>CABFVZ010001335.1:162913-187913 GCA_902151445.1 Timema monikensis
GATAGCTTCGGCTATCTGATTCATTAATATATGCAATCCCGTACAATTATAATATAATTGTCAATTGGCTGCAATCATGCCAACTACCGAGTCGCAGGTGGCTGCGTTGTCTGATGGCTGTGATATTATATAATCACATGTTTATAAGCTGACGACTTCCGCACGTCCATCATAGACTCTGCCTTAAAATATGAGTGAAGAATGACCATGGGCACGGGACGAATCCTGGATAGCTCAGTGGTAAGAGCATTGATGTACTAAGCCGAAGGTCCCGGGTTCGATTCCCGTGTCCAGGTGTCATTTTTCAATTTTCAGAATATAATATGAAAATATATGTTTATACCCTTGCACACCCCTATATTTAAAAAAATATCACCCGCTTCGGTGGCTGTATGATTTGAGACACTTCTTCTCTTGCAGTAGACTTAGATTGCTGATGACGTGGAGATCGAGGTTCGAATCTCTGTTAGGTGTACTGAGGGAAGTTACACCAAAATGGTTTTTCACTTACCCTCCACGCAAATTCAGGTACACTTTATATAAAATTACCTTCTTAATCCCTAAAACCATTAGCGTAATTTAGTAGATAAGCGTATAAACCGAACGGGTAGTAAGATGCGGTGTTAAAAAAAAAGTATGCAAACAAGAATGATAATTATTTCCAAGTAAAACAAAACTGTCCTATAATTCCCAAACGACGCAGGCGAAAAAAAAAAATCCATCACATTTTACAGAATACACCAGAAGCAAGAAAACTACCCTCTTCCCCTCTGTCGCATCAAAAACATGGTTTGATTCGAGACAGTTTACCCCATTCCCTAACACCCCCACTAATCCCTCCCCCCCATCAGCCAGCCATACAACTCCCCAGAGCGCAGACGCAACAAAACGTTCAAAAACGGGTCACCCTTGGCAACGGCGCCGAAAACATGAAATGTCTATACGTGCCGCGTCGTTTCAGCGGCACAACGTTTTTCGACCTCCACATTCAACCCTTTTTCTTCTTCTGTGCAAAACCATTTTCTTATTTTGAAATAAAAACAAAACAAACAACAAAAAAACACGGAATAGCTTTCGCCTGTGTTGTGAGTTTCGAAATTATCATACTTTTCTCAAAGACACATATTTTATATCTAGAAAACATTTTTATTAAGTAACATCTATTCGATTAGTTTATTTATCTCATAATTCAAACTAAATACGAGCTTTGTAATTGGTAATTTTGTAGCCGATTACCTAATGACTTTACGAGTGGTCTACGAAGGTTTTATGGATTACACATCAATCTTACTCAAGGCACGTTCAAAGAATAGATCAAATTAATTAAAAGGGGTGAAAATAATAACAAATCATAACTATGTTTACCTAGCCTAAAGTGTTTGTCGTAAACGCCTCAAGAAATTAAGAATAATGTGATAGACATCGTTTACATAATGTAGTCTTAAATCAACCGTTGATTTGTCAACAAATAGAGAAACTTAATTATGCCATTCATCGACTGGTAAGTTTAGAAATATTTTCATGGGCATGATTTAATTTCTTTAAATAAACTATAGTTAAATTTATTGCCATTTAGGCTTTGAGTGATTGTGTGAAAGAGTGTATTTAATTGTCTCTTTTAAAAATATCTTAATTGTTAATTAATTTAATGTGTTGCTTTATGATCCTGTAACATACATTTCAATCCACTGAGTTCAATCGACAGATAGATAAAATCTCGTTTTGATCGAGTTATATTAATTTATAATTAACAGAGTCTGTAATTATTGTAATAAATAGCGTTACTCTTCTATTTCTATTATAAAACTATTTAAATAATTTATTTTTAATTGAATCTCCCTCATATTAAATTTAATACTGACAACATTTTAAAATCATATTAAAATTGAAAAATAAACCCGAATAAAGAATATACGTTTAAGTGTTGCTTAGTCAAAATAGTTTACGAATATTTAACTATTAGAAAGTAGATTAATTTTTTTGATTACAGTCATAAAATGTATACAAAGTAAAATAAATGATACGGTGCATCACAAAAACTTGCTCGCTTCGTTTCGTAAAAATTGAGATATTTACTAAAAAATTGTAAAATATGTTAAATGAAATAATATACACCGTTAGATAAACACATCGAGAGAAAAAAATAACATCTCTGCTCACCAAAGAACGTAACAATCTATTTCCAAGACCTCAATTTAAAAAATATATTTACCAATATTTATGAAACCATTGGTTCTCTAAAGATTTATTTCAAATAAAGTTTTATTTTTTACTTTTAATAGTTACAACCTTGCATCAATAGGTTATTCCGTATCTTAAATAGTTGTGGAGATATGATCAAAAATATACAAATTTTCATTTATGTTAAGGAACTTAAAATTCGGTTTTTTAATGGGGAAAATTAGAATTCCCATTTTGTTTGCAATGTTAAGCAATGCCTGGATACGGAATGTAATTAAAATCGTTAAAGCGGATTTTGAGAATATACATTTATAATCGTTCGACACATAAAAGTAAAATACCCTTAATTTTAGGGCTGGATAGATAATTCCTAAAACCCTTCTAGAGAACATTATGTAAACCTTAGATAGCAAGTTTTTAGCCCTATCGGTACAATGGTTGTGTCTCCAGTCTAAGTAACAGATAGATAGATGGACGGATGGCATTGCAAATAAGACTTTTTTTTTGTTCAAAGAGTCATGAAACGTCATCCCTAAAAATTTCGAGTTGACTTTTACGATTACAATACATCTCTACCTGAGGTATGAGAGTAAGTAAAAAAATATTGCACTTTCCAGACGCTATTTTGTTTTATTTATCGTAATCACTTTGAACTGGCTTCCCAAACAACACTTGAAACAGTTGTTTTTGCATCCATGTCTATATTTTAATTCTGAACCATTCACTTAGATCTCAGAATTGTGAAATTTCACGTTAAGCACCGTTGAAAATGAGATAATCTCACTCTTTCACAATTTTTATAAACCATTAAACTTAAAATGTAAATTATTTTAATCCTATAGAAACATGTTTATTCGTTTCATTTCCATTTTGGCACTAATAATATTTCAAAATAGCAAACCTTTTAATAAAATAATAAGGTGGGTTTATTTAAACGTTTATGATGCATCTCGGCGCTTCAAAAGGTGCCGACCTAACTTGTAAATATGTAACCAGATCCAAGAAATATTTTTGAAACGGTTTATTCTTTACTTTTACTTATTTTCTTTTTGTCATAGCTCGAACGTTGAATTAAAAATAAATTATAAGCAAAAAAAAATCTAAAGGGAACACTTGAAAAATTTTGTTTGAGAAGAAATAAATTCATATTAGCGTGGTAAGAGGATGGGAAACTCGCATCTTAAAAAAAATCTCCCTCTATTCCCCCCAGCAAAGAGTCGAACCTTAACCTCCCCTCCCCGATGATTTAGTCCGATACGAGCCTACACCTTATGTCGCGTGACCATTAATAATGTTATATAGTGCTAATGAATAATACTATTAGTGATTAGTATTTGCATTTATTTGATTAATTCTTTTATTCATTGCTTTTGTGTGTGAACTGAGTCTACTACTCGTTCAGATTAGTATATTTGCACAAATGGGGTAGGAAATCGAAAGGTATAATTAGAGGATGTGTACCAGGATTTACGTGAAGAAAGGGTGGGAAATCATTTAGAAAAAACCCACCTCAATACACCTTCTGGGATTCGAACCCAAAACTCCCTGTCACCGGATTAAATGAGCTTTGGCATTGATACTATCTGTCTATAATGACAGTTGTATATCATATTATTTGACGTATGACTATATTATTATTAGCACCGCGTCTTTATACCCGTTCGGGTTTTACGCACTTACGCTAATCTGTAATGGTAGGGTGATTGTGAGATGAAATGGAGGACCTACAGTTTAACGTGGAATCCGAACCACAGTGGAGGCCTGGCATTCCCCACACAAGATGTCTTGTCAGAGGTGAAGGAAGGGTTTGGTAATCAGATAAATCTGTGCCGGGACCGAGGATTGAACCCCGGACCCTAGCACAAAAGTCCGACACCTTACCCCTTGACCACCGGGTCACCTGACGTATGACTATATGAAAGTAGGTTTAGTAACGTTTGTTACCAAAAGCGTGGCCGTTTAATTTTTCTAGAAAATTTACCACAGCCTACCTTTAACCAATGTTGGTTTGTATATGTATTTATGAACATCTCTTGGGGGCTACATCAAATTCCAGGGGGTCCGGACAACGTTAACCCCCTCCCCCCCTTTATACGCCTTTGTTTGCTACCATTAGCTTCATTACACAATTCCACTAAATCTTACCCATTTTTAAATACTGTAATAATAGTTTTTAAAAATTCCAATCAAACCATTAACTCTAAATCTGAGAGAAAAGTATGATTAATATTAATTGACCAAAATTACGAGAGTATTTGTCAAAAAGCACATTGACCACAAGAGTAAAAAGTGTAACACAAATTGGTTGAAATTGATATTTTCTCCTTAGTTTTTGGCGGGTCACACGCCCTTTTTTTAAGGCATATTTTAAATATTTTAATGCAACCAGCCCCCTCCTCCCACCATAAATTTACGTTCATCACGTCTTACCACCCGTAAACGCTATAACGTGCACCTATATTAATGTGCCAGGGAAGAAGAAAGTATGATATAAAATAAATGCACTCACATTTGTTCGAAGGAAGTAAGGGGCCATACAATAGTAAAGAAGTAAAATTCAATACACCAGACCAGGATTCAAACCCTGCCCTCCTTGTCACAGACAAACCAGACAAGACGAGCCTACGATGTCTTTGTCCGTGTGCCCCATTGTTGCGGAGCTACAAAGAGGAAGTTAATATCGATTTAATTAATCGGAATCAGGGGAAGCACTAGTGTAAACAAGGTTGGTTATTAAAAAAAAAATTAAAAAGCATTTTTAAGAGCTCACAATCTCTGAAATGATCCCTCCTCCCGCCCTTTTTCACCGAGGATTTGTTTGCTATGAACACCCTCACTCTCCACCCCACCCAAAAAAACACCGAGAAAGATTAATGATGCAACGAGAGGTATTCTACCGTCAAATTTTTGACTCACCTCTTAGATAAGTCTGACTCTACCACCCCTCCCCTCCCACCTATAATCAGAGTTTTCAATTCTTCATTCAACACCTTCAGAGTAAAAACTTACATGATCACATTTTTTGGGGCGAGAAGAGAAAGTTTATAACTCTCGTGTGTTAACAACTTTTTACACAATGTAAATTAACTTTTTCGGATTATTAATTTTTAGTGATAAAATGATCTGCCCACAAAAAAACACCTTCCCAAAAATTCATCCCTATTGATGCTATAGAAGAACCTTGATAATCCGAACTAATTGGGACTGGAGGGGGTTCGGATTATCTTTTCGTCCGGATTAGAAAGTATTTATTTTATTGAGTTTTGGTCCCGGCACAGATTTATCTGACTACCAAACCCTTCCTTCACCTCTGACAAGACGTGTATTAATCACAACTTGTGAATGTGGGGGATGCCAGGCCTCCACCGTGGTTCGGATTCCACGTTAAACTATAGGTCCTCCATTTCATCTCACATCACCCTACCATTTACACATTAGCGTAAGTGCGTATAACCCGAGCGGGTAGTAAGACGCGGTGCTAATAATAATATTTTATAACAAGGCAAATAGAATACAATATAATAAGGTACAGTAAAATAATTGTATTTTAAATACATTTTTTTTACCAATGTGGAGGATTAAGACGCAAAAAGATAGGTTGTGTAATATTTTGTTCAAAAAAATCTAATCACTAATTGATAATAATAAAAAATAGACTTAAAAAATCACTAATTAAATAATCAACAAAGTTGATAAATGTTTTTATCAACAATATCTTTTAATAGTTTTAGTAAAAATATATCTTCAAACTTTCATTTTAATTAACGTAGCTCCCTGTTTTATACATTTTATACATCTGTATTGTGGCCTCTTTAACTTAAGGTACGTTCGAGTTACTAAACGTTCGGACCATCAAGGTCAGACTGTTCCATTATTTTCCGTAAAAGAATAGGTTTGATAGCTACTAAATGGAAATTATACTTGCAATTCAGCTGTCTCTTTTGATAAATAGATAGATGAATAGATACAGAAATGGATGGATGGATGGTGTCAAGTTTGGCAGACATAAGATAAATATATAATATTTTGAACGCCCGTGTGAAGCTTCTAAAACTCTATTTAAGAATTTAAGTGTGGTACTATTCTTATCCGAGTCGATATTCCGAAAAGACCAATTTAAAATACACATAATTTGATTTATCACAAATAATTCTATCCAGATTCGATTCGAAACCTTTTCATTTAAAATTATTTGATTTGGATTAGTAGTTAAACATTCGATAGCTCTAGATAGGAATAGGTTGTAATGAGGTTGACTGGATAGAAGTAGCTCAAGGTAAGTTTAGGGTGTAATGAGGTGGACTGGATAAAACTATCTCAATATAGGGATAGGGTGTAACGAGGTGGACTGGATAAAAGTAGCTCAAGATAGGGATAGGGTATAATGAGGTGGACTGGATATAACTAGCTCAAGATAGGGATAGGGTGTAACGAGGTGGACTGAATATAACTATCTCAATATAGGGATAGGGTGTAACGAGGTGGACTGAATAGAAGTAGCTCAATGTAGGTATAGGGTGTAATGAGGTGGACTGGATATAACTATCTCAAGATAAGAATAGGGTGTATTGAGGTGGACTGGATAGAAGTAGCTCAAGATAGAGATAAGGTGTAATGAGGTGGACTGGATAGAACTAGCTCAAGATAGGGATAGGGTGTAACGAGGTGGACTGGATAGAAGTAGCTCAAGATAGGGATAGGGTGTAATGAGGTGGACTGGATAGAAGTAGCTCAATGTAGGTATAGGGTGTAATGAGGTGGACTGGATAGAAGTAGCTCAATGTAGGTATAGGGTGTAATGAGGTGGACTGGATATAACTATCTCAAGATAAGAATAGGGTGTATTGAGGTGGACTGGATAGAAGTAGCTCAAGATAGGGATAAGGTGTAATGAGGTGGACTGGATAGAACTAGCTCAAGATAGGGATAGGGTGTAACGAGGTGGACTGGATAGAAGTAGCTCAAGATAGGGATAGGGTGTAATGAGGTGGACTGGATAGAAGTAGCTCAATGTAGGTATAGGGTGTAATGAGGTGGACTGGATAGAAGTAGCTCAATGTAGGTATAGGGTGTAATGAGGTGGACTGGATATAACTATCTCAAGATAAGAATAGGGTGTATTGAGGTGGACTGGATAGAAGTAGCTCAAGATAGGGATAAGGTGTAACGAGGTGGACTGTATAGAACTAGCTCAAGGTAGGTATAGGGTGTATTGAGGTGGACTGGATAGAAGTAGCTCAAGATAGGGATAGGGTGTAACGAGTTGGACTGGATAGAACTAGCTCAAGGTAGGGATAGGGTGTAATGAGGTGGACTGGATAGAAGTAGCTCAAGGTAGTGATAAGGTGTACTCAATCTAACTTAACCTGGACATAATTACATTTTGGCTGCTCTCTCCGCATTCCCATCCCTTGACAATAAACTTTTCACCACCCCTGATAAATATTAAATGTATTGCATCACTGAACCCCTTTCGTCTGGGGATGAAGGACAGCGCCGTTCAAAACGGGACGATTCCTTAGCAACCCTCTCTAGTCCTTCCCTGGGGGATGAACATTTCAATGTTGGCGGCTGTCCTCAGAGCAGGGTGGTAAACTTTTTGCCAGCATCCCCCAAACCGGTGAAACATCAGTTTAAATCTTCCCCCCATGGAACACTAGCTTCGTCGGACGGGGGTTAAAAATGTGCCCGGCACAAAGTTATATCTTTTAAACAGGTTCACTAAAAAAAATTAGAATATTATTACTGAGAATTGGTTTAGTGGTTTCAGGGTTTAGAGTTGCCATTTTCTTAAACAATTCCATGGTGTGAAGATATTTCCCTTTAAGTAATCAGAGCCAGTGTGTGATCCAGAAAAAAAATTACATGAGGGGCACCCCGATACAGATAACTATATTCCTATATAACATCTTTATGAAAATATTCAAGTCTTTCTCTGAATTTTTTATTGATGTATAAAAAAACGTTATATATAATCGTTGTAAGTCGGCTGATAAATAAAATGATCTTAGTATAAATTATAAAGGACATTTAGTTTGTAAAATGTTATTGCCAAACATAATATCGAGTTGTTTTTAATGAGTTTATGGATGACAAAGGTTGAATTTAGATTAAGTGTACCCGCATTTGCATGGAGAGAGAGAGAGTGTGTGTGTAAAACCATTCAAGAACAACACCCTTAGTACACCTGACCGGTATTGAATAATGATCTTCCCGTCATCGGCATTCCAGTCTACTCTGAGATTAGCACGTTCGACTAAGCGTACACTCAAGCGGGTAATGTCCAGTCCCTTGAGATGAGGGAAGAAAACAGGTTTAAATAAACTCCTATTTAAGTGTTCATGAATATTTTCCGGCAGATATATTTAGAATCTCTTCAGGGGTTGGTGACCTTGTGGTCTAGGGGTAAGGTGTCGGACTTCTGTGCTGGGGGTCCGGGGTTCAATCCTCGGTCCCGGCACAGATTTATCTGATTACTAAACCCTTCCTTCACCTCTGACAAGACGTGTATTAATCACAACTTGTGAATGTGGGGAATACCAGGCCTCAACCATGGTTCGGATCCCACGTTAAACTGTAGGACATCCATTTCATCTCACAATCACCCTACCATTACACATTAGCCTAAGTTCGTATAACCCGAACGGGTAGTAAGACATGGTGCTAGTAATAATAATAATCTTCAGGGTCTATCTCAATATTTTTTTATGTATATTGTTCATGGCCAAACTATAATGGCACGCGGTCGTATCCGTCCTGGCGTTTTTAGTTCGTATCCTGACCTGGTTCATCCTGTATTCACGCGAGTCAGTTTATATCTCGGTGCTATAGTTAAATATTTAAGTGTATTGTGTTCTGTCTCCAGCTGGTTTAACGTTTTCTAGCAACAATTAGACTGGGTTCGAGTTAAATGAAAGAAAACATAAATTAAAGATCACACATTAATTATTAGAAGTAATTTATTGCACACTTTGGCTAATTATGAAATACTGAATATGAATAGTGTAAGGGTAGTTGGAGTGACTAATTAACCTCCAACTCTTTGACTGCACGAGTATCCAATCTGTATGATGGTGTGATTACTGGTGTTTTTCCAACAGCTGCCATGAGGGCTTCTTACGACCCTCACCGCATCCCCTTGGACGATTTTCCTTCTTAAAAAGAAATCGTCCAAGGTCGCTTTCACTGTCACTTAAAAATTGCATATTGGTTGAAAAATATATTTTATAATTCGTCCTACTATTTACTGCTAGTGTTTAAGGATCGTAAATACTAAAAGAAAGTGGGACCAACTGACACTTCAATACACCCTTCATTAAAACTCATAAATCCTGTTAAAGTTGACATGAAATATACGTTATGCTTCAGTCTTTCCTGATCTATCGTTGGTCTCAAGTAGGTTTTAATTCTATTCGCCAAATTAATAGTTCGTTCTGCTGTTAAAATAGTAACTGATATCACAAAGTAGGTGACCTGTTGGTCTAGGGGTAAGGTGTCAGACTGCTGTGCTGGCGGCCGGGGTTCAATCCTCGGTCCCGGCACAGATTTATCTGATTACCAAACCATTCCTACACCTCTGACAAGACATCTTGTGACACAATCACCCTACCATTCATTACACATTAGCGTAAGTGCGTATAACCCGAACGGGTAGTAAGACGCGGTGCTAATAATAATAATAATGTAAGCTTCCATAGGCTTATCGACTTTTCCGGAGTTCCCTCCATAATTTCAATTCTCCATGAATTGCTTCTACAGTATATGGAAACACAGGATTCGTGTGTTTTTGCTTCGTCCAATATCACTTCATCAGTTAACTTTTTTTTTAAGTAGCTTGAGGGAATTCAAACGATTGTTGAATATTTTCCGCCATGCCTCGGGGCCCCTACCCTGAATCCACTATTGGGCAGAATCTTTGATTTTATTCAAATTTCATAATGACTGGCCAGAAAACCAATTGTCAACGTAACACATTTACCTAAATATTAAATACAGCTAGAATTTAATAATGACAAGTTTGGTAATACTGGAACGATCCAAAAATAAGCTTTTATCTCCGAACACTGATGTTTGATTCTCTGTTAAATAAATTTGACTCTTTCCGGCAGTTAAAATTTTAATTAATTTATGTTCCATGTCTATCCGTTTCGTAGATAGGTTCGAAAGTTTGACAATCAAATATAATTAGTAGAACAATGACACCTTGAGACGGGAATCGAATTCTGGACCTTGGGGTTAGTGTGTGAATATTCTACCGCTGAGCTATTAATGACTCATCCCGTGTTAAGGTTCATTCTTCACACATAGACCGTCTCACCCCCACGGATAAAACCTTTCTTTAATAGGTACACCCAATATCAACTCTGAGGGAACTTCAGGTTTTATGGAGGAAAGTTTTAGCTTAGCTCTCTCTCTCTCTCTCTCTCTCTCTCAGTGATTGCCAAAATCACCTCACTCTCAGTTAAGTCTGAAGGTGGTGTGCTGGGGTAAGAAGGAGCTACTGGCAACATCAACCAACCAGCGTTGCCAAACTTTGCTTATATTAAAGATTGTCATCAATAAAACAAGAGAATGACAACTCTGTTTCCCAACAGTAACCATGCAGTTCCCTCAGAGATGATATACAGTGTATAAGCCGACTACAGCTCGGACAAGTGAAGTTTATTTTATCAAGACCTATAAGGTGGTCCACCTACACTGGATATCATCTCTGAGGGAACTACACGGTTACTATTGGGAAATAGAGTTATCATTCTCTTGTTTTATTGATGACAATATTTAATATAAGACAAGTTTGGCAACACTGGTTAGTCGAGGTTGCCAGGAACTCTCTTACCCAATCTCATCACATTCCAACATTATCGAAAGCGAGGAGATTTGGCGACAGATACCCGAGAGAGAGAGAAGACGAAGCTTTTATTCGTGAGACCTGCAGTTTCCTCAGCAATGATACTGGATTCTAGAATCTCTGGCTCGGTAACAGGAAATAATTCCAGTTTGGAAAAGACGGTTGATGGGAAAGTGAGCTATTTAATCGGACGATAAAAACCCGGTGCCACGTCGTGGGCTGGTACTACTCAGCCATGAGGTGGTCGCAGGTATTTATAGAGGACAAGTTTTTCGCGTGGACTCAATTAACTTCCGCCCGGTAGTTTTTTTAAATCACAGAATGTTACAAAACATTCCACTCTCCAAGTCTTACTACTCATTTTGGCTTTCCTTAGAACATATCTTGTCTGCAGTAGATTTGACGTTAGTGACACATTCATCCACCAAGCGCTGTAATCGATGAGTGTTATAATATGACTCATTTGAGGAGTTTTATGGTATTGACGTCCTTAGGAATCAGTGGCGTCTACCCACACCAACCAAGTGGCTGCAGCATGTTGGCAAACATAGTGCCAACAATTGCGAATAGAAGGTGTCATATGGTCAGCACAACAAACCCTCCATTTGTTAATCCCAGTTTTCTAGAACAGAGCCACTATTTTCTTTTTCTAGTAGCTCCTCATTTGTCCTCACGGGGCTGAGTTGACCCCGACCCAAAGCTTACTGCTCCACAGAAAAATCTGGAAGTGCCGGAGATTCGAACCCGAGACCTTTGTGGCCGTAAACGTTAAAACTTGGGATATTTCGATTGCATTAGTTCCATTTAAATAAATGTCAAATTTTCCGAAAAAAAAAGTTATAGAAACTTTTTCACCTCACAACTATAGCTATATGCATAGGATAGGAATGAGGAAGGTAGAATTTAGAGGAAACAAACCTGTAGAGGGGGGAACAATATAGGGACGAGAAAAATCGTTTCTATTTACTGGGATTCGAACCCTGACCTGCCCCTCAGAGGTAAACCGGACAAAACTAGACTGACAAATCTTGTCCACCCGTGAATGTGACTCAGTGGTTAGAGCGGTCGACCATATATTTATACAACCCTGGATTGATTATAGATTTGATTTATTTGAGATATTTAATGTACATTTTCTGAATCGATTGATTATATCAGCACACGAGAATTTCTATGAACGAGAGCGAAAGGGCCTACCAATTTTGCTGGTAAAGGTATTTTCACGTAACTTCCAGAGTTCTGTCACATGCCACAATCAACATGTAACCGACAGTTTTACTTCCCTTCCTAAGGAAGTTGTGCTACGGATTCTTATCGTTCCAGAAAAATCCGTCGAACTCTATTGAGTTTGAAGGCAAGCGCTTTACCTCAAGACCACCGATATATTCACTACAGATGATACGAATGTATTTATTATTTGTGTACGGGTTCGTCTTTTTGTCGAATCATTAATTATATAGGTGATGGCTATAGGTGTATAGTATTAAGCGTGATGTTCTAGGTTAAGCTAGTGGTATTATACTCTAAAAAAAACGAAAGTAACAATAAAGTAGAGCGAAACAATAAATTGAGTTAACTTACGACCCTTCTGAAATCGTAAAAATAGCTTACTTGTAACATCTGACTTGACACTAAAACAAAAAGTCCACTATTTTGTTACTGTCAGTACATATGTTACACTTTGATATATAATTAAACTTACGCCTGAAAGTTAGACTGCTTTCATGATTTAATACCAGTTATTTTCAGGTCAACCCGGAGCAATATAAACGCTATAGACACCGCGCGTTGATACATACAGCGCTGGTAGCGGTAGAGAAATGCAACACAAGAGTGAGGGCCAGTGGCGAAACACAAAGCTAAGCGTTGATTAGTTATGTTTCTCACATGTTTGAACTTTGTTTAATAAGCTCGATACATCGAATCAAGTACATAGCGGAGGAGTAGGAAAAAATACTTATATTTTGAGAGGTTCGAATCATTATACAGTAGAACTTTTTAATTAGAGTTTCAAGGGATATCTATAAAAATTTCGAAAATTTCGAAATATTCAAAGCTAGAACTGACCATTTTTATGCGTATCTAGGAGCTGATACATATTAAAGTAATAACCCTAAAATATGATACACATAAAAACACACATTTTATATATGCTATATAAGACACACATACCTATAAATAAATATAAAAAAACCAGAAAAAAATTGGAAAGATTAGAATTTGAAAATTACACAGTTAAATCAGAATTAATGAAAGTCGAGCCAACACATCCCCTATATTAGGCAACCCGCTTGTCGCCGGCGCATAATTCCCCGCCTTCTTATTTACTGTGTGCCAATAGGCTAGCTCAAGCTTTTATTTGACATTGGGATGGTTTAATAAAGATCATTTAGTTAGGTTTGAAATGAGTACAAATTCGAACCAATTAACGATAGACTTTGAATTATCCAACTACTTCCTTCTAAAATTTGATTTAAATGTTATTTTTCTTTACCGTTGATTTAAATAAAAATTCCATGGGGAATTATGGTGGGTTTGAACCATACAATTTTTCGAAACGACCAATGTCAAATTAGCCCTGTATAAAGACTAAGAAGGGGTTAATTTACCAGTTTCCTTGTAGCCCATAAAAGTAAGAAAAACAAAATTTAGAAATTAATTTTTTTCTTAAGATTAATCTAATCTCTGCAAACATTAACATTCGCACTCCCTAAGGACATATCCCGGTTATCATGGCGCTTAGAAATATCACCGTTATAACTTTTAAATTTTAACAAAATAATGATTAGTTCATCTCACAATATTATTGATAATTTATAAATCATGGTTTATTAAAGGCCAAATTTTTATATTTATTAGGTGTTGAAACTACACATGTCTGCTTTACTGCTTCCAAAGTTATATGTGTTGAGTTTTATTCACAAACTTTGGTCAAATCAGTTACGTGATCCGATTTAAGTAAAACTAATCCCTTCTCAAATGATTGATGAGATTTATAACTAGGATTAACTTTTTTTAAAACGTATCTAACTATTCTATCATCTGACACATTTCTGTTTGCTTATTAACACCTGTTGCACTTCCTAGCGTCACCATTTTGTCACATTGGACCTTCCTGCATTCCCCCTAGCACAATAAACGCCTGAACACAATATTTATAGGCAACACATGGGTGACCTGGTGGTCTAGGGGTAAGGTGTCAGACTTATGTGCTGGGGGTCCGGGGTTCAATCCTCGGTCACGGCACAGATTTATCTGATTACCAAACACTTCCTTCACCTCTGACAAGACGTGTATTAATCACAACTTGTGAATGTGGGGAATGCTAGGCCTCCACCGTGGTTCGGATCCCACGTTAAACTGTAGGTCCTCCATTTCATCTCACAATCACACTACCATTATACATTAGCGTAAGTGCGTATAACCCGAATGGGTAGTAAGACGTGGTGCTAATAATAATAATAAGATAGGCAATACTGGGTAGTTTTTTTTTATCACCACGTCTTACTACCTGCTCAGGCTATACATGATAACTAGTCTAATGAGGTAGGGATGAGGAAGGAAACATTTTAGAGGTAATATACCCAAATTTTAGTAGAAGGAGAGTGGGAAACCATCGAGGAAAAAAACACCCTCATTAGACCTGACTGGGATTCTAACCCTGATCTCCCCATTATTAGCAGGTCAGTCTAAACAACACCTAGGTGGCGTAGTTGGCTAACGCGCTAGTCGTGTTTAGCTCGACTTACAAGGACGGGGTAGATCGAGGTTCGAATCTCGGTCGGGTGAACTGGGGGTGGGGGTGTTCCTAAATGGTTTTCCGACTCTCCCTCCACGCAAATGTGGGTTCACTTCCTTTAAATTCAACCTTAACAATTCCTAATCCATTAGCGTAATTAGTACTTAGGCGTATAACCCGAACGGGTAGTAAGACGCGGTGCTAAATACAAAATAAAAAAATAGTGACTATTTAGAACATTCGGCCACTAAAGCGGACAGACCGGATAGTTAATTTATCACTTAGCTAATGAGAGTAAACTCAAATTCAAGAGCTCCTCATTGACGGACGCACAAACTGGACGTCAAGCTCGTCTAGTTTGATTTACCTCTGACAGGTAGGTAGGGGGGAGGGGGGTTGCAAATCTCTACTAGGTGTAATGAAGGGGGTTTCCCCCCGAACAGATTCTCACTCTACTTCTACACAAGTGTGGATCCTCTTTCCTCTACAACATTTATAACTTGCCTCGGTGGAGTAGTTGGCTAACGCGCTTGTGTTGAGCTCAACTGCCGAGGACGGGGAGATCGAGGTTCGAATCTTGGTCGAGTGAACTGAGGTTTTTTTCCCTAAAATGGTTTTCCACTCTCCCTCCACGCAAATGTGGGTTCACTTCCTCTAATTCAACCTTCCCAATTCTTAATCCATTAGCGTAATTAGTACTTAAAGCGTATAACCCGAACGGGTAGTAAGACGCGGTGGTAAATATAATAATAATGAAAATAATACACCATTTATACCACTGAAATGCGTATAGACCGGTTGTACGTTAAGACGCGATGCACGAGGGGAAATATAACCAGTGTCATGTCAAACACTCCCCATATATACATTTAAAAAAAAATTATTAGAGCCACTCCCTAAAAAAATTTGGAGTTAAAAAAAAATCACTCAACAGTAAACGACCGTTAATTTAAAGGCTAAGGTATGATAAAACATCTTGAGATATAGCTATATAATATCTAAATGTAAAGTTTGAACAAAACCCACCCAGCCATTTCAGACCTGTGACCATGGTACGGACAGACAGAATGTAAAATCTACCTTTTTTTTGAGTTCGGAGGCACATAATCTCTGGGTCACAAATTTTCACGATCACAATATACGTTTTCTCTTTAGATTAGAAAATAAAAACAAGGACATATGTTGTTCTTGAGGGGAGACTTATTCTCGAAATGTAAAATAACGTGAAGGACAGATAGAGAGAGAGAGAGAGGGGGGGGGGCTGAAAATAATCACTGCCGGTCCAAATGGGACGCGTATTGTCTTCTAATGAATATAGCACGAGGGAACCGTGTGTTGTGCTTCGTAAATAAGAGAATGTTTGTCGTCGTCATTAGGTAAAAATTCAGGGGAGGGGGGAGAAGGAGGATGAAAACAACCATACAAGTTCAGTGTCATTCAAAATCATCTCTCTTGGTACCATCAGCATCGGTGGTCACGTGGACTAAGGCATACGTCTTGATTGCTGGTGAAGGGGAGGTTGCTAGTCAAAGGTGGATAGCCCGGACTGGCAGTAAAACGTGTAACATTTAAAAAACTTGATGAAGATACACGAGTTTTTTTATTTTTACACTTTGAATATGAGCTGGTTATATTAAGGTTGACTTTAAAGTTACGTTCAAAGTTTCGGCGTACAGTGCCGGGAGAGCAAAGCTCTTCAAGCATGCGTGTACAACAAGTTGCATAGGAGTTAAGCACACGGCTCTGCACATGTAACAATGGCAAGCAGTTTCTGTGATGTAGGACCGTTAACGATGGCCTTCAGAGTGTATTCCCATTTCTAAATGGACTGGTTTGTTGTTTACTATTAATTGTGGTAAGTTCTACTGCCGTGCTCCAAGATGTCGAGGTGTATTTTGCCACACTCCTAACTCTTATGCAACCTGCTGAAAACGCATGCTTTCACAGCTTTGCTCTCCCAGCGCTGTACGCTGAATGTTTGAACAGATCTTAATTGTATTTGCATAGTTTGCCGGATTTAAATGTATGAGAATGTTGTGTACATTTTGGTTCAAACAAACTTTATGGTGAGTTTGGGCGTTAAATTTCCGAACATTCTGTATAATATAGTATGTTGCTATCAAAGTCAATGATTCCAACTACTGGTCCGCTTAATTTCTTAGGGTATTTAAAGTGCAATATCTGAGCTGGTTGATAATAGCAGCAAAAGACTTATAAGCTAACTTAAATCTACAACAGGCACAACATCCACCCCCCGTGTCGTTAATTGATCACCATGAAAGGTTAGTTAGTTATTTGAGGTATAACGTGCACTTTCTTAACCAACCACACGATAAATTCTGAGTGAGAGCGAATCTGACTACCAATTTTGCCGGTAAAGGTATTTTTACACGCCACAATCTACATTAGACCGTCAGTTTTAATTACCCTCCGAAGAAAGATGTGCTACGGATTTTTATTGCTAAAAAAAAATCCATCGACCCCGACTGGGTGTGAACCCACAAACATCGGGTCCTGAGGCGAACACTTTACCCCTAGACCACCCAGGTGGACACCATGAAACGGGCAAGACCAATTTCACCGACGATAGATTATTTGACCATGCCGGAAGTCGAGGCAATGACCCAGAACTCAACAGGCAAACACGTTACCAACTGAGCCATGGTATTAAATAATTACTTATTAATGTTTTAAAAAGTATGGCTACCTTATAAAATTCCAAATTGTAGGGCTTATCTCGCGGTGACCATCCTTCCCCCCCTTTCCAACTAAAACTTGGTGACATTCTCCAATGACATTTGCTCGCGTTGACATTTTATACTTTTACACAACATTGTATTCTTACGTGTTCTCAAGATTGTGACATTCATGACGGGAATAATAAATAATTCCATAACTATGGAGGAGTTAAGTTTTTTTTTATATATCTATACCGCGATTTAACGATCCGAAAACTTTACCGACAGTTCTTTCATTTTTAACTGCCGCTATTTGTTTGGGCTTCACTTTCAGTATATAATTAGTAAAATAATTAAAATAATTGCAGTTCTGGCTTAAGTATTTGATATAAAAACTTCTCCTCCCCCCTCAACTTACTACTTGTATTTATGTACAGTACATAATTATGCAATAGGCTCCAGGTACCACCTCACCTAATTCAGCACCTTCCCCACTTAGTAGGTCACAAACCATCACCGCGGAAAAGATTTCAAATTTCAATTTTATTAGAAAATGTTTATCTCTTGTAATAAAACGCGCTACAATACCAAAAGTCTCAGTCCCTTGACCTTGGAGTAATATATCCTCGTGTTATTTATCGCCGTGGTTTCCCTCTTTCCTATTCACGCAAATGTGAGTGCACTTTCTCTGAGTTACGCTTTCGACCTCCAACCCTTAGAATAAATCGTGGATATGTATTTTATTAGCACAATTGCTTTATTATCCGTCTGGGCTAAACGCTAAATCGTACCAATTACGCTGGTGTATTAGGGACGAGGAAGGTTGAATTTAGAGAACATGTACCCATGTTTTCTTGGAGGGAGAGTAGAAAACTGTGTATTAAAAAACCCTTAATACACCCGACCAGGATTTGAGCCCCAATTTCCCCGTCATCGGTGGTCCAGTCTATTACGAGAGGGACGACTTACCAGGGGTTGGCAACTTGTCGATCACGATCACCGATAGGTCTCGCGACAGTTTACGATCGATCTTTGAGTTTTATAGATTCGAAAATATATCAAGAGCTTTCAAATATATCTTTTTCAGCACCACGTCTTACAACCCGTTCGGGTTGTACGCTGATGTACTAATTAATCTAATTTGTTAAGGATAAGGAAGGTTTAATTTAGAGAAAGTACACATGAATTTGCGTGGAGGTAGAGGGTAAAACTATTTAGGAACCCGCCCCTCAGTGCAACCAACCAGAATTGAATCCCACTCTCCTCGTCATTGGCACCCAGTCTATTGCGATTGTAGTTTCTTAGACCATGCGGCCATCGAAGCGAGTAAAGTAATAATAATAATAATAATAATAATAATAATAATAATAATAATAATAATAATATTTGAGGGGGATCAAAATTACCCTTATCTTATTTTTTAGCATCACGTCTTACTACCAGTTCGGGTTATACGACCTATGTAATGATTACATTAATGGTTTAGGGATTAGGAAGGCTTAATAGAAAGGAAGTGCACCCGCATTTGTGTGGAATGAGAGTGAAAACCATTTAGTAAAAACCACCCTCACTACATCTGACCGGAAACGAGTCCCGATCTCCTCGTCTTCGGCAGTCTAGTCCAACACGAGATATGCGCGTTAAACCACGTGGCCACCGAAAAGGGTATTACCCTTATCAATCATTTTGGGTAATATTTTTGGAATAACAAGTAACTAAATATTATAATATACATTTCATTTATCCTTTTATTTTTTCTTCTAGAAAGATGGGAACAAACATATTTCAGAAAGGTTGATTTTAAGGGGAAAAATATATAAGACGTAGAAACAAAAACAAAATAAGCAAAAGTAGAGTGGAGGAATGATAGGCTACCGCAGCACATTTGATAAGTTTAAAGTTGATCAAGGTTGTAAAATATTGCTGACTCCTATGAAGCATTCAACCACTGAAGTGGGTAAAGTCGTTAATTACCTTGGGGTTGGTTATATTAATATAAATAACGCCGTTGCGCCACAACCTAGGACTGTGTGTTCGTTTCTCTAACACACGCGAACACTGAACTCTTACTGGGCCATCAGTGTACGTTATCAGTACATCACACATGAAAAAACACACACACACGGAATATTCAAGGCTATACGATTACTAGATAGTAACAAAAACACAACCAATGAATTGTTTATAAAATTATAACTAACACTCTAAAATAATTTACTAAATTAATCTAAGACACCCACACAATAATTAATCCAAACATTTAGACGACAAATCCACACGAATTGTCGGTACTTACACAGTTCATAAATGTCCTAAGTCACTATTTACACCTCGTATAAGGTCACTCACGCGAAATTGGAGATGTAAGACGAAAACTATCCACTAAAATCTCAACATTTTTAAAAATGAAAACATATTCCATCTATTGCAGTCGTATTATGGTGATGAACGAAGATCAAAAGTTTATTTCGAAGCAACCGTAGTCCAAGTGCGCTGTTCAGCTGACCAGTTGACCTAGCTTACTCGTGGAGAAGGAATATACAGTTCATTTGCCACTGACACTAATGGTTTAGTGATTAGAAAGGTTTAATTGACCCGCATTTGCGTTGGGCGAGGGTGGAAATCAATTTAAGAAAAACCTCAACCTTGGTGCACCCAACCGGGATAGAATTCCGACCTCCCCCTCTTCGGCAGTCTAGTCTAACATGAGAGTAGTGCGTTAGACCACGCGGCCACCGAAGCATGTAGAGTCACTATTTTTTAACTTAAGTGGAAATAATTATTTTCTTAATAATACAATAGGATATGGCTAATTTTACATACTATATTTTATATTTGTAGGGTTTTGTCACAACATTTTTAACGTGTTAACAAATATTTTTAGATTATTCGTAAACTTTTGTTGGTCAAGTTGATGATGGAATAATAAGTTTATGTTAATTGTTCTTATTTGACAATATGTTTATTCACTTAAAGTAAATCTCAATCATACTTTCTGACTTTTAATTCACTCAATACATCTGTAACATTAGCGTGGACTGTTAATATGACAATGTTACAACCCACCCCTAAACAAGCTAATACTCATAGACGTCCAGAATTATTAAACATCACGATCTTACTATGTCACATATAGGTCTCTACTCATGCGTATATCTGCCTGGTGTAGACCGACGTGCAAGTCTAGCCTGCTCACCCAAAATGCTAGAATGAAGATAAGTCCAAAACACGCTACAATTGTGTGGCACCCTGGTGTTCCAACAGAGAAAGCCAGCAATGCTCCGATTCGCCAGTACTGTACTATTAGAAGACCAATCATATGTTGGACACCTGGGCTGGCGAACGTGACCTAACAAGTATAGCTCTACACCTGCTCGTCTTGGAGTTCATGTTTGGAAACGAGTGGAATGCAGCAGCAGATGGTCAAGACAACAAGAACCCGGCCTATGTGACGAACACAACTAAGCCTTTCTACCAGATGTTTGTGATTGACGTAATAACAAGGAGAACTCCTACCTTCCCACCCTGCAACTAGACCTATATAACGAGGGAACACAGAAAATCTCATAGACTATTACTTTGGCCACTTCCACGAAAAGTCCTGTTCAGGACTAGGACGTTATCTAGCCAGGATGGCTTATAATATCTTTGTTTAAATCTATAAAATATAAATTGCTGTGATGGGTTTGATTTTCTTAACTAGTTTGGTTTAGTTTGTTATGGAAATCTCTCGGTGTAGGCATCGATAATGTTTTGCTAAAAACTTTAATTTTAAACCTAAATTCTGTTATGAGGCACTTAATGCTTCCTGTTGCAGTTTGGGCACTAGTATCTTTGTATTTTCTTAGTTTAAAGAGATAGCCACATTTTTTGGTTCTTTTTATGTTTTGCAATATTTAGGTTAAATATTAATATTTTTAGCTTTTGTGGTTATCAGTAATTTAAATTCTTTAAATTTATAATGTTTCTTTTGTTACTTATTTTGAAGACTTCTTTGCTTTGAAGTTAATGTTAAAGTAACTTTTGTTTTTGTTTAATATGGTTTTGACTTTAATATTTGCTGATTAATTTAGGAAAAATTACAAGTTCTGTAACGTAACTTTTTTATTTTAACATTAAATATTTAAATGTGGGAATTTTATTTAATTTTTTAAAAGTGACGATGGTAATTGTCCCACGAAGGTTTTAGTTTGATCGGGAGGTCAAACCTTTGTGCGTTAACGTAAATATCTGGTGTGATATTTAAATTTAAATTCATTCCGTAAATTTAAAACGTTTCTTTCTGTATTCATTGGTGTGAATCTGACACGTTGTGAACCTTTTAAAAGAGGCTCATTAAGCTCTTTGTAATTTTTGTAATATTTAGTAATTTAAACTTTGGATCTTTTTTGATTTTATTTGATCTTAATTCACTGTGTTGAGTTAGAAGTTAGTATATCATTTAGAAAAATTTCTTTAAATAATAGCAACTATTTTGTTTATTTCATTATTATAGACAAGTTTATGTTATACAACTATATTGCTTAAACTTTTGAAATTAACTGTGCATGTAATAAATTGATAGGTTTTATTTTGTTTTCCAACACAATTCAGTAAGACCTTTTAAGGCCATGTGACTTGTTTTAATACTGTTTGCTACTTTGAATAAAATTCAAATATTTCATTAACCTGCAAATGTTTTACTTTTTCATGTATTTAGTTATCACCCTCTCTTTTTTTAGTATACTGTGGAATGAACTAAATAGAGTGAGAGTGTGGTGGTACACATCTACCAACTTTTTAACAGTTCAAATTATAACATTAGATTATCTGTATATATCTCTAGAAAAACATATCTAAGTCTTAACTTTTAATTCTAACCACTCCTTACTCTCAAATCTTTAGAATGTTTTCTAATATGTTTAAGCATTTTACTAAACTGACCCGGCCACAGGCTGAAAAGAGTTGATGATGATGATGCTGTTGAATGAGATAGGATTGAGGAAAGGTAGAACTCAGAGTAAATGCACACACCCTTGCGTGGAGGGAGAGTGGAATAACATTTAGGATTAAAAAAAACCACCTCCACTACACCCAACTGTGATTCAACCTACAACCTCCTCATCAGCAACAAACCAGAGTAGACGAGCCTGACATTTAGTCCACTTGTCCACCAATGCTGGTAATTTACTGTTATTGTAAATGTTTAGGAGGAAAACAGGCAGAGCTCCCAAAGCCATCAAAACTCCGGTCCGACAGTAAAATGTCACTACAAGTGGACATTTCCTTATTTAGACGGACCACTATTGGGAAGTCTGATGTAGATAAATCTGTTCTCCTCCCAACATCTGGCGGGCAGCTGTTACCTCTCCTTTGATACTGGTCTTCATTATTAAACTAGATTCTTACCCTATCTACTCCCTTTTAGACGCGGGTACGTAACTATAGCTCGACATTCTTACAAATACACTTTTAAATGGCTTTTATTCCTTAAAGAACCCTACTATGCAGTAGGATTCTAATTGGGGAAAAAATACCTTCAATATGGATATTCGTAAGAAAACCCGACTATAAGTGTCTACATACAGTGTGATTTTCATAGGAAGGCCGTTATTTGAAAACTGAAAACTCATATCACCACAATGGTGGGAAAGATATATTACAATATTGTATTTAGATTCTTAGACTGTTTAATTAAGAGCGTTCATCATGGCCGGCCCAAATTAGCTCCCGGCTCGCGCGAGGTATGGGAGTAAAAGGGAAAAGAAAAGATCAAAATACGACAGAAATGTGTGCAGTGCATTCGTATTTGAATGATTACTCGAAAATTTCCGTGATGACGATGGGGGACAAAGCGACAAAGTTTCTTGTTACTAGCTACAGTATGTCCCTATTAAGACAGAATGAAGATTTGTGTACAGTACTTATCTGTGAAGACATTCTAAAATGGTCAAAAACTGCCTTTTCAATGCAGTGTTTATCCAATTAACATTTAATATTTCAATAATGATCGGTATTAAGGAACTTTTATTAACTATTTATCTCCATTAATTTAATCAGAAATGGTCCATGCGAATTATTGTTGGGGTAATTTTACGATTTCGAGCCGACTGTATCACCGAGTTGATTGGCATGTTATGCACGCTATTAATAATGTAAATAAAAATATACAGTACTCCTTAAGGGAAGTATTATTGGAAGCTCTTGAGAACTTTTAAGATTAACTTTATAATTAATAAATCAAACAATCCAAGTGTCAAGAATGCCAAATTAAAGTAATTTTCAATCAATATTGGTTGTCTAAAGTGGACTTGATGTTAAGATCAGGGTTTACCACAAGCTATGGACGAGATCTTCCAAGGCGCCTTCTTTAAGAGTTGACAGAACATCTTTGTAATACTTTTGTCGGTCCAACTCTCGGGAAAGTTTGGATTCATCTGATGAATAAATTCAAACTTTTTTTTTTTAGCACCGCGTCTTAATAATAACTATTCAGGTTATACTCCTACGTAATAAGTACATCATTTAGTTGAGAGATTTGAACGGTTATATTTCAAGGAAGTGTATCCGCATTTTCGTGGAGAAATAGTGGAAGACAATTTTGTAAAAAACCACTCTCAATACACTGGACCGAGAGTCGAACCTTGATCTCCCCGTCATCGGCAGTCTAGTCCATTGCAAGAGTAGCGCGTTAGACCACGCGGTCCACCGAAGCGCGTAGTTCAAACTTGGAACGCGGAACAAAGACGCTAGTCTCGTCTTGTCTAGTTTGAAAGTGATGGGGAGGGTGGGGTTCAAATTCTGACGTGGGTTATCCGAGGGGAATTTTACTTTGAAAGCATTTCTGGAAACTTGTAGAACAGGAGCGTTATTGCAAAATAATGAAAGAGAAGCGTTACGTTTACAAAATAAGTTACAATTTTTTTAAAAGAGTATTTGATTGCTAGAAAATATAGCTATATTAAATATTAGATTTGATTGTCCTAGTAAGCTATTTGAAAAAAAAAAAAAAAAAATTGTGACTGTTTTGTACCTGAAAATATTGTTTAAGATATTTTTCACTAACATTATAAAGCAAGACATAATCATTGTCTAATAATACCGAGAACCCATATGGTTGGGACATAGTACCCGTGAAATAAATCACTTTGCTCACTTCTTTATTATTTGAGCGGCGCTGGTAACAAAACGTTTACCATAAAAAGGAAAATCGATGATAAATGGTGACAGCTCAATGTGCATACCGATTCGGTAAATTGGTCGGTCAATTTACGAAGAACGTAACTGCATCATTTCAATAAAGGGTGTATTAGCGAGCTTGGGACTGTCAGATAAAAACGACACAAACACCAATTATTGGGATGGCACATCGAGTTCGGTGGTCCTAATGCAATCACGTAATTCAGGGGTGTCAAACTCAAACAGGTAAGAGAGAGGGCCACATTATATTATTCAGAGGGCATTGCGGTCCATACTGGGATTTTTATTTATTATAATACATTTAATATTTCATTACAAAATATAAAAGCTTATACTTTATTTTCTCTCCTTGACCCCATTTTTTCCCCTTAAATT
>CABFVZ010001335.1:192913-194800 GCA_902151445.1 Timema monikensis
TTTTCTCTAGAACGAGTGAAATTTTTATATTCGTATTTTCAACGCCCCTTCTAAGATAATGTAACAATGTTTATTAATTGTTACATTTCCTTATTTAAAAAAAATTAAGCCTGTAGTTTTCTATTGAAAACGGTTAATTTTATCGATATTTGATCACTGTTGAAATTATAGAGGAGTTGTGTATACAAAAAGTATAACTTAATCAATATGCTTATATTCTAGAACAAACCGTTTCCGAAAAGAAAATTAAAAAACAATAAAAATTCTTGAAGATAACCGTTTGTTCCCATGACTCTGCATTTCCACATCAAATGAAAAGGACCAATAGCCTTAAACATATATATTATAATTATTTGAAAATATTAATATTATGACTTTGATTATGAATTCATAGTCTATGCTGGTGTGTATGTATGCTTGTTGTCTCGGTTTTTTTTTGTTGATTTGTCTCGTTAAACATAAATGTAAAATGGATTTCGACGATATATTTACTGAGTCTGTCAGTAATTATCCTCCTTTTTAAGACAGAAAATAATAGTTATATTGAAAACAGTTGTAACTATATAGCTGTAACAGTCTGGTACATTTATTATTTTTTCATTGCTTACGTTTTCTTCATTCCTATTGGTTGAAATTACGTGCTACGACATTTAATTGTAGATAGTCCATTTTACTGTAAGGAACTACAATACGACACGACAATCGACACGTTACTACTTCGACTCCCGACAAGCTGGTACGACTCTTAACCCTTTTCAGCCCGGTGTAGACATATGGCTACTTATAAAAAAAAGTTTGATCTATTTTTATCTTTAAAAAATACTAATTCCTGCTGTAGCCAAATGGTTAGATTAAAATGATTTTCAAATTAAATTAACAAAAATATAATATATTTTTATTAGCTATACACAGATTTTAAAATCAATTTATAAAATAAAAAATCTTACAATAACTTATACCTTAGTTAATTTGGGCTGGAACGGTTTAAGTAGACGATCAATAAGCACTAACACACTTAGATTACAATGCACGAAATAGAAAGAGAGGGGGGTAGGGGGTATGAGTAAATTCACCCTGCGAGGTATCTTGTTTAACTGCTGATAATAATAACTTTCTTTAAAAGGCAGCTATTTTATTTTTAATTTTAACTGTATTTTTACTAATGAAATATTGAAAATAGCCAATTGGATATTTTTCCGTTTTTTTTTTTTTGTTGGTAGCAGCGTCTGTAGTGCAATTACAAATTATAGTTTCTAAACGGTTGCCTTTTCTTCACAAATAGAGATGGTGAACCGTGGGTTAAAGTAGTTGATGACGTCAATACGCCCCCTTTTACAGTGCTTTTTTGTTAGCAAAATAATAACTTTTTATTTTGAAACTAATATTCTGTCTGACTTTTTGACAAATATAACAAGTTATATTTATTTATGTTGTCCAGTTGTAAGAATAACAAAATTTTAATATAATACCTTTTAATTAAGTACTACCCGTTTCAGTCGGTAAATGGTCTGATGCAGAGATTCTCAAAGTGGGGTCCCTAAGGTTCATTCGGGGGGTCTGCATGATTGTCCAGCCAGGGAATCTGTGACATGACTTTATATATCTTTTTAGGTCATATAAAAAGGTAAATTGCTGGTATGTACTAAACACAATGGAGATGTCTTCACATATTATTATTATTATTATTATTATTATTATTATTATTATTATTAGCACCGCGTCTTACTACCCGTTCGGGTTATACGCACTTACGCTAATGTGTAATGGTAGGGTGATTGTGAGATGAAATGAAGGACCTACAGTTTAACGTGGAATCCGAACCACGGTGGAGGCCTGGCATTCCCCACATTCACAAGATGTCTTGTCAGAGGTGAAGGAAGGGTTTGG
>CABFVZ010001336.1:0-17206 GCA_902151445.1 Timema monikensis
AATATTAAAAATAAAGTGTTTGCAATAAACGGGCAGTAAACGTTGATGCATAAATAAGTCAAGTATTTCAGGGTTGCACAGTGGATCATTGAGTGCTTTCTTAAGGAATTTTGGCGAGTGTTTTACATTATAAATAGTGCTGCATTCTTATATCTTGGAAAAAAATTCTTTTAAGGGCAGTTTACTTAAAGATAATTTCTAAAATGCTTGCTCCAAACTATAATAAATTATATGAGAAAGTTAGCTTATTTATGTCATAATATTTATCATTAATAGTGGCCTATATTTGCCAATAGGTTAATTCTGCAAAATCCAAGCACTGCCTTGCTTGTAATAAACAAAATGAAGACAAGGTGTTAGCCAATGTTTTATATTTAACCATTTACAGAAAAATCGATTGGTCATGTCTGTATTTACTCGCTCTAGATCTGCCGCAAAGCTGGAGGCCATTATTAGACCGGATTGTCGAAATAGCCGACCAGAGTAACAACTTTAATGACGAAGATATTATTCAAGAGGTCTGCACATTCATGCTAGCGGTGAGTTGGAAACAATCACCCATTGGATGAAGTCTGTCTGAGGACTCGGGGTGGGACTCTAAAAGAATATTCTTAACAGACAGGACCCACCATATCCTCCTGATAACCGAACTACAACATCAAATCGATACTAGTGTCAGGGTTTGGACAGTCTTGGAATGTACGTGGGAAGCAGAGTCTTTCTGTCAGTATAGAAATGGTGTATTAAGCGGAGTACCATGTTCAGATCTGAGCTACCATCACAAAAGGCACTTGATATCTCAGGAGCAATTTGACCTGCAATACACTTCATGCTACAGTAAACTAACGACTCCCTTTAGCTTTGCATATTATACATAGCTAGGTATCCTCCAATTTCATTAAAATCTAATGTTGCTGGACGTTGTTTCTATGTTTATCTATCTGACTGATCCCTTGGCAGGGCCAGGAGTCAGTGGCGACGGCCGTTACGCTCACCCTTTTCCTTCTGGCCAAACATCCCGACGTTCTGAGCCGCGTCTTGGACGAAGTGGACACCGTGTTGGGGGAACTACCAAACGTCCCAACGCTAGGCACCTTGCGGAAACTCTGCTACACCGAGCAATGCATCAAGGAGGCCTTGAGGCTCTACCCTAGCGTCCCTATCGTCGCCAGGACGCTGTCAGAGGACGTACCCATGGGTGAGTAAGAATTAAGGCTTCATTGACACGAATAACTCAGCAAATAAAGAGCTCCTTGACAGAATCACATGTATGATAATCCTGTCATCCATGTGTCATTGCCCCATTTATAACTTTATCATGATTGTTTCAGGTAAAGTGACCCTCCCAAAGGGTTGTCAGGTGATCATCACTCCCTATGCAACCCACAGGATCCCTCACATCTATCCTAACCCGGAGAAATTCGATCCTGACAGGTTCCTTCCAGAGAATATGCGAGGAAGACATCCGTACGCTTACATTCCTTTCAGTGCAGGACCCAGGATATGTATAGGTACTGTGCTAATCCTTTAGTAGTCCTGAGCAGATAGGACTAGTGTCTGGATCTCACCTCACGTCTCTCTTCCTCAGGGTACAAATTCGCGATGCTGGAGATGAAGATGCTACTGGGAGAGATTTTGAGGAAGTATCACGTGACAACAATTCCAGGGAAAGAGGAACTTTGTATCAAGTACCGCATCACCATCAGAGCATCGGGAGGTGTGTGGTTGCAGTTCACACCCAGAGCAGCTCAGCTGCTGTAGTGAGGTCATCATGGCACCATACAGTATGTCGGCTGACAACTTGACGGCAAACAACAAGGTGTTGAATAAAATACAAGCTAAAAACATTGTATTGAGACAATCCATTCCCTAGTACTGGGACAATCCGTATAAGATTGAGGGCAAGACGGTAATCAACAAGATGGAGACCACAAGATGATAGTGGGACTAATGTAAGTTGAGTAACCGGGAGTATCGTAATCAACCAATATTCATGTTATAGAAAGGTTTATGCCAAGTTTCATTGATCAGGCTTCTCAGTTTCCATTCATTACAAATAGCAAGGACGTACTAAGACTGTCAGCAGTAAATAAGATACGAGTGTAAGAACTTACCACCCAAGTTGTGTCTAATAGGTTTGTTTTGAAATATTACCTCGTTTCAATAATATTTAATCAATTTATTGATTAAAAACATTTCTTGTGATGTATATAATTTTTTTTAAGCGAACCCTGGAAATATTTCCCAGTTACTAAAGAAAGAGGTATCTCGGAAAATAATTATAAACCTATTAATAAATCAATTTATATTAGTAAAAGTTACCTTAGAACATAAAACATAATATCATAAGCCCTTATTAAAAGTGAAAAATGGACTTTAAACATAATAATTTGTTATTTCTAATTTTTTTTACTATAGCTATTCAATGTGTTTTGTTTATTAAAGCCTCATCTTCATATTCTGTAAGCTCTTTATGTTTTGTCATTCCGTGCCCACACCCCTTATCCTTAGTCACGTGGTATGTCAACCGAAGAGAAAGTATGAAGCTTTCTCTGGTCAACATCTTGTAATTAAAACAATGTCAGCAAACTCTAAGAAATTAATCAACATTATCACCCCACTTCGGTTGTCGAATAGTGTGAAGGCGTCACTCTGGTAATAGACTGTTGATGATGGGGATATTAAGGTTTGAGTCTAGGACGAGTGTATTGAGCGTGGCTTTTCCTAAATGGTTTTCTACTCAGCCTCCACGTTAATGGGGGAGCACTTTGTCTAAATTCAAACTTCCTCACCCCTGACACATTAAGTTAATTAGTGCATATGCTTATAATCTGAACGGTTAGTAAGACGTGACACAAAACATAAATACTCAATAACTGTGTTTTTTGTGCTTTTTTCATTTGTTAAACCAGTGGTTTCTCAAAAATTTTCGTAGCACGACCCCAATTTTTGCCTCTGAGAACGTCGTGCCCCTAGGTTTAAATCCCATATTTTTAATTAATATAAAATAAATGTATAATTATTATAAAAGTCCCACTCACGTTTAATCAACGATAAAAAAACAGAATGAAAACTATAACTATGATTTAAATTAACTGGGTGTGTATGACATAAAAAAGTCAAAAGTAACTAAAACATCAGCTGCAGAGTTAGTGGTATTTTTGAGCATGCATTGATTCACATCGTTTGTTAAGCCTTATCTCTAGTGAAGACATAGCCAAGCTGAGGTCCGGCTCTACGTTAAGCAGATTTCTATAATTGTTTTTAATGGCATTCATGACGGAAAATATAGTTTCGCAGGGATAGGGTGTGGAAAACCGCAAAAGAACTGCCACAATTTTTGCACTCATTGTTGGGTACTCACTTTCAACCTGAAGCTAAAGCTGTGTGAGCTCAAATGTCTTAAAATGATGTTCCATTGTTTGATCTGATGACAGGTCTATCAGTTTTTCTTGTTCACTTACAGGCAATCTCTTTCTTGCTTCCGCAGGAAAAGATTTCGCACCCACTCGTTTTGACTGACCTCATCAACAGTTTCCTTTAAAAAAAATTATTTTAATCATAATTTTAGCAATTTGAGGTGGTCGGTGATAAAATATGTGTTAAAATACTTCCGCATATTGTCAATTCTTCAAGTTTTTCATTCAATCTTTGGTACATGTCCAGACTTTAGCCAGAGATAGATCCACTTTCCCAAGAAAAGCGCTCACCTTATCACTTGAATTGAAAATGTTCGATCCAGACCTTTGCATTGACGTGGTTAAAATATTTAAGTCTTTCAAATATATCAGCAAGATAGGCTAGTTTAAGCAAGAAAGTTTGTCATTGACCTCACTTTTATTTTTGATATAGTCACTGCCTTTGAAGTAAAGATTAATTTCATCCTTATCAGTTCAAACACTATTGCGAGCACTTTCCCGCGTTACAACCAGCTTGCAGCACAGTAGTATAAGAGAACACTGTGTTCAGTCCCTGTTTCCTCACATAAAGCAGCTAACAAATGTGAGTCGGTAGGTTTTGTCTTAATGTAGTTCACTATTTTAAAAATGTAATTAAAGGCAACACTTAGTTCTGTACTCATGCGTTCTCATGAAAGTGACTCATACAGTGAATCAAAATGGCGTTGAGAACTTTATCTTTCACGAGAGCTTGTAAACCACTCCTTTCTCCAAATATGGCAGAAGAACCATCACAGCACACACCAACTTACTATCTAAAATCATCCCAAATCTTAAAAGGTCCCTCAGCACTGGATCTTCCCTGAATTGTTTTGCAGAACAATGGGTCCTCTTTGACAGATCTGTTATTGATGTACCAAACATAAGCTATAAGGTGGGCATCCTTCACTGAATCAGTGGCTTCATCGACCTGTAATGCATATTTCGCCAGTTTCAAAGTTTCGGTCAGCTGTTCTTGTATGTCTTGTGCAATGTCAGATATCCATCTTCCCACTGTGATATCTACCAGAGGTATCTTTCAGAATAGATCTGCAGATGATTTACTAAGTATTATTTCAGTGATTTCAACAGCAGCAGGCAAAACGAGTGTATCACCAACAGAAAAAGGTTTATTACATTTTGCTATCATATACGAAACTTAATATGATGCCAGAAGTCCCTTGTTAAGAATACGTGTCATTTTTATCATTGATTTGGTCTGTTAAAAATATTATTCTGATATATATATATATTTTTAAATCACACGATATTTCTGCATACTAGTTGTGTTTTGATTCCAGGTGTTTGTCACTTCCGGTTGTTTGTTTTCATACTCTCTGAAGATAAAATAGACAAACACACCAAACATAAGGGGCTCTCCTCACCATCTGTTTCAATAATAGGAAACCCGAACGACAAAAATTCTTTGATATACTTTCTAATTTTATTTTATTAACAGGTTCTCCCCTTCTGCAAATGACAGTTTTTTTTTAGGAATCCATCCATGTCAGTATTTTTAGCACCGCATCTTACTACCCACTCAGCTTATGCACCTATGTACTAATTAAGCTAATGGTTTTAGTGATTGGGGAGGTTATATTAATAGGAAGTTTACCCGCATTTGTGTAGAGAGAGAGAGAGTGAAAAATCATTTTGTAAAAACACATATCAGTACACCCAATTGAGATTCGAACCTTGACCACCCCATCATCGGCAGCCTGGTGATTCTAGTCTACTGAGAGAGTAGCGCGTTAGACCACGTGGCCACCGAAGCGGGTCATATAAGTATTAATTATGCTGTAATTCACATGCACATTATTTAACAAAGAAGTGAAAACATACATAAATGAAAACTAGAATACGGTACTTTGTCACAAGCTTGCCAGATAAGCACACACTGAGCAGGATCAGTTGTTGACCACTCAGCCAAGGAGGCTGGCTCAGGATTCGGCAACAATAGGCAACAATAGGCTTTTATACAAGAGCGAACTAGAGCTCACAGAAGAGAATTGACGAGTTTGGCGAGTATTCTGTATGTGAACAAAGCGAGAGCCTGCAATGCTACTCACCCAAATATAAGGCTGCTGAAGTTAACTGTGTCGGTAAACATGCAGTCAAAAGTAAGATAAACCAAATAAATTTAAATATTTAAACCTATTCTGTTTATATTTTAAAATTTTTAACTTTACTATAATCATCAAAATCTCGTAAAAGAGTAAATAGATACAGTAAAAGGTTATAGACTTCAAAAACATTGCGTGGCCACTCAGGATTAACGCCGCGACCCCAAAGGGGGTTAAACTATCGCTAGCCTATATTAAAGTTTCCATGAATTATTATCAAAACTAAATCGGTTTGGAAAATGGCGGTCGTTCCTTTTACTCTCATTGATGTTTGAATTTTGATCCGCCTACCGATGTTCATTAGTTAATTATTTTTTCTCCGTGTGATTGGACCTTCGCAGCTGTCCTTAACTATAATCCTTAAGAGGGCTGTATAGTAAAGCACTTAGAAGAGTTGCAAACGTTTAGAATTCTCACATTATTTAAGAAGTTGTTTGATATTTTGAAACATTGTTTAAAAAAAATTCAGCCCAAAATTTTCAGCAGTTTTATAACGATTTAGAAAGTTTCAAACTTTAAAAGAACTCAAGGATGATGTGTACGAAAATACTTCTGAAATCAAAGAAAAAGGTTATAAACCTACATTTAGATTTCTTCTATCAAATGAAGCCAATGTTTAATTGGGTCACAACATAAGAGTTTAAGATAATGTGGGATTTTTTGGGTGGATCCCCATCACACATTTCTTAAAAACAATTTAATCTTAAAATTCAGAATTTTAACTGGTAAGAGCTTTGGTCTACCTTTTGGTTAGAATAATATCAAAATATATGAAACCACTTCCTAAATAATCCTGGGTTTCTAAATGTCTGCAACTCTTCTCAATGTTCTACTATATAGCACCATTAATAAAGTTGAAGTTGAGCCATCTGATACGAAGTTCTACAGATATGGATCTTGTGGATAAGAGCAAACTGTTCCTGTGAATTCGATCTCTTTAGGATTAAACACTTTAAGGATACGGAGATATATCTGGGACTTTGCACTGTTGAAAGAGGTTTTGTAAAGAGGTGTATATGTGTGTGTATATATATACCGCCGATCCGGATTTGCGACGCTCCGGATTTTTGACGTCCGGATTTCCGACTCTCTACTATATATATCGACTCTGTTACGTATATATATATATATATATATATATCTATATTAACAGAGTCGATATATATATATAGTAGAGCGTCGGAAATCCGGACGTCAAAAATCCGGAGCGTCGCAAATCCGGATCGGCGGTGAGAGCAGGTAGGGGAGGTAGTGGAAGGTGTCCTTGAGAGTTCAACGACTTAGTCAGTCACCTCTCCTTGGTCACGTGCTCGGCTCAGTTCTGTGCTATCATTTACAAACTTTACAGCAGTGGTTAAACCTTCGTCGTATAGTTGCCTTGTGTCGTTTTAGTGTGCGAGTTAAAATGGTACATATTTTTACTTTGTTAATCATGTCATCATTATCAAATAAAAGGAAACATAAATTTTTATCTATAGAGGATAAGTTAGAAATTACTACGAAGACTCTATAAAGGGGAAAGTGGTGCATATCTCGCTAAAATATATGGTGTGGGAACTTCAACCATTAGTGACATTAAAGCAAAGAAAGACAGTTCTCCACGTTTTGCTTCAAAACTAGATTCTGAAGAAGGTTCAGAAAAGAAAAACAACAAGAACGGCAAAAAAAACAGTGTATTAGAAGAAAGTGTGCTGCAGTTTGTGAAAAACCTCAGCCTAAAGGACGCCATTTACATGGTAGCAGATGCCTGTGGATCTCTCACTGACGACAACTTAAAAAATGCCTGGAAAAAATTGTTGCTAATCCCCGAAACCCCAAATCAAGGACAAGATGAGGCAAACTCTCAAACTCCATCGGACGCCAACACTCCTACTAACGCCAAAGTTGTGGCTCTATTCCAGACATTGCCTGGATTTGAACAGTGCGATGAAATTGACGCAAGGGAGTGGTTTGAAAGTGATGGAACAATGATAATGGAAGCAATGTAAGAGAGAGTGACGACGATGTAGAAATGGATGCTGAAGAAGCTGCCGGTACTTCACACTCAGACGCCTATGAAGCATTCCAGACAGCTATGAACTGGTTAGAGAGGCAAACTGAGGGGATGGCGACACAACTCGTACTTCTTAAAAGACTGGCTGCAAAGAAACGTACATCAAATCTTGTACAAAAAACAATTAAGGACTTTTTTACCCAATAAGTTTTCATTAATGACTGTAGATTCTTGTTTGTTTTTCTAAAAAGTATTGTAGAGTTACTAATCTAAATTACATAATGTACATGTTCTTATTCAATATACTTTATTAAAATATTTCGTGTACTGTATTTTTCGAACCCTTCAGCCTCTATTTTGCAATACAGAAGACTCCCGAGCGTCATGTATCCTCTATTAAATACATTACGTATGTATACAGTTATTGAAAGCACATTTGAAAATCCGGACAATTCAGTAATCCGGATGGGTCCCGGTCCCGATCGATCAGGATTAACGATGCTCCACTGTGTATATATATATATATATAGTTTAATCTCAATATTCTCCAACTACACCACGCCACGCATGTTAATCAGTGTTGTTCCCACCTCATGTGGAATTTAATTTTGTTTATGATCTTCTAGTATCCACTCATGCGTATAAAATGATCACAACCACTAAAAACAAATCATGATTGATGGATTTCTACTCACAAAGGATTAATGGAATGGTGGCTCAATAGCGATGCTATGGCAACTCGGAAACAAGTTATGGCAGAATGTTAACCAGATATGGCCGCTTAATACTGTGATATGCAGCTTAGTGACGTGCTATGACAGCTCAATGGCATTAAATAACAGCTCAATGACATGTTATGGAAGCTCAGTAATATGGTATGACACTTAAATAACATGCTAAGGTAGCTCAATAACGGGTTAAGGTAGCTCAATGACATGTTATGGCAGCTCGGTAGCATGTTATGGCAGTTTGGTAGCATGTTATGGCAGCTCGATAAATGGACGCTAGAAAAGACAACTACTTAGCATTCATTTAATATAAGGAAATTATTGTAAATACTTGCTTATTGAGGAAGAATAAAACTCTTAAAGCACATGGACCAAGGCATGAGTCTCATATTGTCTGGTAACCAGTGATGGAGATTTCAAAGCTTGGATCCCAGCATGGTGTACTTTTGTATTTTTATCCTAAATGGGTTCCCACCCTACAACCAAGCAAATGTGAGTATATTTTATCTCGTTCTTAAAATTAGTTTAGAAGTCCATTCACCGTAGGAATTGTTTTCTGAAAGGCTTTTTTTCCTACAAGAAATCTATTATATAGAAGGATATTGGTAGGAAAAAAGACCTTTCAGAGAGTAATTCCTTCCGTGAATGGTGTATATATGGATAGCCCTAGCGGATAATAGGGGTTGGATACACCACTATAAGAAATTAACGATCTCACACGTTCATAGTAGACTCTGCCTTATAATAGTGAATGCTGTGTGATCTCGGATGGCTCAGTGGCTAAATTATACGTTGTGATGACCGTCATCCCACCTTAACACGAGATGACCTTTAACTCACCATAACTCGTTATTACCTTCATCCCACCTTAACTAGAGATTACCTCTATCCCACGTTAACTCGAGATGACCTCTATAACACCTTAACTCGTGATGATCTCTATCCCACCTTAACTCGAGATGACCTCTATAACACCTTAACTCGAGATGACCTCTATAACACCTTAACTCGTGATGATCTCTATCCCACCTTAACTCGAGGTGACCTTTATCCCACCTTAACTCGATATGACCTCTATCTCACCTTAATTCGAGGTGACTTTATCCCACCTTAACTCGAGATGACCTCTGTTCCACCTTAACACGTGATGACCTTTAACTCACCTTAACTCGATATGACCTCTATCCCACCTTAATTCGAGGTTACCTCTATCCCACCTTAACTCTAGATTACCTCTATCCCACCTTAACTCGAGATGACCTCTATCCCACCTTAATTTGTAAGTTATACGAATATATTGTTGTTGGTTAAATGTGTATGTGATTGTAACTATGGAAAATGTTGGCACGTTGATTGCAGCATGTGAGAGTTGATAAACACTTGACATTATATATGTTATCAGTTTTATGTAAGTACACTTAGATAATAGCTGAAAATAGATCAGTTTCCTGTTGGAAGCACTTTCGAGCCGAACCATAGGACTCAGACCAGCACGGTATGAATAATTGACTGTCTCATGTTTGTACAATATCTACTCCCACTTGCCACTGTCACAAGAACTGACATCAAACACTAGCCCACTTTGACACTGGACTCTGGCAATTTATTGGTCATTATTGTCAATAAGGGACAACATTGGTCATTTACTCAGCTTTCACTCAACATCACAAATTACATAGACATACAAATTTGTTCTAATTTGTGCTGATCCGTTCCAAATCTAGCTTCAGAAGATGTTACTGGAAACACTCAATTTGTTCTCTAAGAATATGAAGTATGTTGAGACTCGTGGCATGAGAAGGTTCAATTACATTACAAAACTTATGTTTAGGAAGTTTATTATCTTCTTCCTTGATCCACAACTAGCCTGGATAATCTCCCTGGATACACGTCTAAAATTGATCCTTTCCTTGATCCACAATTAGCCTGGATAATTTCCCTAGATCCACAATTAGCATGGATCCTATTCCTAGAGCCACAAATAGTTTGGATCATCTCGCTATATCTCCAACTTAACTGGATTATCTTCTTAGATCCAAAACTAGCCTGGCTTCTCTTCTTAGATCCACAACTAGAATGCATTCTCTTCTCAGATCCACAGCCTAGCTCATATCCTTGAATCCACAGCTAGAATGGTTCCTCTTCTTAGATCCAAAACTAGCCAGGATGCTCTTCTTAGATCCACAACTATCCTGGATTTCTTCTTAGATTCACAACTATCCTGGATTTCTTCTTAGATCCACAACTAGAATGGATCCTCTTTTTTTTTATCCAAAACTAGCCTGAATCCTATTCTTAGATCCACAACCAGCCTAGTTCATCTTTCTAGATCCACAATAAGCCTGAATCCTTTTCTTTAGATTTACAACTAGCTAAGATCCTCTTCAAATATCAAAAAGTATCTGGTTGAGAAGACCTAGATGGATCTCGAACATTGAGTCTATGTATATTTTGGTTCTCTTTGCATGATTCTATACTTTATTCTGAACTCCAAGATTATCTGGAATGTCATGAGAGAGAATATTGTAACTGTATCTTCCACTTCTGCTCTTGATCCAAAAGAAATTAGCTTGTTGATGTTTAATTACAGATAAAGTTAGAGGATCTTTGCTAAAATGTATTAAGCACTTTATTATTGGGAGAGGTTCTATAAAACGAGGCCTCCCTCGGTCTTCTAGTTAAATGTTTGTTCGTTAGATATTATTAACTTTCCAAGAATGTTGAGCTTTCTGTGTTTAATTTTAGGCCAAACGTACTGTACATGATTATCCTTAGAACTTACTAGTGTTGGGTTTTTTTGTACATACAAATTTGTATATGTGTAGCCCCACACCATGTAATAATTATTACGGGGAACCACAAAGACTTTCTCGCTCTTTTATTCCTAAATGAAGAACTTTAGTTAAAATTCGTAAGATACATGAAACGAAATAAATTACATTGTTGCAGAAACATACTGGAATCAAGAGTAACACATTCCACCAAAAAGTATAAATAAAATAAGATAAACTTTTATAGAAACATTTAGAAAAGAGGAACATCTCTGTTCAACAATGGGCATAACAGTTATTTCCCAAACCACCATTTATAAACTTAATTGTTCATAGCTAGGAAACTTTTGGTTTTATAAAAATATATTTCGAAAAAAGGGTTTTGTTTTTAATAGTTCTGCAACTTTGTAGTGATAAGTTATTTCACGTTTTAGAGAGCTGAGGAGGGATGGTCAAAATAATGTTGAAATAGGCTCATTTAAAGTATCTTGTAACTCATTTTCTCGAAAAGATTAACTACACCATTTTGTTTGTAATATTTAAAAAATGCCAGATTTTAAACAAAATTGTTAGAGCATATTTCTAGATTTATTTTCCCCCGTAAGTAAACTATACTTAGTTTTAGGTTTATAAATATAATTCCGAAAACTCCCCCGGGGTAAAAAGATGGAAACCCTAGTTATATAAAATGTTTTCAGCTCTAGACAGAGATACAGACGGACAGGGGTGATCGTGAAAACAACCGATATACAAACGAAGTAAAAATATGAAGGTAGAGTGTGTGTGTATGTGGATCAAAAGGAAGGGAGATCTAAGGATATAAGATCATGTATGACTCGGTGTATGTATGTTGTTGAAGCGAAGGGAGTATGCAAGTAGTGAAGTTTGGAGATAGTGAGGATGGGCTAAGTACAAAGATGGTTTAGTTTTAGCTATGCACAAATTTTCTTGCCTACGCCGTAGTTAGGTATGTGCGTGTGTTTACAATTATTACTGTTTACTCATGGTTTCCATGGTGATATAGACAAAGAATGAGTGTACAGATAAGTAAAATAACAAAAGAAAATTTGGAAATTCGCTAGAAAAAATCAGGTTTTCTTTGGAATATGAGATATATGTTGACACCTTTAGACATCTTTAGACTTCTGACCTTTAAAATGAGGGTTCTTTGGTCAAAATCGCTTCAACCGTTTTCTTGTAATTATCGGATCTTATGGACTTATCAAATTATATTTAGATTTTTGGCAATATACTAATAGTGGTCGAAAAATACACTCCTCTCCCCAATAATGTTTGTAATTCATCAGATATGGTTTAACCATATAGTAAAATTTAAATGTGATGGATAAGAACACAAGACTTATAAATGAAATATCTGCTGTTGTGAACAAAAATATAGATTATATAATGGTGGTGTGCGAGGCTTCGAAATGTTGAGGCTGAAGGTCATATCTTCTTTGCTTCTTCTTCAACACCTACAATAGCCTTCGCATCTCGGAAACATTTCTAAGGAATAAGAAAGAAATCTTCGATATATCACGTACATATTTGAAAATACTATCCTAAATATGACATATTTCAACATTTAATAATCTACCTTCGCACATCCCTACTATTTTGCTTCTTCATAAATCTTCATATAATAAAAAACAATTATATTTCAATAAATTTATAAAGCTTATTTAATTACTAGTAATTGATATAATAGTAATACTATCAATATTTTATTAATATAATTTAATTAATAATATATTTGTTTTAAATAACATACTTTTTTTTAAAAGCTCTTTGGCCTAAAAGGGGATGAAACTACTGAGAAGTAGAGGAAGTTACATAATGATGAGTTACATATCCTGTACTCACCACAAGACATTGTTATGATACTCAAGTCTTGTAGATTACGGTTTGTAGGACATGCAGTGCGAATGTTCATGTTACTTACTGGCAAACCCAATGGGAAGAGACCATTGATAAGACCTAGATGCAAGTGAGAGGATAACATTGGAACGGACCTTAAATAAATAGGGTGTAATGAGGTGGACTGGATAGAATTATCTCAAGATAGGGATAGGGTGTAATGAGGTGGACTGGATAGAACTAGCTAAAGATAGGGATAAGGTGTAATGAGGTGGGCTAGTTAGAACTAGCTCAAGTTAGGGATAGGGTGTATGAGGTGGACTGGATAGAATTAGCACAAGATATAGATAGGGTTTAATGAGGTGGACTGGATATAACTAGCTCAAGATAGGGATAGGGTGTAAATAGGTGGATTGGATAGAATTAGCTCAAGATAGGGATAGGGTGTAATGAGGTGGACTGGATAAAATTAGCTCAAGAGAGGGATAGGATGTAATGAGGTGGACTGGATAGATCTAGCTCAAGATAGATAAAGGGTGTAGAGAGGTGGGCTGAATAGAACTAGCTCAAGATAGTGATAGGGTGTAATGAGGTGGACTGGATAGAAATAGCTCAATATAGGGATAGGGTGTGGTGATATGGACTGGATAGAAATAGCTCAAGATAGGGATAAGGTGTGGTGAGATGGACTGGATAGAACTAGCTCCAGATAGGGATAGGGTGTAATGAGAGAGACTGGATGGAGCTAGATCAAGATAGGAACATGTGGAGTACTTTTGTAAGTACGGCAATGAACTTTAGAGTGCCTATTGTCATAGAATAAGTAAGTACAATTTTTTAAGCTAATTAATGTGCATACAAATATAAAACCATGGGTTATTTAAACCTCGTGTTAAAACTATTGGTATATTTGCTAGACTGGGGAGCAGCATAAAAGATTTGTACTTGTACGTTCCCAAAGGGAGGTGCAAAAAGCAGTCCCTTACCTTCCATCGTTGTCAAATCTCAATTACATTGTTGCAGAAACATACTGGAATCAAGAGTAACACATTCCACCAAAAAGTATAAATAAAATAAGATAAACTTTTATAGAAACATTTAGAAAAGAGGAACATCTCTGTTCAACAATGGGCATAACAGTTATTTCCCAAACCACCATTTATAAACTTAATTGTTCATAGCTAGGAAACTTTTGGTTTTATAAAAATATATTTCGAAAAAAGGGTTTTGTTTTTAATAGTTCTGCAACTTTGTAGTGATAAGTTATTTCACGTTTTAGAGAGCTGAGGAGGGATGGTCAAAATAATGTTGAAATAGGCTCATTTAAAGTATCTTGTAACTCATTTTCTCGAAAAGATTAACTACACCATTTTGTTTGTAATATTTAAAAAATGCCAGATTTTAAACAAAATTGTTAGAGCATATTTCTAGATTTATTTTCCCCCGTAAGTAAACTATACTTAGTTTTAGGTTTATAAATATAATTCCGAAAACTCCCCCGGGGTAAAAAGATGGAAACCCTAGTTATATAAAATGTTTTCAGCTCTAGACAGAGATACAGACGGACAGGGGTGATCGTGAAAACAACCGATATACAAACGAAGTAAAAATATGAAGGTAGAGTGTGTGTGTATGTGGATCAAAAGGAAGGGAGATCTAAGGATATAAGATCATGTATGACTCGGTGTATGTATGTTGTTGAAGCGAAGGGAGTATGCAAGTAGTGAAGTTTGGAGATAGTGAGGATGGGCTAAGTACAAAGATGGTTTAGTTTTAGCTATGCACAAATTTTCTTGCCTACGCCGTAGTTAGGTATGTGCGTGTGTTTACAATTATTACTGTTTACTCATGGTTTCCATGGTGATATAGACAAAGAATGAGTGTACAGATAAGTAAAATAACAAAAGAAAATTTGGAAATTCGCTAGAAAAAATCAGGTTTTCTTTGGAATATGAGATATATGTTGACACCTTTAGACATCTTTAGACTTCTGACCTTTAAAATGAGGGTTCTTTGGTCAAAATCGCTTCAACCGTTTTCTTGTAATTATCGGATCTTATGGACTTATCAAATTATATTTAGATTTTTGGCAATATACTAATAGTGGTCGAAAAATACACTCCTCTCCCCAATAATGTTTGTAATTCATCAGATATGGTTTAACCATATAGTAAAATTTAAATGTGATGGATAAGAACACAAGACTTATAAATGAAATATCTGCTGTTGTGAACAAAAATATAGATTATATAATGGTGGTGTGCGAGGCTTCGAAATGTTGAGGCTGAAGGTCATATCTTCTTTGCTTCTTCTTCAACACCTACAATAGCCTTCGCATCTCGGAAACATTTCTAAGGAATAAGAAAGAAATCTTCGATATATCACGTACATATTTGAAAATACTATCCTAAATATGACATATTTCAACATTTAATAATCTACCTTCGCACATCCCTACTATTTTGCTTCTTCATAAATCTTCATATAATAAAAAACAATTATATTTCAATAAATTTATAAAGCTTATTTAATTACTAGTAATTGATATAATAGTAATACTATCAATATTTTATTAATATAATTTAATTAATAATATATTTGTTTTAAATAACATACTTTTTTTTAAAAGCTCTTTGGCCTAAAAGGGGATGAAACTACTGAGAAGTAGAGGAAGTTACATAATGATGAGTTACATATCCTGTACTCACCACAAGACATTGTTATGATACTCAAGTCTTGTAGATTACGGTTTGTAGGACATGCAGTGCGAATGTTCATGTTACTTACTGGCAAACCCAATGGGAAGAGACCATTGATAAGACCTAGATGCAAGTGAGAGGATAACATTGGAACGGACCTTAAATAAATAGGGTGTAATGAGGTGGACTGGATAGAATTATCTCAAGATAGGGATAGGGTGTAATGAGGTGGACTGGATAGAACTAGCTAAAGATAGGGATAAGGTGTAATGAGGTGGGCTAGTTAGAACTAGCTCAAGTTAGGGATAGGGTGTATGAGGTGGACTGGATAGAATTAGCACAAGATATAGATAGGGTTTAATGAGGTGGACTGGATATAACTAGCTCAAGATAGGGATAGGGTGTAAATAGGTGGATTGGATAGAATTAGCTCAAGATAGGGATAGGGTGTAATGAGGTGGACTGGATAAAATTAGCTCAAGAGAGGGATAGGATGTAATGAGGTGGACTGGATAGATCTAGCTCAAGATAGATAAAGGGTGTAGAGAGGTGGGCTGAATAGAACTAGCTCAAGATAGTGATAGGGTGTAATGAGGTGGACTGGATAGAAATAGCTCAATATAGGGATAGGGTGTGGTGATATGGACTGGATAGAAATAGCTCAAGATAGGGATAAGGTGTGGTGAGATGGACTGGATAGAACTAGCTCCAGATAGGGATAGGGTGTAATGAGAGAGACTGGATGGAGCTAGATCAAGATAGGAACATGTGGAGTACTTTTGTAAGTACGGCAATGAACTTTAGAGTGCCTATTGTCATAGAATAAGTAAGTACAATTTTTTAAGCTAATTAATGTGCATACAAATATAAAACCATGGGTTATTTAAACCTCGTGTTAAAACTATTGGTATATTTGCTAGACTGGGGAGCAGCATAAAAGATTTGTACTTGTACGTTCCCAAAGGGAGGTGCAAAAAGCAGTCCCTTACCTTCCATCGTTGTCAAATCTCACGAATACACTGTCCAAATGCTCATTCCACAGTGAAATACTCAGGCACCAAACTAGTATTTGTCAAATGGATGGTTGGTACACCAAATCCTAGTATTCTGCACATGAATAGTTCTTGCACCAAGTCCTTGTGCTCTGCATATGACTGGTTCTTGCACCAAGTCCTAGTGTTAGCAAATGACAGGTTCTTGCACCAAGTCCTTGTGCTCTGCATATGAATGGTTCTTGCGCCAAGCTATATTGTTTTTGAGATGGATAGTTCTTGCACCAAGTCCTTGTGCTCTGCATATGACTGGTTCTTGGACCAAGTCCTTGTGCTCTGCATATGAATGGTTCTTGCACCAAGCTATATTGTTTTGGACATGAATGGTTCTTGCCCCAAGCTATATTGTTTTGGACATTAATGGTTCTTGCACCAAGTCCTTGTGCTCTGCATATGAATGGTTCTTGCTCCAAGCTATATATTTTTGGACATGACTGGTTCTTGCACCAAGTCCTTGTGCTCTGCATATGAATGGTTCTTGCTCCAAGCTATATTGTTTTGGACATTAATGGTTCTTGCACCAAGTCCTTGTGCTCTGCATATGAA
>CABFVZ010001336.1:19576-33311 GCA_902151445.1 Timema monikensis
GTTGTAATTACAAATATTTTAATACAAAAAGGGCATCGCCATGGAGTCTGCGTTAGAAGAGTGGTTGGAGCCCTAAAAGGTTTCCAGTTCTGTCATAAACATAATAAACCCGGTTAATAAAGAATGTTTCATAGCAAGCAGCAATAGATTTAACATTGAACATTTTGCTAACTTAGAGAGTCGGTACCAAGCAATACTGGTAATTCAAGCTCAGGTCTAACCTAGGCTTAAAATACAGTCAACTTTAGTGAACGATGAGGTAATAAATCTAACAAGTACAAATCATTTCAGTGAGTGAAGTTTTATATGGTCCACATGAGAGGAAAAGTCAAATTTATTATTTAGGAGAACACCTAACGCAACAATTATAAAAATTAAGTGAGCTTTGTTGCCATTGGCCAATTTATAAGTGAAATAAATAACGCTGGCTGTCCTAATGAATGCATGAATTTGATCTTACGTTTTAAAATAAATTCCTTTTCAATAACATTTACGGCATTCTGTAAACCAATACAGTTTGCAATTGATTTTATGTTTCTAAATATCTTGAAATCAACAGCAAAAGCAAATAAATAAATTAATATATTTAAAGGTATTTATCAATACACAAACTCAAGACGTGGACCTAAAATAAACAAGTTTGGCCTTAAATATAAATCAAATCTCGGATATCTTGGCATATATTTAAAATAGGTTGGTCAAGTTTCAAATAATTGTGATGATTATATTCTGTCACACAGGATAAAGGCGAGATAGATTTGATAATTAGAACTAGGAGCTTTCTGTTACATTGATAAAGGCAAGATAGATTTGATAATTATAACTAGGAGCTTTATGTGACATTGATAAAGGCAAGATAGATTTGATAATTATAACTAGGAGCTTTATGTGACATTGATAAAGGCAAGATAGATTTGATAATTAGAACTAGGTGCTTTATGTTGCATTGATAGAGGCAAGATAGTTTTGATAATTAGAACTAGGAGCTTTATGTTGCATTGATATAGGCAAGATGGATTTGATAATTAGAACTAGGAGCTTTATGTGACATTGATAAAGGCAAGATAGATTTGATAATTAGAACTAGGAGCTTTATGTGACATTGATAGGGGCAAGATGGATTTGATAATTAGAACTAGGAGCTTTATGTAGCATTGATAGAGGCAAAATAGCTTTAATAATTGTAACTAGGAGCTTTATGTTACATTCATAAAGGAAAGACAGCTTTAATATTTCTAACTAGGAGATTTTTGTTACGTTGATAAAGGCTAAGATAGCTTTGATAATTAGAACTAGAAACTTTATGTTACATTGATAGAGGCAAGATAGGTTTGAAAATTGTAACTAGGAGCTTTATGTTACCTTGGTAGAGGCAAGATAGGTTTTAAAATTGTAACTAGCATTTTATGTGACATTGGTAGAGGCCAGACATATTTTATAATTGCAATTATTGTTTATTGTTCCAGATGAAGATTGTATTCGCCTTTCTTGCCATTCTCGGGCTGTCCTTTGCTGCCTCCGTGCCAGGTATGTACACTGGTTTATTTGGCTTCTGGAGAAAATATGTTAAGAGCACCGTCTTTCTGAAGTTAAAAATACTTGCACTGACACGTTCCTCATTGAAATGGTGGGTCTGACGCTTCAAAACCATAAAAATAATCCTCGACTAGAATATTCGTTTGCATAGACAAAATAATAGCTGCATTTGTTTGAGAAAGACTTCTTTCCGGTTTTAAAACATTTTGACTTAATCATGGGCCTGGGACAATTTGTGTACAAGGGTCGTTGTTGAAAATGGGTTATACTTTTTTTACATTTTTTTTAGTCTAAAATAATAAACCAATATGTAAATATTTAACGTCTCTAATCTGTTTTTACGCTCAAGTAGGATCCCCCTTAATATTTGTTCGTTATTTTCATGTGGTCGTAGAGAGAACATTTTAGGTTGACTCCAGCTTTTAAAAAAATTACACAACCACGAAAACATATCAAAGGGGATATTCATTGGTATATTTTTTTAATTTTTGGTATTTTATTTTATATTCCATTTTATTATAATACAGACTTTCCTGAATAATATCATGCATAATAATTAATGATTTTCCGTTTGCATGACAAACAAAAGAGTATTTCAAATCTTATATAGTATACTTGTGAATTCGGTGGTTTTTCTGTTTGTGACGGTAGAGACATTCTACTTTTAGTTTTCCAAAATATGTATTTTTATTTTCAAAATGTATTTAATAAATTTATAGCTTTCTATTTTTTATATTCGGTTGCATTTCTTTGTAATACTAATATTAATAATAATAATAATAATAATAATAATAATGCTTAGCACCACGTCTTACTACCCGTTCGGGGTATACGCTTTAAGTACTAATTACTCTAATGGATTATGAATTAGAAAGGTTGAATTAGAGGAAGTTAACCCGCATTTGCCTGGAGGGAGAGTGGAAAACCATTTTGTAAACCCCCCCCCCAGTTCTACCGACCGAGATTCGAACCTCGATCTCCCCGTCCTCAGCAGTCGGGCTCAACACAACAAGCGCGTTAGGCAACTACGCCACCGTGGCGGGTCATTTCTTTGTAATTTCATATATTAAATATATTTAGCGCTGTTTTTTTGCCTAGCAATTACAGTGGTTATTTATGTTATTTGGCCGTATTTTGTTTATTGAAGTTTAATTTTGAGCTATTTAGATATTTTATTATTTGTGATCTAATTGTTATAGTTTCTTATGTAATTAAAATTACTATTTTGAGGTAAAATTGTATTGAAAAAAAAACCTTTCCCATAAACTCTGATAGTTTGATAGTAGAAAATGATCCAGCCCAATGAACAATTAATAATAGTCCTAATTACAAAACTTTACCAAAATCTTTTAAAACTTCAAAATGAGTGTAGGGACTTTTATGTCTGATTGCCTTTCTCAGAATAATTTTTGTTGTTGAATAAGACTGAAATAGAAGAGCTCATTATACTTTCAGTTGCTGATGATAGCCTTGTGGGATATATTAGAAGTAGATCTAGAGTATCCGGAAGAAATTCATGACGAGCGCAGTGACTATCCACTTGCTCCTAAAAAAGTCATAGTTACTCCTGAGATGTTATCCCCATTCTCTAAGTATATACAATCCAAGGTGAACTTTCCCACCAGGGAGGGGGGGGGGGGNGAAAAGCTTGTGCCCAGCCTACACTACCGTAATTTAAAACTGTATATTTCCTTGGGTATGAAGCTTCAAAATATACACCGAGTCCTAACTTTCAATCAGAGCGCTTGGTTGAAGCCATATATTGATTTTAATACTTCCCAGCGAAAAAATGCAGTAAATGTATTTGAAAAGGACTTTTTTCAAACTCACGAACAATGCAGTATTCGAGAAGTCGATGGCGAATCAAAGACATTGTATAAATGTTCAATTAATAAATAATGAAAAAAAGGCTAAAGAAGCGTATTGCTTCACCAGCATTTATTGCTTTTACGATCCTCGCTGAAGAGTTAGTTGGGGTTCACATGAGAAAAATAAGCCTACTTTTGAATAAGTCTATGGATACAAGCTTTACAATCTTAAATATAAGCAAGGTTATCATGTATAACTTTCATTATAATTATGTTAAAAGGAAATATGGACAAAATGCAGAGCTCTTATATACGGATACAGACTCCCTCTGTTACGAACTGAAAAAAGAAAATGTGTATGTGGATATGTTTGTTAACATAGACCGATTCGACACTTCAGACTATCCAGAAACACATTTTTTACACAGCACGTGCAATAAAAAAACTCTTGGTAAAATGAAGAATGAGATGAATGGAGAGTGTATTCTAGAATTTGTGGGACTTCAACCGAAGCCTTACTCAATTAAACAGGAGAGTCTTGAGGAGGAAAAAGTAGGTAAAGATGTGTCGAAAACAGTTCTCAAAAAGAAAATCAAACATGACCATTATAAAAAAAATATTTAAAGCAGGGGATCTTACACTACGCCAATATGTCTATGATAAGAATCGAGAAACATCAATTGTACAGTATTTCCTTGAATAAACTTACACTTTCCCCCGGAGACGACAGACACTATAATTTAGATAATGGATGCTACACTCTTGCATATGGTCACTACAAAATAAGACAAATGTGTTCACCAATGGAGACATACAAAAATTCACCCTTTATAGTTTGTATGTAAGTATATTGAAAAGGAAGTTGGAGTATTAACCTTTGTAATAAAGATTTTATTACGTAAAAAACTCGAGTGCTTGTGAATATCATAACCTGATTCCATCAAACTTTATTAAAATTAAATAGTTTATTAAAATTAGTTATAGGTGAGAGATGACGTTACTCGCTTCCTCGCAGTGCCCCGTGGGAAACGTTTTAATAAACGTCTAAACGAGAACACTCAATACGTAGTAATATTATAATAAAATGTCAGTGATTTATAAAAGTTTTATCAATTTAATGAGTATAACTATTTATAAATATCTGGTTCACTCCCTCTTCCCCCCAAATATTTTTTCCTGATCCACCAAAGACCAATGCTATTTTTATTAGAAAAGTGACCCACCTGCTTTATGAGAAGGATTAACGTGGGAGAAAGTGACACAAATTTGCAGTGAGGAGGATCAAGGTTAAAAAAAAACCAAAATAATGTTCCCCAATTTGCCACTGATCAATGCTCTTTTTATGAGAGAAAGAGACCCACCGGTTCTATGGGACCGATCAAATTTGGAAGAAAGTGGTCCAACCTCGCAGTGAGGAGGATAATTTCTAAAATTTGAAAGAATTGTCAACCCCCAAAATAATATTATTATTATTATTATTATTATTATTATTAGCACCACGTCTTACTACCCATTCGGGTTATACGCACTTACGCTAATGTGTAATGGTAGGGTGATTGTGAGATGAAATGAAGGACCTACAGTTTAACGTGGAATCCGAACCACGGTGGCTGCCTGGCATTCCCCACATTCACAAGATGCTCAAAATAATAATTCCCAATTCAATGTAAAGGAACAATGTTAAACTAATGGGCTAAAGTGGCCCAAAACTCATTTCAACCATTACTCCTCTTTATAAGTCATCGTCAAAACATCAAAACAATTTCTCCGCTGCTGGGTTTGTGTTTTTTTTTTCTTGGAGTTAAAAGTTTTGTTTTTGTCCCACTTGTCAAACTTCTTTCTTTTCGAAATTTTACAAATGGTAAGATCTGACTTTCCTGTAACTTTTGTTGCAAATTTTGTGACCTGCAACACTCTGTACCTCCTTGTCTATTGTCCTGAGAGTAACAAAAGTTGCTTATAAAGTCCCGACAATTTTTTACTCTCAAAACAATCGATAATATTTTCCTTTTTCACTGCGAATAGTTGGTTTAGCACGCTTATTTGAAGCCATTTTAAAAACACCTTTCTTACACTCGTATTTAAATTTGATTAGTTATCCGTATTGTTTGTTAAAAAAAGATAAAAAATAAATTGAAACATTCTACACCAAACTACTGAAAATCCTAAACTATGGAACTTACGCTCTCCCCTCGTTAAGCTGACCGGATATAACGACTGATGACGTGTATAATTGGTCTCTCCCTTCATTCTTCAAGTAGTTGACACTCTTTGCGCATATAATCTACTAATTTACCGAAAATTAAGTATTTTTCAAAACAATCGTTTCATAAGAAATAAAATATTCTACATAAAAATTAAAGTAAAAATGATACCAACTAAAAAAAAATGGTATAAAATTTGTAATTTATTTTCAAATTCTAGTTTCAAAGTATTCTTTAAGCACTGAAGGTTATTAGGTACAAAATCCGCCTCGGTTGCGTAGTTGGCTAACTCGCTAGTCGTGTTGAGCTCGACCGACTAGGACGGGGAGATCGAGGTTCGAATCACGGTCCGGTGAACTTGGGGTGGTTTTTCCTAAATGGTTTTCCAACTCCCTCCACGAAAATGCGGATTCATTTACTCTGATTAAACCTTCCCAATTCCCAATCCATTAGCGTAATTAATACTTAAAGCATATAACCCGAACAGGTAGAATGACGCGGTGCTAAATAATAATAATAATAATAATAATAATAATAATAAGTACAAAAAATTGTAACTATAGTTGTAGAACCGACCAAAATAAATATACATAAATACACCCAATTTAACATTGGTAAGGTATTCGCTTCAATATCGCGTCATAAATTAATGTTCGCGATTACAACAGAATCTTAAAATATATAATAAATAACTGTATTTAGACTCTACTAATATTAATAGCAATAGCTAATGTCACCTTCACGGTGTGGGGCACGGTTTGTAGAGTTTAATAATACGGTTCAATTGTTAAACTTCAGTTAATATACTTCTTATCAAAATACCGAATAAAGAAATATACAATATACTAGCTATGTAAACCTCTTTGTTTATTGTTCCTTATGCCCCCTATACTCGCAATAGTCAATTGCACAGCCGACATACTGATAGACGTTGACCGTCTTGTACAATTCTGATACAATAAACTACACATGTAGTACAACATTGGTACAGTATACTACACACGCAGTACATTCTGGTACAAAACAATGTGACTAATCCTGGCACATTAGACTACGCAATAAAGATAACTCGCACAGCACAGTGGATGTACCTGGTACAGTCGACTATATGCTTAGCACAAGTTTATGTCACTTAGGTCTACTAGCTGTTTGCATCTCTAGAATGGATATAAATAAAGCTCCAGATATCTATTTTTCACCATACTGAATACTCACTGACGTGGTCTCTAAAGCTAAACCTGAGTAGGGTATTTGTAGTGATGACAGGTTATGTAGGTCCCAAGCTCTTGTCCTCCAGACTACATCGAGTGATATCACCCCTCATGTCCACAGTGAAGAGTACCAGGACCCTCAATGACGACTTCCAAGACTTCGCCGACCTCATCCCCTTCGACCAAATAAAAGCCATCTTCTTGGACTACCTCAACAATGACGCAGAGGTCCAAGATGCCATGAATTACTTGCAGTCCGATGCTTTCAGAGCAATTATCGAGAAGGTCAATGCAGCCAAGGAGACAATTGATGTGAGTGACCCGATCTTAGGGCGAGGCCTACTAGAGGCGATGTGAAGATAGATAAAGTAGAACTAGACCTGTGGTACTTGTTGATAGGGTGGAAAGTGTATATTTGGTCTTGACGATTGTTATTGGATGTTGCAGTTCTACGACTACCTGTATAAGTCCGGTGTTGACATTTACACCATCATCAACAATATCAACGACTTCTTTGGTCTCCCCCATGTTGAACCCAAAACCAGGAGCCTCCCTTCAAAGAGGACAGTCCGCGAGCTATTGAATAAAATAGAAGAAATCCTCCCAATCGACGACCTCCTTGCTCTCTTCAAGGAGAAGCAGGAGAACAGCCCAGATTTTGCCGCCTTTGTTAAGAAAATCAGCGGTCCCGAATTCCACGTAAGTCCCGGCTACATTATTCCGTCAAGGCTTGATTCTAGCTCTGCCTATGACTATGATAAGATCCTGATAGTTTATTACTCACCCGTCTACTCTTCAAATTTTTCTCACGATGTTTCAGGCATTCGTCGACAGGATGTACAACAGTGACGAGTTCCAGGCCATGATCGTTAAACTGGAAAGTTACGGCGTCGATGTCGATAAGGTCATCAAACTAGTCCAAACAATGTTGGGCTGGGAAAGCACTGAATAGGAACCAAATATGTATTTAATAAAATGTAAAGCTTATTTCTAATAAGATGAATTAAAAAATAGTTTCAAAACAAAATTAATGTTTTATATTGTTGTATATATTTATTGAGTCTCAGAGGAACCCATGAGGTTAATTGCAAAAGTCGGTTCAATTATATTTATTGTCCTGAGAGTAACACAAGTTATTACTAGCAGCACACTATCACACCTTGTTTATTGTCCTGAGAGGAACACAAGCTATTACAAGCCACACTCTATCCCTCCTTGTTTATTGTCCTGAGAGTAACACAAGTTATTACTAGCAGCACACTATCACACCTTGTTTATTGTCCTGAGAGGAACACAAGCTATTACAAGCCACACTCTATCCCTCCTTGTTTATTGTCCTGAGAGTAACACAAGTTATTACTAGCAGCACACTATCACACCTTGTTTATTGTCCTGAGAGGAACACAAGCTATTACAAGCCACACTCTATCCCTCCTTGGTTATTGTCCTGAGAGTAACACAACTATTACTAGCAACACTCCATCACACCTTGTTTATTGTCCTGAGAGTAACACAGGCTATTACTAGCAACACTCATTACCTCCTTGTTTATTGTCCTAAGAGGAACCCAAGCTATTACTATCACTCTGTACCTCCCTCTTTATTGTCCTGAGAGGAACACAAGCTATTACTGGCAACACTCCATCACACCTTGTTTATTGTCCTGAGAGTAACACAAGCTATTACTATCACTCTGTCCCTCCCTGTTTATTGTCCTGAGAGGAACACAAGCTATTACTAGCAACACTCTGTACCTCCTTGTTTATTGTCCTGAGAGTAACACAAGCTATTAGTAGCAACACTCTGTTCCTCCTTGTTTATTATCCTGAGAGTAACACAAGCTATTACTATCACTCTGTCCCTCCCTGTTTATTGTCCTGAGAGGAACACAAGCTATTACTAGCAACACTCTGTACCTCCTTGTTTATTGTCCTGAGAGTAACACAAGCTATTAGTAGCAACACTCTGTTCCTCCTTGTTTATTATCCTGAGAGTAACACAAGCTATTACTATCACTCTGTCCCTCCCTGTTTATTGTCCTGAGAGGAACACAAGCTATTACTAGCAACACTCTGTACCTCCTTGTTTATTGTCCTGAGAGTAACACAAGCTATTAGTAGCAACACTCTGTTCCTCCTTGTTTATTATCCTGAGAGTAACACAAGCTATTACTATCACTCTGTCCCTCCCTGTTTATTGTCCTGAGAGGAACACAAGCTATTACTAGCAACACTCTGTACCTCCTTGTTTATTGTCCTGAGAGTAACACAAGCTATTACTAGCAACACTCTGTACCTCCTTGTTTATTGTCCTGAGAGTAACACAAGCTATTACTAGCAACACTCTGTACCTCCTTGTTTATTGTCCTGAGAGTAACACAAGCTATTACTAGCAACACTCTGTACCTCCTTGTTTATTGTCCTGAGAGTAACACAAGCTATTACTAGCAACACTCTGTACCTCCTTGTTTATTGTCCTGAGAGTAACACAAGCTATTACTAGCAACACTCTGTACCTCCTTGTTTATTGTCCTGAGAGTAACACAAGCTATTACTAGCAACACTCTGTACCTCCTTGTTTATTGTCCTGAGAGTAACACAAGCTATTACTAGCAACACTCTGTACCTCCTTGTTTATTGTCCTGAGAGTAACACAAGCTATTACTAGCAACACTCTGTACCTCCTTGTTTATTGTCCTGAGAGTAACACAAGCTATTACTAGCAACACTCAGTACCTCCTTGTTTATTGTCCTGAGAGTAACACAAGCTATTACTAGCAACACTCTGTACCTCCTTGTTTATTGTCCTGAGAGGAACACAAGCTATTACTAGCAACACTCATTACCTCCTTGTTTATTGTCCTGAGAGTAACAAAAGCTATTACTAGCCACACTATGTACCTCCTTGTTTATTGTCCTGAGAGGAAAACAAGCTATTACTAGCAACACGCATTACCTCCTTGTTTATTGTCCTGAGAGTAACACAAGCTATTACTAACAACACTCTGTCCCTCCTTGTTTATTGTCCTGAGAGGAACACAATCTATTAATAGCAACACTCATTACCTCCTTCTTTATTGTCCTTAGAGGAAAACAAGCTATTACTAGCAACACGCATTACCTCCTTGTTTATTGTCCTGAGAGTAACACAAGCTATTACTAACAACACTCTGTCCCTCCTTGTTTATTGTCCTGAGAGGAACACAATCTATTAATAGCAACACTCATTACCTCCTTCTTTATTGTCCTTAGAGGAACACAAGCTATTACTAGCAACACTCATTACCTCCTTGTTTATTGTTCTGAGAGTAACACAAGCTATTGCTAGCAACTCTCATTACCTCCTTGTTTATTGTTCTGAGAGTAACACAAGCTATTACTAGCAACACTCATTACCTCCTTTGTTATTGTCCTGAGAGGAACACAATTTATTTCTAGTAACACACTAACCCTCCTTTTATTTTTTTTGTCCTGAGATGAACACATCCTATAATTAGACTTGAAAGTACCAGTAACTTAATTGATAATTTATTTAAGTTGCCAGGCCTCCACCGTTGCTCGGATTCCACGTTAAACTGTAGGTCCTCCATTTCATCTCACAATCACCCCACCATTACACATTAGCGTAAGTGCGTATAACCCGAATGGGTAGTAAGACGCGGTGCTAATAATAATAATAATAATAATAATATTTAAGTTGTTTTTTTATTAATTTTAATTCATATTAGTGTATTGTATTAACAACTTACTTTTTAAGATTACTTTACTTTATGAACTATTTCATCTAAACTATGTCATATACATATTTAGCTTCATCGATTTGTACACCAGTTGATTGATATCACGATTATTTCTTACGGTTTTATCTCTTGATTATTCCAAGCTAGAGGAATGACTGAAAACATCCATGTAACATTAACTTTTCCCCGCATTTTCAGATAGCCTCGTGTGACATGTGCCCACACCTCTCATGGACCCTTTATCTACCCGTGAAGGCAAGCTCATGTCTGCTTCCGTTGAAATCAGCACCATTAAATATAGTTTTGAGACCTAGACTTGGAGTGGGTCACAACGAAGCGTTATTGAGGTGATTTGCAAGGAGAAATCACTTAAGATATTGTCACCTTAATATATATTTAGGACCTTATTACAAACTTATGTTTGTTCTGGGTACACAATTAAACGTTAAACGGAAACCAATTCTCTAGGCCCACGCGTGTGCGCATTTAAATATATCAACCAATGAACGCCACAACATAGATATATTTATAACGGGATCGAGAATCCCTTCAAGAACTAAGTAGTTCATACTTTTAAGCAGTGGCGTGTCGTCAATTCTGGACAAAAGGAAGGAATGAGGTTACAATAAAGGGGCTCTGATGGACCCTAGTTTAATTGGAAGCTCACACTGGTCCTTTTTTTTAAATATATATATATAGCTAAAAGTATTATGAGAAGAAAGAAAGGGGAGTGACACAAACTACGTATGGAATAAAGCAAAATAATTTGTGGTATTAAAAGTACAAATCGCTCATTAAATTATATATATATGATTAATAATTGTAATTCTAACTGAAGTAAAAAAGAGTAATAATAATGGTCAATTTACGATTGCCAAAGTTTTATCTTGGTTTGTGGCCTGCCAAATGATTATGACCTTTGACCTGCTTTACAACATCTTTGAATCTGGATACACGCCATTATCGTTAGTAAATAGTAAGGTCAAGTCCATAATTTTCCGCCAACCCAAAACACCGATAATTACTATACAGTTTCATAAAATTGAATATTGAAACGTCAACTTTTTTTTTATATAGGTTGCCTGAAGTTGGAGGGGGTCTGACTGATTCAGTTATTTTCTTTTCCTCGTCAAAAGACCGGGACGAAAATCTATGCTTCAAAATATTACTTACATGTATTATCACAGCAGCCGTCTTCCACTGTTTGACTTATTGACGCACTCGTCATTCTACTACTGTAAGCAAAGAAACAAACCGCTTCCCTTGGAGGATCAAACAAGCGTCAATATTCTGTAAATTAAAACTAAACTTACTTTAAATTGGTGATAAATACATTATTTGCAATAGAGTGCCCATAATTATATCTAGAAACAATAAACAACCTAAAAAATAAAATTTTATCAGATTGTACACCAATCAGGAAAATATATCACCTTTAGTGTGTTTAGAAGTTTTAAAAGTTAGGAATTCTGCCAAGTTTGACAGTAATATTAAATATCTTAGTTTTTCGAAGGATTAACTTAATAAAAGAAAATGGAAAGTAGCATGTAAGAGGGGGGACAAATTTAATCTGAGAACTTGTAAGTAATTTTCCCTGATTATATTAACAAATAAAATATTGCAACGTTTGATGTCTTACAAATAAATTGTACAAACATTCATTAACATATTGTTATATATAATTTAATAGTAAGCTGCATTATGGGATCTTTAAGACATATAATCTCCGTTAATCAAATCAAAATCATGTGGAAGCTATTTTTTAATAAATATATTTTGTCAACATGTATTTTCACCCTTTAGAGTTGTACGCATATTTAAAAATGTAAATATGATAGGGGTGAAGCTGGTTGAATTTAGAGGAAGTTTCCACGTATTTGCGTGGAGGGAGCGTGGAAAATCATTTAGGAAATGTCCCCGTCCCATTGCCGGGATTCAATAACTGAAGCGTGTATACATTAATTAATCTTGTTAGTATTTTTTTTCGTAAGGTCCCACTATTTTATTAACATTAGTAGACCTATATTTATAACAAATAGAAATTTGAGCCTCACCTTTTTACTTTTTCAGGCAGTCCGCATATTTATAGTAATAAGTTAGGAACTTTAGTGGTTAGAGGATGGAAAACCATTTAATAACAACAACGTAAGTAGGCTCAGTTGGTATTTATACCCCAATCTCGCCATCACCGACAAACCAAACTAGATAAGACTGTTTTCTTTGTACACGTTCTCGACGATGTGGGTGGATAAATATTATTTTTTTTAAGATTTTTTTATAAAAGTGGACAAAAAGATCAGATTCAACTGCAAATTTATTATTAAAGTTTAGCAATACTGTAACTTGTGCTTTATTAATAGGAATTTTCTCTACTTTGTCGTTTTAATTTGAGTATATTGTTTTTCTGCCATTGTTACAATTTGTCGCTAGTTGTCAGTATTTTAAAATTTTAAACATGCAATATAATAATCGCAACGCGAAATTACACAAGCTCTACATGGTTTTCTTCCATGCAATATTTCAACAATATTAAGTTATTGTTCTAGATCAGGGGTTCCCAAATAGTGGCCCACGAAGTTTCTTGTGTAGGTAATCTAGGCCTACTGTAGTAAAATTTGGTGTTTTTATCCGAGAAACAGAAAGTTTTGACTGTCGTGGGAATAAATCCATGAAAACTCCAAATAATTTCTTCCTTCCATTTTCTCTATTATATTGACTTAGCAAAGAGTATATTTTAGTTGGAAAATTAGTTTAATATTTAATTAAAAATATCTAAATGATCACTTATTATTTCATTCGCATTTAAATACCGTAAGACTTGGACAATGGACATGCTACGACGCAGTGATTTTTTATTTTTTTTACTTTTTTTTCGTTAAAGTTTTCTTTCCTTTGCTACAGGTGTTAGTTGTTGATTAAAAATTGTAAGACAGTACGAAAAAACCCTATGTAAATTATAGAAATGAAGATTTGTAAAAGGTGACCTGGTGGTCTAGGGGTAAGGTGTCAGACTTCTGTGCTGGCGGCCGGGGTTCAATCCTCGGTCCCGGCACAGATTTATCTGATTTCCAAACCCTTCCTTCACCTCTGACAAGCCATCTTGGGAATGTGGGGAATACCAGGCCTCCACCGTGGTTCGGATTCCACGTTAAACTGTAGGTCCTTCATTTCATCTCACAATCACCCTACCATTACACATTAGCGTAAGTGCGTATAACCCGAATGGGTAGTAAGACG
>CABFVZ010001336.1:33615-88095 GCA_902151445.1 Timema monikensis
AAAAAACAAGCTGCTGAAAAATTCAAAGTGCCTCGGACAGCACTTATACGGAAGACCCTTGGACATAATCCAAAACCTTGTGGACATCCTACTGTTCTAAGCAAATATGAAGAGGCTATCATTGCGTAAACCCTCGGTGTGAGGATTTCCTCTGACATGGGCGAATACAAGGGATGTTGCAAGAAAATACCTTGACTAACAAGTACGAATCTTTAAAAATAACACTCCAGGTTCAGATCTTCTTGAATCTTTCATAGCTCGAAACAATCTTTCCATTAGGAATGCATCCAAAATAAAGCAATCCAGGTCGTCTGTAAATCGTGATGAATTTTTTTTTTTTTTTAAACAATGCCGATCTTGCCCTACGCGTATTTGTTATTAATAAAAAGCATGCATATACAATTCCGTCCACATTACGGGGTAGCTTGGATATCCGGAGAGTTTACCTCATAAACTCAAATGTGGCCTTCTGGTATTTTTTAAGTTGGTAACCCGATCTACCAAGTGATTTGATTTTTTAGTTTGACAAGCATAGGTGATCACGTAGACCTATCCTAAGCATCAATCTAATCTACTACTGTTTACTAGTGAGGGGGGGAGGTCGGGATTTGATTCTCAGCTAAGGGTGGGTCTTAATAAATTGTTTTCTCTTCCCGTCATATTTAAATGAAGGCACATTTCTTATAACCATATTATTTTGTGTAAATAAACGCGTATAGGCCAGATGGTAAGTTAGACGTGGAGCAACAATAAGAATGTAGAATTTATCATTTAAAATTTTATACTATTTTCAAGAATCTTTTTAATATATTTAAAATAATTTAATATGTTTTCCTTCATATTATTTTTATTTTTATACATACAAAATGATTTATTCATTAAACTATACTATTTCCTCTAAGATAATAATAATAACAGCATTTTATTTCAGCCACAATCTGTTCTGATAATTTTGCTGAAGATTTTCAATAGTTTTTGCAATGTCGTGTTTTAGTATAATCTCCACAAAAATGAAAAAAGATCAAGCAATTTGGAATAAATTAGCCATTAATCAAGAGTAAATTTCCCATAAATTAATTTTACCTGATAAGTATACAGTGTTTATTGTCAGGTAAACACTTCTTAAATATCCATTTAAAACAAAATCTTTAAAGTGACTTGTAAAAATATTTGAAATTCAAATAAATCAATTTTAGTAAATTACTCTTAATTTAAGAGCTAGCGTAGAAATTAAAATACTGAGGTATAGCCATATTAAATATCAATTTCAAGTTTGAATAAAATTCTTTAAATAGATTCATCAAAATCTCGAGGTTGAAAATTTTCACGGTTGCATAATTTTATATTTATATGAGAAAGTAAAAACAGTGATTTCCAATCAGATAGTCTTAAAACTCAAAAGAGGTAGATGTGACCTTAATATTTCAATTATAAAATAGGTGTTTATAATGACAAATAAATATCTGTTTATTTAAATAGTTGTTTAAATATTTTAAATATAGGTACTTTTCTTTTCTTGGTTATACATTATTATCTTTTATGTTTTTTCTATTCTAAATAATAATAGTTTTTCTTGTGCTTTATTCGTTCAAGTCAACGATTTTGTTTGAAATTCATAGTTTAACTGAATGTTGATGGAGTTATCGAAATAAATGTTCTTTACTGTTTACATCATAATATTTTGAGTAGTAAAACATTAATTATTTATTGTTTTAATTCTCCTTGTTTGATGAACTTAACAACTTAGTTCACCTTGCATAATAATGTAATAATACATGTAATTTTATTATTTCACACCCATATTATTATTATTATTATTATCATCATCACCACCGCGTCTTACTACCCGTTTGGGTTATACGCACTTAAGCTAATGTGTAATGGTAGGGTGATTGTGAGATGAAATGAAGGACTTACAGTTTAACGTGCGATCCAAACCACGGTGGAGGCCTGGCATTCCTCACATTCACAAGATGTCTTGTCAGAGGTGAAGGAAGGGTTTGGCACTCAGATAAATCTGTGCTGGGACCGAGGATTGAACCCCGGACTCCCAGTACAGAAGGCTGATACCTTACCCCTAGGCTGCCAGGTCACTCACGCCCATATTATTTTTGCTACACATACTCTAAGAGATCTCTACATACTTCTACCTTATTATGTACAGTAGCCCCATGGCTTCTTTGGTGCTAACTGACAGCTCACAGCTGACAGCTAAAAGCTTTGAAAAGTTACCAGACTAAATTATGTATCCCTACGCCGAACCATATGATCTGCAAAAACATGTGTTTAGCAGACGTCACTTCTGACGGTCAAAATTTAGGTATATGCCTAAATTTTGACTGTCATAAGTCAGCTGTGAGCTGTCAGTCAGCACCAAAGAAGCCACGGGGCTACTGTAGTGTGATTTATATAGGGCATATTGATGACACCTAAAGTTTACTTGAGAATGTGCCACATCGCGCAATGTTCTCAGTAAAGCAAGGTCCCCTAAGCTGACGTCTTGCGCAGAAACGGGCCAGTTTTAGAGGCTGGACAGTTTCACCTTACTTCCTCCCACCCCACTTATCAACGGTCCGGCTCCGGTGTTCTGACGTGGCTCTGGTGAAGTACCGTGTGTGCGTAGAATCTGATGTACCTGTTTTCAGAGCATCGCGCACACGGGTAGTGTGAACTTGAGCTGAGGATTTTCATCGGAGTTGGCCCTGTGTGCCGAGTACGAGTCAGGGGCGATGAGCCGGCCATTACAGGACTCATTGACCCATATACTTACTTTGATGGGCCTGGAGTCAGTCAACAAGTCGCACACATACACGCACAATCAACACACACGCACTGACTTTAGCCCCACTTATTGCACAAGATTGAGCACCATTAGGATCGGTTCTCGTACTTTTGGCATTGAGCCGCAGTGTCAGCCCTGAAAAAGGTTCGTTTCTTGATGGTGTCACAAGTAACATACGTTCCATTTGGTTCATTTAAACACACACACTACAATAGTTAATTTTTATCCAGACGACAGCTTTCCCTTAGATCTGCTTATATCCCTGACATTAATTTTCCCGTAAAATCCCGCGCTACCGGGGATATGCGTAAAAACATATATTTGGTAACGGAGCATGCATTCTGCACGATAATATCTCAGGTTTTTACCCTTGACTTAGTTCAAAGGTTGTTTTTTTTCCTGCTCTTACTTCCACTCAGTGGGGTGGTCCTGGTGGCATTTCCTTTGTCTGCCAAGCCTGCCCTACCCTACTCTAATAGAGTCATACTTTCATTTCTTATATTTTCACGCATTTTAAAGCGCATAGGTCTCGGCCTGACGCACACGTAGTACCCCACACTAGTTTAGCTTGGTTGCACATGTGGAGAGAGAGAAAGGAGAAAGAGAGAAAGGAGAGAGAGCAGCAGTAGTCGGCTCTCCCTCACGGCGGAGCGGGGTACGTGAACCTACCTTCATCTTTTTTCCCTTTCCTGGCTGGCAGAACCTCAGAGCTCGTCGAAACCATGCGCAGCCATCTGCTCAGGAACAAAAGAATAGCGCAGGGCACACACTCAAAAAGGTCAAGGAAATTCGGCACACACGTACACAAGGGTCGTATATGCTCAATTCCATGAATAATGCGTACTTATAGCGCGTTATGTGCTATGCACTATCTCTATTATCAATACATGAATCTTAAATCAGCCGAAGTGGTCTTATCCCAACCTGGGCTTGTACTTATAGCGCGTTATGTGCTATGCACTATCTCTATTATCAATACATGAATCTTAAACCAGCCGAAGTGGTCTTATCCCAACCTGAGCTTGTATTCTAGAATATATTTCTAACACATTGTCTTAAACTATGGATCACAGCAAGAATTGATGAGCATGAGTATGATAAAACTAATGAAATTATACAACACTACTACCTTTCATTCTATATCTGTTCAGTTTATTCTAGAAATAAACTTCATCCGACAAAGCTTGTAAGATATATGACATGAAATAACATACATTGTAGCATAAACATAATGCTCAAAGTAGCATCATATTCCACCAAATAGCCTAACCAAAGTAGTATAAACTGTTACAGAAACATTGATAGTAAAAGGAACCAGCAAAGAGTATAATAGTCAACTCTCCATTCCCAAGCCTCCCGTTTAAAAAGTCGTATTCCTATACCTCAGTAACGGTTTGATATGTTAGAATATGTTCCAATTATAGTTTATTTTTTATTTTTAATACCTCCATAATTTTTCAATGATATGTTATTTCACATGTTGAAAAGTTGTAGAGATATTATCATACTATCCTCTGATCTAAAGCACCTTATAAGTCATTTTTCTGAAAAAACGAGATGTGATATTTTGTTTGTTTTGTTAAACAGTGCATTGATACGAATTTTAATCAAAATCGTTAGATCGAACGTCAAGAAAATATATATTTTTTTTTATATTTTCTCCTTTAAGTCAAATGCCCTGAATTATAGGGTTAAATAACCAACACAAAAAACCCTCTAAGTAACCCAATTATAACCCTATATATTTGTTTTATCCCACTCAGTAAAATTATTTCTGTTTTAGACCGAAATAAGTACTGAAAGAAGACACTATGAAAACAACTTTTTTTTAGGTTGTATGGTGTCATGAAACGTCAACATCCATCAAAGTATAGAATTAAATTTTTCTTTTTACGGTCACAATATTTCTTCTCTTCGAAATTTAAGAACTTTTGTTCTAGAAATGGAACCGTGATTTCTATCTCCAAACAGACTTCTTTGCCAGAGTTGGAGCTCATCTCGGAATATTCGCGTGTCTTCAGTTGAAAATTCACGTAACAAAACTTTATTAATCCAAGCAAGTTGTAACGGAGTGGACAGGTATGATGGTACAGCTAAAAAATAAATATTATGGTTGAGGATTAAGAAATACTTTTTGTCTCCAGTCAGTGGGGAGGGGGGAGGGGGGACTTGGAACACTCTACCTTCTTCAACGCACTTCAGTCGTTGCGTTACCCGCCTCGGTGGCGTAGTTGGCTAACGCGCTTGTCGTGTTGAGCCCAACTGCTGAGGACGGGGAGATCGAGGTTCGAATCTCGGTCGGGTGAACTGGGGGTGGTTTTTCCTAAATGGTTTTCCACTCTCCCTACACGCAAATGCGGGTTCACTTCCTTTAATTCAACCTTCCCAATTCCTAATCCATTAGTGTAATTAGTACTTAAGCGTATAACCCGAACGGGTAGTAAGACGCGGTGCTAAATAATAATAGTAAAAAAGTCGTTGCGTTACGTGGTCTAGCTGTTACTGTGGAATATTTACAATTTCTCAAGTTGATAAAATGTAGGCCAGATATCCGACAAAAAACGGGTGAACAGCTTATCTTCAATTATGGAACACACATCAAATATGAACGCTGATATGTATGCATTGTTAGGTGAAGCTATTATTATTGTTTCTAAAAAAATAACAGAAAGGTCTTTTTTCCTCCTTAAAGCAACTCAAACCAACTTGGTATCCATGCCACACTAATAAATTTGGGGGACAACGCTCAAATATCTTTATTTGGGGTAAATAATTACAGAACACATTCAGCAGGATATGAATTTAGGCAAGATTAGCCTGAAATATATTAGAGTGACTATAGTAATATATTCCTCTGGATTTAACTACGTGCATAGTATTATATTCCTCTAGATTTAATTGCGTCAATAATAATATATTCTTCTAGACTTAACTGCGTCTTTAGTAATACATTCCTCTGGATTTAACTACGTGTATAGTAATATATTCCTCTAGATTTAGCTGCGTCCTTATTAATATATTATCCGCCTCGATGGCGTAGTTGGCTAACGCACTAGATTCGTGTTGAACTCGACTGCCGAGGATAGAGAGATCGAGGTTCGAATCTCTGTCGGGTGAACTGGGGTGGTTTTTCCTAAAAGGTTTTCCACTCTCCCTATACGCAAATGAAGGTTCAATTCCCCTAAATTTAATCTTCCCAATTCCTAAACTATTAACGTAATTAGTACTTAAGTGTATAAACCAAACAGGTACTAAGGCGTGGTGCGTAATAAAGATTTAACTGCATTCATAATAATATATCCCTCTAGATTTAACTGCGTCTATATTAATATAATCCTCTAGATTTAACTGCGTCTATAGTCGTATATTCCTCTAGATTTAATTGCATGTATAGTAATATAGGTAGGCCTATTTCTCTATATTTTAATGGCTATATAGTATTCTATACTCTAGATTTTACTAGTTGTTAAAGTATCTCGCTTTGCTCGTTGGGGGCTCCACCCCCAAACCCCCAGTGAGTTTTCTTTGCAAGTGGATGTAAACTAATGTAATACCAGAGCCGTATTTTGATAGGTCTGACCATTTAGGCACAAGAAACCTCCATAGAAAGGTCCGCACCGACTTTAAAGTTTCTCTGCCATTTTGAATTTTTTCGGGGGCTAACATTTTTTTTTAAACTTTTTTCCCGTCGGTTAAAAGCTAGAAGCTATAAGTTTGCGAATTTTTCTCGTTTCTAGCTCATCTGGAAATGGGTGAACATTAATGTATTTCTCTATATCTAGCTGATTGGTTATTTTAAGTTATATGTCTAGATTTATTTGGGTGGTTATATTAATCAATCTATTTGTATACAAATGGTAGCTTAATACAGGGGGTTTAGTTCACTCTCAACCTCTGAGTGTTTCTCATACACCAATCACGTTCATTATTTTAAAAGTTATAATGGAAACTGTCTTATAAAGACCCTCAACACAATCATATTGTAATCCAGTATTTGCAGCAATGGTTTTTTGTTTTACAAGTGTGCAGTTTTCAGCTTTTTTATTGATAAAGACAATAAAGGAGAAGAAGGTATTATTTTTTTAAACGAAGGTAATATAGATATTTGGTATTGATTCCAGTCCTGCTGCGGTAGACTCAATTTGACCCTTCGGGCTCTCTAGAACTTGAAATATTCATTATTGTTATAAAAAGTAATCCTCAAATATTTATTAGATAATTAAAACACGTATTCAATCTGTCTTGATACCATTCTGATACTCCGATAATATTTAAAAAAACACTTCAACTTATTTGTGTTATTGATTGATATTTTAAGGCCCACATGACACCCACTACAGATTAGGGTACTCGAGAGGAGTATTCTGGGGATATAAAAGCCAGCCCCTCCGCTATATGCCATCATTAGCTGTTTTTGGGAGATACCAGAGCAAGCAACACTAAAGGTGAGTAGAAATGTCATAAATAAATACTTTTTTTTAATAGAATATACAAACAGTATAATTATTTGTGCCAAACCGCTTTCACACGCCGGACAGTTTTCAGATCTGTAACCAGCTACTTAGCGCTAATTTGTGTTTTCAAACGACACTGACGATCACTGACTACATTATCTAGGTTGGTAGGGGAAGCGGGATTGAAATAATAATGTTGTTAACTATATAACTAGTAGTTCTGTGAACAGTGGACCCTAAAAAAAAGTGTATCATTGATCTTAATATTAAGAATTATGTCAATTTATTTTCGTTAATATGGCCAAGTTGAAATATTTCCTATGCTTTATCTTTGGATTTCAAGTTGAAATACCTCCTACAATTTATCTTTGGATTTCAAGTTGGAACATCTCTATCATTTCTCTTTGTATTTCATGTATAGATATCTATCATTTCTCTTTAGATTACAATTTGAAATATCTCCTATAATTTCTCTTCGGATTCTAAGTTTATATATTATCTCCTATCATCTCTCTTTGGATTTCAATTTGAGATATTCCTTAGCATTTAGTTTTGGATTTCAAGTTGAAATATATTCTATAATTTAACTTTAGATTTTAAGTTTAAATATCTCTATCTTTGTAATTCAAGCTGAACTGTCCCTTAGCCTTTCTCCTTGGATTTCAATTTGAAATTTTTCCTATAATTTATATTTGAATTTCATGTATACTCTCATTTCTTTTTAGATTCAATGTGTTGAAATACACCCCAATATTTGTATTTGGATTTCAAGTTGAAGTATAATAATTTCTTCTTGGATTTGAAGTTGATATATTTACTCAATGATAAGTTAAACAAAAAAAATTGATACTTTACTTAATAGCACATTATATTTATAGAGAGTAGCTGTTGTTCAAGTGACTTAAGACGTCAGTCTCTCAATATATGTGAACATTTCAAAAAGTACACCCTAGGTAATCGATCGATTGCTTAGAATGTTAAATTTCAATCACTTTAAATGAGCTATTAATTGAGAAACCTTTTGAGTTGCTGCCATATTTGAGCAAATACCCGGATTGAAAAACTTTATACTGTACATAGTCTACATTGTTCAGCGTAGGTTCAAATAAAGTCGTGACCCAATATTATTAAAATAGTCCATAAGTTTTACAGTTATTACGTAATAAAGATATGTACAGATGAAATGCTAAACGGTCAAATTCAAACAGAACCTCACTTCACCTATTTTGGTAATAATTTCAATTCAACTTACTTAATTATAGCGCAGACCAATAGTGGCAAGACCTATTACAGGAAAGCACTGAAAAATAAATAAGAATACTGTTATAATTTAAGATAAACGATAATTAAAATACAAAATAGTTAACTATTAATCGTTTAAATGAAGTAAAGTAATTAAATCAGGAAATCTGTAAAAAAAAATTAGTTGTAGCATAAAACATATTTAATGTGTATTTTAAATAGAGGGCTAAGAAGGTCGAGTCTGTAGAAATTGCTGGTTGATGTTTCAAGGTTGAAGGTTGTTATTACAAATATTTTAATACAAAAAGGGCATCGCCATGGAGTCTGCGTTAGAAGAGTGGTTGGAGCCCTAAAAGGTTTCCAGTTCTGTCATAAACATAATAAACCCGGTTAATAAAGAATGTTTCATAGCAAGCAGCAATAGATTTAACATTGAACATTTTGCTAACTTAGAGAGTCGGTACCAAGCAATACTGGCAATTCAAGCTCAGGTCTAACCTAGGCTTAAAATACAGTCAACTTTAGTGAACGATGAGGTAATAAATCTAACAAGTACAAATCATTTCAGTGAGTGAAGTTTTATATGGTCCACATGAGAGGAAAAGTCAAGTTTATTATTTAGGAGAACACCTAAATCAATAATTATAAAAATTAAGTGAGCTTTGTTGCCATTGGCCAATTTATAAGTGAAATAAATAACGCTGGATGTCCTAATGAAAGAAATGAATTTGATATTCTGTTTTGAAATACATTCCTTTTCAATAACCATTTTAAAATAACATTTACGGCATTTTGTAAACCAATACAGTTTGTAATTGATTTTATGTTTTTTTTATTTTAAATACTAATACCCAAATACACATATTAAAATGTGCACCTAAATAATAACAATAATAAAAAACTATACTAATCTGCATGTGTCAAATTTGTCAAAAAATATATTATTTATTGGTAAAATTTTGAGACCCTTGACCTATATTTAAAATAAATTGTTGGAGTTTCAAATGATTTGGATAATTATATTCTGTCACACAGGATAAAGGCAAGATAGATTTGATAGTTAGGATTAGGAGCTTTATGTTACATTGATAAAGGCCAGATAGCGTTTATAATTGTAGCTAGGAGCTTTTTGTTACATTGATAGAGGCAATACAGCGTTGATAATTCTAACTAGGAGCTTTATGTTACATTGATAAAGGCAAGATAGCTTTGATAATTAGAACTAAGAACTTTGTGTTACATTGATAGAGGCAAGGCAGCGTTGATAATTGTATACTAGGAGCTTTATGTTACATTGATGGAGGCAAAATAGCTTTAATAATTGTAACTAGGAGCTTTGTGTATGTTACATTGATAGAGGCAAGACAGTTTTGATATTTCTAACTAGGAGATTTTTGTTACGTTGATAAAGGTAAGATAGCTTTGATAATTAGAACTAGAAACTTTATGTTACATTGGTAGAGGAAAGGTAGGTTTGAAAATTGTAACTAGGAGTTTATGTTACATTGGTAGAGGCAAGATAGGTTTGAAAATTGAAACTAGGAGCTTTATGTGACATTGGTAGAGGCAAGATAGGTTTGAAAATTGTAACTAGGAGTTTATGTGACATTGGTAGAGGCAAGATAGGTTTGAAAATTGTAACTAGGAGTTTATGTGACATTGGTAGAGGCCAGACAAATTTATAATTGCAATTATTGTTTATTGTTCCAGATGAAGATTGTATTCGCCTTTCTTGCCATTCTCGGGCTGTCCTTTGCTGCCTCCGTGCCAGGTATGTACACTGGTTTATTTGGCTTCTGGAGAAAATATGTTAAGAGCACCGTCTTTCTGAAGTTAAAAATACTTGCACTGACACGTTTCTCATTAAAATGGTGGGTCTGACGCTTCAAAACCATAAAAATAATCCTCGACTAGAATATTCGTTTGCATATATAGACAAAATAATAGCTTCATTACTAGGTCCCGTTTCCAATACAACTGCAACAAATTTCGTAAAAACGTTGGGGAAAATGGGCTAGTTTTATATTTTCATGCATATTTTTTAATTCGTTTAGTTTAAATATAAATGAATTCTACTATGAAGATTCCTGTTAATATCTAATAACAAACCACTGTTTAGATATTTAACGTCTCTAAACAAGAAGAGGTCCACTTAATCTTTGTTGATTATTCTCAAGTTGTCGTAGAGATAATTTTAGGTCGACCTCCACCTCCTATTACCTATTACACAACCGTGAGAACGTATCAATAAGAACCTAATCTGTATTGTATAATTGATTGATATCATTTAATTGTACTTGTAAGACCGGACACGCCAGAATCTAAGACTATCTCTAAGCCAAAATTTCATCAGCGACTTTAATATGACAAGTTTACACCTCCATATTTAACTTTTAATACAAATGTATAGTCTTTATAAGCTTTCTTAAAATAAAGGTATGTGTCATGATAGTGTAGTGTTCACGGACACAACAGACTCTTAAAATTAATATTAAATCAGTGTATTTTGTAGACTACTAATATTAACAGAAATATCTTTTGCCCCCTTCACTGTGTGTGTGTGTGGCACAATTTGTAGAGTGTCTAATAATCTAGAGTAAATTTCTCTACCGCTGTTATACTTCAATTGTTATACTTCCTGTTAAAAAGTTGAATAATGATTAGATAGTAGATTATTTAGCTACATTTCTTTGTTTTTCGTTCCTTGTTCCCTGTATTCCCACTATAGTCAGTTGCACAACAGACATGCCGTTAGACGTTGACCGTCTTGTGCAACACTGGTACAGTAGACTGACTTCACATGTAGTACAACAATGGATGAGCCTGGTTCAGTAGGCAATACGCGCAGCTGTTTCCAGCTCTAGAATAGAAACATGTAACGCTTAACCCCTTTCTTTTTCACTTTCCTGGATGATCACTGAGGTGGTCTCTCGGGATAAACCCGATCAGGGATTTGTACTGATAGGTTAAGTAGGTCCCAATATCAAGTCACCCAGAGCACCCAAAATTTTATATATATATATATATATATATATAATATATATCCCCTCATGTCCACAGTGAAGAGTACCAGGACCCTCAATGACGACCTCCAAGACTTCATCGCCCTCATCCCTGTCGACCAAATAGAAGCCATCGCCCTCGACTACATCAGTAATGACGCAGAGGTCCAAGCTGTCCTGGAGTACTTGCAGTCCGATGATTTCAGAGCAATTGTTGAGGAGGTCAATGCATCCCAGGAGGCCATTGATGTGAGTGACCCGATACTTAGGGCGAGGCCTACTAGAGGCGATGTGAAAATATATAAAGTAGCACTAACCATTTATCACATTATTGTTGATAGGGTGGAAAGTGTCTTTGGTCTTGACGATTGTTATTGGATGTTGCAGTTGTACGACTACCTGTATAAGTCCGGTATCGACATTTACACCTTTGTCAACAACATCAACGACCTTCTGGGTCTCCCCCATGTTGAGCCCAAGACCAGGAGCCTCCCTTCAAAGAGGACATTCCGCGAATTCTTGGATGATGTAGAAGCCGTCCTCCCAATCGACGACCTTATTGCTCTCTTCAAGGAGAAGCAGCAGAGCAGCCCCGACTTTGCCGCCTTTGTCGATAGAATCAGCAGTCCCGAATTCCACGTAAGTCCCGGTTAAATTATTCAGTATTGGCTTGCTAACGGATTCGCCTTTGTCTATTATAAGATCCGGAAAGTTTATTACTCGCCAGTTAATTATTCAAATTTTTCTATGTTTTAGACGTTTGTAGACAATATATACAACAGTGACGGTATCAAGGACCTTATCGTCCGATTCAAGAGTCTCGGCGTCGACGTTGATAGGATCATCAAGATAGCCAAGGAACTACTGGGATGGGTGGATACCGAATAGGTGTTCAAGCTATAGTCACATATTTTCATTTTGTATCAACTTTCATCATTTGTGAATAAATTGTTGCTTTGTAAATTGCGTTTAAAATAGTGCTTTAAATATGTAATATCACTCTGAAAAGCCTAAAATTCTATAAGCAAACCTTTGTTACCTTCCTCACTCCTTGATTAGTGTCCTGAGAGGAACACAAGCTATTACTAGACACACTTTGTCCCTCCTTGTTTATTGTCTTGAGAGGAACATAAGCTATTACTAGCAACACTCTGTACCTCCTTGTTTATTGTCCTGAGAGTAACACAAGCTATTACTAGCAACACTCCTTCACACTTTGTTTATTGTCCTGAGAAGGAACCCAAGCTATTACTAGCAACACTCTGAACCTCCTTGTTTATTGTTCTGAGAGTAACACAAGCTATTACCAGCAACACTCTGAACCTCCTTGTTTATTGTTCTGAGAGTAACACAAGCTATTACTAGCAACACTATGTCCCTCCTTGTTTATTGTCCTGAGAGTAACACAAGCTATTACTAGCAACACTCATTACCTCCTTATTATTGTCCTGAGAGGAACACAAGCTATTACTAGTAACACTCATTACCTCCTTGTTTATTGTCCTGAGAGTAACACAAGTTATTACTAGCAACACTCTGTACCTCCTTGTTTATTGTTCTGAGAGGAAAACAAGCTATTACTAGCAACACTCTGAACCTCCTTGTTTATTGTTCTGAGAGTAACACAAGCTATTGCTAGCAACACTCTGTCTCTCCTTGTTTATTGTCCTGAGAGTAACACAAGCTATTACTAGCAACACTCATTACCTCCTTATTATTGTCCTGAGAGGAACACAAGCTAATTACTAGCAACACTCATTACCTCCTTGTTTATTGTCCTGAGAGTAACACAAGTTATTACTAGCAACACTCTGTACCTACTTATTATTGTCCTGAGAGTAACACAAGCTATTACCAGCAACACTCTGAACATCCTTGTTTATTGTTCTGAGAGTAACACAAGCTATTACTAGCAACACTATGTCCCTCCTTGTTTAATGTCCTGAGAGTAACACAAGCTATTACTAGCAACACTCATTACCTCCTTATTATTGTCCTGAGAGGAACACAAGCTATTACTAGCAACAAGCAACACTCTGTACCTCCTTGTTTATTGTTCTGAGAGGAACACAAGCTATTACTAGCAACACTCTGTACCTCCTTGTTTATTGTTCTGAGAGTAACACAAGCTATTACTAGCAACACTCTGTACCACCTTGTTTATTGTTCTGAGAGGAACACAACTATTACTTGCAACACTCTATACCTCCTTGTTTATTGTTCTGAGAGTAACACAAGTTATTACTATTAACACTCTGTACCTCCTTATTTATTGTTCTGAGAGTAACACAAGCTATTACCAGCAACACCTTGTACCTCCTTGTTTATTGTTCTGAGAGGAACACAAGCTATTACCAGCAACACCCTGTACCTCCTTGTTTATTGTTCTGAGAGGAACACAAGCTATTACCAGCAACACTCTGTACCTCCTTGTTTATTGTCCTGAGAGTAACACAAGTTATTACTATTAACACTCTGTACCTCCTTGTTTATTGTTCTGAGAGGAACACAAGCTATTACTAGCAACACTCATTACCTCCTTTTTTATTGTTCTGAGAGGAACGCAAGCTATTACTAGCAACACTCTCTACCTCCTTGTTTATTGTTCTGAGAGGAACACAAGCTATTACTATCAACATTCTGTCGCTCCTTGTTTATTGTCCTGAGAGTAACGCAAGCTATTACTAGCAACACTCTGTACCTCCTTGTTTATTGTTCTGAGAGGAACACAAGCTATCACTAGCAACACTTTGTACCTCCTTGTTTATTGTCCGTAGAGTAAAAGAAGCTATTACTAGCAACACTCTGTACCTCCTTGTTTATTGTTCTGAGAGGAACACAAGCTATTACTAGCAACACTCTGTACCTCCTTGTTTATTGTTCTTAGAGTAACACAAGCTATTACTAGCAACATTCTGTCCCTCCTTGTTTATTGTCCTGAGATTAACACAAGCTATTACTAGCAACACTCTGTTCCTCCTTGTTTATTGTTCTGAGAGTAACACAAGCTATTACTAGCAACACTCTGTCCCTCCTTATTTTTTGTTCTAAGAGGAACACAAGCTACTACTAGCAACATTCTGTCCCTCTTTGTTTATTGTTCTGAGAGTAACACAAGCTATTACTAGCAACACTCTGTACATCCTTGTTTATTGTTCTGAGAGTAACACAAGCTATTACTAGCAACATTCTGTCCCTCCTTGTTTATTGTCCTGAGAGTAACACAAGCTATTACTAGCAACACTCTGTACCTCATTGTTTATTGTTCTGAGAGTAACACAAGCTATTACTAGCAATACTCATTATCTCCTTTTTATTGTCCTGAGAGGAACACAAGCTATTACTAGCAACACTCATTACCTCCTTTTTATTGTCATGATAAGAGACACAAGCTATTACTAGGAACACTCCATCACACTTTCTTTATTGTCCTGAGAAGAAGTTTGAATTTAATTTTTATTTTAAAACAACAACTCTTTAGGGAAGAATTAAACAACATATGAATACGTATAGCTTTATTACTCTGAATATTGCACAGTATATACATTTAAATATTATGTTAAAATTAACAGACCTCATCATAAATTGAAAGTACTCCTCATGTGTAGAAATAAATCCCCGCTCAACCGTTACATTATGAATACCAATTACATATATACTATTTACGGAAGTATAGGCTGGACGATTTTGTATGGCACATGGTTAGTTGCACGGCAATAATTACCATACCGAGAGTCTATTTCAACTGCCACTCATTACTGGACACTTTCTTCTGCTATTGGTCACGAACTCTTAGTAATTCGTTGTTTCTTTAAACAGAACACTCTTGCTGGCGAGTAGTCTATTCATCTAAATGTCGATAAAAACAAGTACCTTGTATTTTGTGGGTTTTTTTAGGAAGCATAGAGATGCCCAACTTAGGCTTAGAGCGTAGCCTCCATTTGCCCTGGAAGGTTTAATCTTTTTAGTTCCACTATGGTGTAGCCTATAATGTAGATTCATATTGTAATCAATCATGGTAAGATTTGTATCATACTTGGTTTCACTATGGTGTAGCTTATAAGGTAGAGTCATAGTGTAATCAATCAAGGTAAGATTTGTATCATACTTGGTTTCACTATGGTGTAGCTATAATGTAGATTCATATTGTAATCAATCATGGTAAGATTTGTATCATACTTGGTTTCACTATGGTGTAGTTTTTAAGGTAGAGTCATAGTGTAATCAATCAAGGTAAGATTTGTATCATGCTTGGTTTCACTATGGTGTAGCTTATAAGGTAGAGTCATATTGTAATCAATCATGGTAAGATTTGTATCATACTTGGTTTCACTATGGTATAGCCTATAAGGTAGAGTCATAGTGTAATCAATCAAGGTAAGCGCTTTGGCAAACAGTGGTTTTACCATCAGAGGAGGCCTATGTGTTGCAGGTACTTGGATATCAGGTTGCCTATCAGAAGTTGAAAATCCATCCAGATGTCAAGGGTAGGATGGAAACCATGGGACGAATGACCCTGATGCTGCTCGGTTGGGATTAGAGCATTATTCGGGCCCTAATAAAGGAAGGTCTCAGTTGGTTCTGTCTAAACTTATGGCCAGAGCACCATTTGATCCGCAGGATGAAACTCTTGAGTATTTTGTAAATATACTCTCATTTCACTACACTAAATATCTAGACTAGATTATAATGGCTTGAATCATAGACTATTAATAAGGTGTGTGTGTGTGTGACGAGCCTTGAGATCGTCGTGTGGATTGTTCGTATTGACTAGGAAGCCCGTGGAGTGAACCGCAACCAGAGACCCCCCTTGGCTCGGAGGGTGATCCTGTAGGCTATGTTGATGTCCTCCTTACCCGGTACCACTGTCATGTCGTACTCTTTCACCAAGGCCGACGCTAACGTCTTCAGCTCCAGTATGGCGAACTTGTAACCTACACAGGATAGTCGTCGTTACCATCACTTATTGGGGTTAGGTGCATGTGTGGTTAATCTTTATTTTAGCACCGCGTCTTATTACCCATTTGGGTTATACGCTTATGCACTAATTACAATAATGGTTTTAGGAATTAGGAAGGTTATATTCATAGAAAGTGTGCCCCCATTAGCGTGTAGGGAGAGTAGAAAACCATTTTGGAAAACCACCCTCAGTACACCCGACCGAGATTCAAACATTGATTTCCCCATCATCGGCTGTGTAGTCTACTGCAAGAGAGGCGCGTTAAACCACGCGGCCACCAATGTGGGTGAGTGGTTAGTTGATTGTGTGGTTGGATGATTGTGTTTTTAGTTGATTGTGTGGTTAGTTGATTGTGCGGTGAGTTGATTGCATGGTTGGATGATTGTGTTGTTAGTTGGTTGTGTGTTTAGTTGATTGTGTGGTTAGTTGATTGTGTGGTTAGCTGATTGGGTGGTGAATTGATTGTGTGGTTAGTTGATTGTGTGGTTGGATGATTATGTTGTTAGTTGATTGTGTGGTTAGATGATTGTGCGGTAAGTTGATTGTGTTGTTAATTACAATATTATATTAATTACATTGATGAGTTAAAGATGAGTAAGGTTGAATTTAGAAGAAGAGTAAATGCATTTGCATAGTGGGAGAGTAGAAAACCATTTTAAGATAAATCACCCTAAGTACACCCGATAGGGATATATTTTTGATCTCCATGTCATCAGCTGTCTAGTCTATTGCGAGAGTGACGCCTTATACCGTGCGGCCAGATAATAATGTTTATAGTTAGTTGACTGTATGGTTAGATGGATAATTATTGGATATGTGGATCAATGCATGTGTGGCTGGGTGCGTTTAATTCACGAGCAGTAATACGAATAACATTAATATCTTATGTTTATTTAGATTTTATGAGTTTTGTGACCAAAAAATTTAACCCAAAATATGAAAATGAACCTTAAATATTAATTATTAACTTATAACATTTGTAAAACTATTCGATGAGTGTATAATTCATACAGATGTATTGTTTTAAATTAAGTTAGTTTGTAAGTTTCTTGCTGATACATTAGCCCTGTGGTCGGTAAGTAACTGACCTATACAGTTCCTTGGTCCGGAGCTGAAGGCAATGTAGGCGTACGGGTGCCTCTCTTGTATCTTCTCTGGCAGAAACCTGTCAGGATCGAACTTCTCCGGGTCAGGATAGAGGTCTGGTATCCTGTGGGTGGCATAGGGTGCTATGAGTACATTGCACCCAGCGGGTAACGTGTGTTTCCCTGAAACATAGCGGCCTCATTATTCACCCAGACCTCAAGTCCAAACTTCAGTGCTCACTGTGAAGGAGACCTTAAGTCCAACACAGGAAGCTTGTTAAGGATGTCTACAAACAGTAAGGCCCTTGGATTGTCCAGGCTATTTTCATCTTCAAGTGTATAGACAATTAAATATAAGGCTCTCATTTTGATAGTGTCATTAGACTAGCTCTCACCCATGTCCTTGACACTAGACTAGTCCTCACCCATGTCCCCGACACTAGACTAGTCCTCACCCATGTCCCCGACATTAGACTAGTCCTCACCCATGTCCCCGACATTAGACTAGCTCTCACCCATGTCCTTAACACTAGACTAGTTCTCACCCATGACCTTGGCACTGGACTAGTCCTCACCCATGTCCCCGACATTAGACTAAGTTCTCACCCATGTCCTTAACACTAGACTAGTTCTCACCCATGTCCCCGACACTAGACTAGCCCTCACCCATTACGACGTCCTCAGAGAGCTTCCTGCCCAAGACGGGAATGCTGGGGTACAGTCTCAGTGTCTCTTTGATGCACTGCTCCAGATACTTCATATCTTGAAGCTCGACGAGCGTCGGTGCTCTTTTGGAATCCCCTAGTATCTCCTCTGCCTCACGACGCACCTTGGTCAGGATGTCGGGGTGCTTGGCCAGCAGGATTAGGAGGAAAGCTAGCGCTGTCGCTACCGACTCTTGACCCTGAACACACACAACAGTCACCTTTAAGATCACTCGCAGACACATTTTGAATTGGTCCTGTCCTGTTGGGACTTGTTGATTCAACCTTGCCTGTCTCTACTTGGAGTCCTCTAAACTAGCAAGCTAAGGGATATGGACGTCTTTAGGACGCTGTTGGTCCGGTAGGACGTCTATCCTTCAAAAATGAGGATCCTGCTTAGAGTATGACTGTCCCTCGGTCAGTATGTCAGGCATTAATGGTCCTGCTGGCACTATAGGCCTTTTGGAAAATGTTAATATTAAATAGAAGTTAATATTCTAGCTGCCATACATTGTGTCTGTGATGATTCAGAGAAATGAACCCTGGACAGTGGTTTGAACTATGGTCGTCCGGATATACGCACTTACCACTCTATTGGTTGAGATATCCGGGACTTTATCCTAAATATTTAAATTACATAAAACTTCAAGCGTACTGAAGTAGCTAAGTACTACCACTTCTTGCTTGAAGTTTTTATTTGTCTTCCTATCTGTTTGGGATGTACACATAATATGTACAGTAGGCCCATGGCTTCTTTGGTGCTGACTGACAGCTCACAGCTGACAGCTAAAAGCTTTGAAAAGTTACCAGACCAAATTAAGTATCCCTACGCTGAACCATATGATCTGCAAAAACACGTGTTTAGCAGCTGTCACTTCTGACAGTCAACATTTAGGTATATACCTAGATGTTGATTGTCAGAAGTCAGCTGTGAACTGTCAGTCAGCCCCAAAGAAGCTATGGGGCTACTGTATTATATACGTGAATGTATTGGGGATAAGGAGGATTGAATTTTAGACGATTGTACCCACACTTGCGTGAAGGGAGTATGGAAAACAATTGAGAAAAGAAACAAATGACGTACTGACAAGTCTAAATCACAGATGTATCAGTTGATCACCACGTAAGGTCGGACGACGTGTGTTCAAGTCCCTGTCATTTTTTTTCCCCCTGAATTGACACAATCATTACATTGGAAGGATATCTGAAAGGACGTGTTCGCGCCCCCCGTGTGTCCTTACCGCCAGCATAAAGGTACACACTTCATGGATGATTGCGTCCTCATCGAACTCTTGATGCTCTTCTGAAATGTCGAGCATTCGGTCCAACAGGCACATTCTTGCAGGAGCACAGTCTGTAACGGAATCGACAACACAACTAATGAAGGTGAAAGGTTTTGGTGTGGTGTTACTTATATTAAATTAGATGTAACTTGTATTTCTTTAAAAATAGTTATACTATTGTATTTAAGAATAGTAGAAGTACCTGACGCTTCAGACAGAAAAAAAAACTCTTCATTCTAGTTCTTCCAAACCAGTTTTTAATAAATTTCAAAGATCTAATCAAAAATTTTAAATTCCAACTTCTAGGGGCTATTTATTTTAAAATTTCAGAACTCTGCGTGAGGTAGATATAACATAATGCTCTTGATAGACAAAGAGACTATTAATTTTATTAATATGTATTTAATTCGCAGAGCAGGAAATTGAGGTAGGGCTTGCACTTATTTGGATTTCTTAAAATGTATCTTAGTTTTAATAAATAAGGACATATAAAATAACTACGTTTTGATATATTAGACTGAGTTTATGTGAAAACTCATCTCGTGGAGATTTTTTTATAAACTGGGATAAACTACAAGACAAAACCACTTTCCAATGTAATGAATATTATTGTGATTTGATATTATATATTTAAATTAGCAAACCCATTAAAATAAATGTATTATTTTCTTTAATAAAGACTTTGTCTAAGTTAAAGAAAATTAATATTTTCCCCAAATGAATAAAATAAAACACAACAAGACCTAAATTTTAGTTTTAAAAAGACCACGTTCCGGAGCCTCGTTGGAGTTGAAGAGGGGTCGAAAGAGGGGGAAGGTGGGGGATTTTTTTGTTAAGGTCTTAAGGGGTACCCTCCACACAAAGATGGACCCCATAGCCCCAGTGGTACCGGAGATACTCCAAGGGTGATGAAGTGGTGGAGGGAGTGACATTTTCAACTTCCGGTAAAATTTGTAATTTTAATAGATGTTGCACATCTTTGGGTCAACACATTTATATTGAAGTGAGGATGTAGGGGACGCGATAAAAAATAGGTGTCTTTGCAGTTTTCATAGCAAACCTTTTTGTGATCAAAATAAATCAAATATTGCTCCAGTAGAAACATAGAGTTTAAATTTCTTCACATGATGATATCAACAATTGTTGAATAACTGTCAAGGATGTCCTGGAATTTAATGACAACTTTTTATCTCCATTTAAAAGTTTGTCATTTAGTGCCTCTATGCTCATGATATATATTCAACAACTGTTGATATCATCGTGTGGAAAAAATTAAATTTTATGTTTCTACTGGAGAAAAATTTAATTTATTTTGGCCAAAAAAGTTTTGCTATAAAAACTGAAAAAAACCTTGGCCTTTTTCGTGTTCCCTACAACCCCACCTTAAAAGTCCTCAATTATCAATTCACACCCATAAAATATATTGATATTGGGTCTGACAATAATATACACTTTCGTACTAAAGTGATATATGGCGGTGTTAATACAGGTGGCTAGTAATAATTTCGGTAACAAGAATACAATGCACTTACCATCCCAGTTCTTATCTAAATCCTTGGTCTTGTTACGTTCCTCCTTTTTATCGCGGATCACCTAAAACATTTGATAAAAAAACTGTCTTTTACATTGGTTTGTTTAAACTTTCGTGCATATAATTCTAAAATGGAGCATTAATTCTCCCACACATAAAGAATGTTTCTAAAATAACATTGAAAGAGTCAACTGTTCAAGTTACCTTTCTCGTGAAATCAAATAGACTCTTCTTGTGACTCAACTCGTTCCTTGCAAAGTTGGTGATGCTATAGATGGAGCCAATCATCAGCCACGGATGGCTCAAGCGGTATGGGACCAGGACTTTGGCGCTAAACAAAGCAGGTCAGTGATTAATTGTTACAAATATCCCTACAGTTACTATACTAGGATGCTCTGTATGAGCCACTGATCTCTGATCAAATACTGGTATACTAGGATGCACTGTATGAACCATTCATCTCTGATGAAATACTGGTATACTAGGATACACTGTATGAACTACTCATCTCTGATCAAATACTGGTATACTAGGATGCACTGTATGAACTACTCATCTCTGATGAAATACTGGTATACTAGGATGCACTGTATGAACCATTCATCTCTGATGAAATACTGGTATACTAGGATGCTCTGTATGAGCCACTCATCTCTGATCAAATACTGGTATACTAGGATGCACTGTATGAACTACTCATCTCTGATCAAATACTGGTATACTAGGATGCTCTGTATGAGCCACTCATCTCTGATGAAATACTGGTATACTAGGATGCACTGTATGAGCTACTCATCTCTGATCAAATACTGGTATACTAGGATGCACTGTATGAACTACTCATCTCTGATCAAATACTGGTATACTAGGATGCACTGTATGAACTACCCATCTCTGATCAAATACTGGTATACTAGGATGCACTGTATGAACTACTCATCTCTGATGAAATACTGGTATACTAGGATACACTGTATGAACTACTCATCTCTGATGAAATACTGGTATACTAGGATGCACTGTATGAGCCACTCATCTCTGATCAAATACTGGTATACTAGGATGCACTGTATGAGCCACTCATACCAGAGAGACAATGTTTGTTGCTATAGTAGTGACAAACTTCACTTGTCTATATTTGTTAGTGGATTAATGAGCGTTGTGTCGAATAGTAATAGTTTATTAGACTGAATTCTCCTCACTTTTAACTTTTCAGCAGTGTCGAGCCATCCCGAACCAAGTCGAAAGCCTCCGAAATATTACATCTCATTTACATCTAAATCACAACCGTGTGATTGAGTAGAGTTGGGTGGTTTCAACATACGGTTGGAAATAGTTATTATTATGACGATTAAAAAGGCTTTGTTTCCGCTTCCGGTGGTTATTGCAATGCATCCTGGTATAGTCAGATATCGATCAAATTTAAATTATTTTATTATTTATATTAGGTTTATTAGTTCTTATGAGTAGTCCCAGAAACACAAGACAAATGAACTAAGTTTTCCACGAGTCTCGGAGATTGTTACATCCAGGGCCTCTGAAAGGAATTTTATCAGGGGGTACAACATTTTTTCGGGATCCCTTCCATTTTCCATTACTCCTGTTCAAAAATATGAATTTATATTATCTGTAAAAAAGAAAGATAAGAAAAGAAAGATAAAAAAATCAAACGTAATCTATACTTTTGTATCTGAAAATAAATGTTATAGATAAACTATATAACTAGTAGTAGAAATATGAAAATATATTTGAGATCCCAGCAAATTCTCAGGCCACTTAAAGACCCCCGAGCCTGGGTACGATGTAACCCCTGCACCCCCCTCTCAACGGGCCTGGTTACATCACTATAATGATCTGGTTTCTGTTAGCATTGTATTACATTAGAGCTACTGGCTATAGTGAACTTGTTATGTTAGTTACAAAACATATTTAATCATTCAGTTTGTATATGTAATTAGTAGGCTGCGGATTCTACACATATACTGGTTTTACATCTTTAATAATATTGCTGGTGACCTGGTGGTCTAGGGGTAAGGTGTCAGACTTCTTTGCTGGCGGCCGGGGTTCAATCCTCGGTCCCGGCACAGATTTATCTGATTTCCAAACCCTTCCTTCACCTCTGACAAGACATCTTGTGAATGTGGGGAATGCCAGGCCTCCACCGTGGTTCGGATTTCACGTTAAACTGTAGGTCCTACATTTCATCTCACAATCACCCTACGATTACACATTAGCTTAAGTGCGTATAACCCGAACGGGTAGTAAGACGCGGTGATGATGATGATAATAATAATAATAACAATATTGCTATGCCGGCCTTACAAAAGGTATTCTATGTGACGTCTAACAAACCTACACAGTTTAATCTGGCATATTATTGCATATATAATATGTTAGTGTAAATTTCGGGGGAATATGCATATAAATGCGTATAAACTAGATCTTTGACTATTTAAAATAACATTTCTTCAATTATCAGGAAAACTTTAGTCACGCAGGCCACGTCACGTTTCCCCTTCCTTTCTGAAGCCACGCCATACTTTCTCCCCCTCCCTTCCTTTCTGAAGCCACGCTATACTTCCTCCCCCTTCCTTCCTGAAGCCACGCTATACTTCCTCCCCCTCCCTTCCCAAGGCCACATCATACATCTCACCTCCCCTTGATTGTAGAGCGTTGAAAACAACATGGCCGTCTATTAAGTTTAGGAGCGATTGCGTGAGCGTGATTCGTGTTTAGAGATGATTATTTTTGATATACGTTTCTTTATTGTCCCTTTTTAATGCAATACATTTGTTGTTTTACAAATTTTTTTTAAATTTCTAATTGTATTTATTTCATTGAGTTGTGAATTACACATTCAAATATGCCGAGAGACAAATTGTGAAAAGTGTCATGTTTACACAGTGAATTCAAGAGGATCTTACGCTCACGACTGAAAGTAAAATAATATTTTGCCAAGTTTGTTCAAAACAGTCACGTTTTAAGTTGGTATTCTTACTTCATAAAGGCTTTACGTGTATTTACTCATGGGACGGCTGTGATCGACCTTTTCCAAGGTAACATTCCAAGCAGATCTCATTGCAATGTAAATAAGTGCGTCGTTACCTGCTAAATTAACGTAGGTGACACAATTATGTAAATACAGCAAGCAGTGGTTATGCGATAAAATACAACACATTAAATTAATAGTAATAATTTGGTGCTGATATTTTCTGACACTTTATCTTTTAATTAATTGTTGTAATCCTTATTTTTTTCACCGTGCATATTTGCACGTTTTTCTTGCACGTTTCTTCAGTTTTAAATGCATATTTGAATGCGTATTTTACCAGATTTTTAGTGGTTATAAATCCGCCGCCTATTGATTAGGCACCGCAGTACTGCTGTGTTTATACACTCACTGCCTGAATGGAGAGTTCTCATCCGCTCTGAGCTTCGTGGTGTCACCTACTTGCACTCCCAGTACAGTGTCTGAAACACAATAGTTGAATTAGGTTAAGTTCAAATATAGGGAATATCTCTCAGTGCTCACAGCACCTGTGGCCATGAGTTCTACAAAATTTCAATCTGGCCCTGCCCCTATAGTGTATGTGGCCAGTTTACTAAACCCTGATTTCAAAGTGAGCCTACTTTAGACCACCAACGTTGATTAAAAGTTACTAAAATTTGGTGATATAGAAATATTTTTAGTTTGATTTATTAATAAAAAATGTCCATCTATAAATTTATCAAAAGCTTGCAATGATACTTCCTTATAGTTAAGAATCAAATAGCCGAAGCTATTATGTATGCATTTAGTGAGGGATCACTATACACAGATATCATATTCTGAAAATTGACACCTGGACACGGGAATCGAACTCGGGACCTTTGGCTTAGTACGCCACTGTTCTAACCACTGAGCTATCCAGGATTTCTTATAGGTTATTGTTTAATTTATCTTTACATTATTAATAAGCGGACTAATAATATAAATTTAATATTGTAATAATTTTATTTCCGCTATTTTAGTAACATGAGTTTTCATGTTTCAAATAATGGTCTTCCTATGAAAATCAGACTGTAATGTTTATAGCCTTTGGGTAACAAGACCAAAATGATAAATTCTGACAACGTTCGAACGTGAATTAGAAGTTGGCATGAAGTCATTATTACTTTACGTGGTAAATGTGATTGTTCTATCACCAATTACTGATCAAATTAATCGTCTTGTAGTCCAAACAATCGCCAAGGAGCTTATACCAACCAACATGTATTTAAATTGATCATAATGTAAATAATATATTATATCGTATGAATACATTTATTGTAATTTAACTAATCTTATGCAAAGTATCATGTATTTAATTTATTGGTACCCAACTAATTGCTCATTATTAAATAAAAGTAGGTGACCTGGTGGTCTAGGGGTAAGGTGTCAGACTTCTGTGCTGGCGGCCGGGGTTCAATCCTCGGTCCCGGCACAGATTTATCTGATTTCCAAACCCTTCCTACACCTCTGGCAAGACATCTTGTGAATGTGTGGAATACCAGGCTGCCACCGTGGTTCGGATTCCACGTTAAACTGTAGGTCCTTCATTTCATCTCACAATCACCCTAACATTGCACATTAGCGTAAGTGTGTATAACCCGAACGGGTAGTAAGACGCGGTGCTAATAATAATAATAATAATAATAAATAAAAGTATAGCCATACATATAAATGAATTGGCAATTAGTTTAATTAATTAATAGTGAAACAAATAAATAATATGATGGCCACATAATAATATGATCGTGATGTAATTAATTGTATTGCCATATAATTAGATACATTTAAATAATACACTCAATGACGAGTAGATTAATTGACACATATTTTAGATATCTAAACAGTCTTAAATAATAATTAATTAAAACGAGGAACATAGAATTTTAAAGAATTCATAGGTTAATGTATCAAACACTATAAAATTAAAATAATACTAAGCTAGTAAAGAAAAGAGCAATAGTTTGTCGGATGACAGATTATTAATAATAGCCTAAGTAGGTAGATTTATTTTAGTTTGACCACCTTTAATAATAGTTTCAAAACATTTTATTCGCGACGTGACTGAGGAAACTATTTATGACCTCAAACTGGTTTTGTTTACCTGCTACTTGCAGACTCTTTGTGACCTTAAACGAGCTTTATCTATCTACTACTATCATTCGTCTCAAAATTCCTTTATTAGTTATATTTTCAACACACAGTTTTAGAATGTACTCACTATTTGAGAAATTTTATATCTATATATCTACCGTTCAAAATCTCCAGAACAGTCTCATTCATGTGCCTGGTGATGTTGACAGGAGAGGAAGTGTTCTTAAACCTGTGAACCAGTCTTCGCGAACCGTCATGGAACGCCGTCAGGAACATCTCCAGTACTCCCTGGTGGAAACTGGGCTGTAAGAGTCTCCTATGGGACCTCCATTCTTTACCTGGAACCACATGGGACGCATCTTTCTGAATACTAACACTAATTAAATTAAACTTTCCTAAACTTAAGAGGAGCGGAATTATAGAAGTCACCGATGACTAAGGAGCTATGACTGAAATGGTTAAACAGCCACCTTTTTAGAGAGTTGTTTTTAGGTCGAATTCCCGAAAGGTCGATGTTTTTCTGCTTTTCGTATTTGGCAGCAGATAAAAATTGGTTCACAGTTTATTGTATGTGTGTTACCAAACGATAGTAGCGCCAATAATCATTATTCATTAACAACCAATGGAGGTGCTTCCTCTGTATTTGATACACTATTACCAGTTGGAACATAGAACATAGTGTATAGTCGTTCCATGGAAGTGTTACCTCTGATACACTATTACCAGTTGGAACATAGAACATAGTGTATAGTCGTTCCATGGAGGTATTACCTCTGATACAATATTACCAGCTGGAACATAGAACATAGTGTATAATCGCTCCATGGAAGTATTACCTCTGATACAATATTACCAGTTTTGCAATCAATCCAACAAAGTGTTTGTTTGTTTTTTTACAGCGCACAGCACGCAAGCATGTGTATTGCCAAGGGCGGTTAACAGCCTTCATTCATCTGTTGAAGGCAAGCAAGTGTTCTCGCCGCTCATCGTGTGTGTGTGTGTAAGTTAATAGTCAAGATTATATTCCTAAATATCGTCCCCGGTGCTGAGCAAGGCCCTCTTCTGGAGATTCTCCTGAGTTTCCCCCTCTTGACGCGTTCTAAGCAAACAAGAAGACTTCAGATTGACTCGAGTCGTTACGAAACCACCTTGTTCACATCGTCCATGAGACGTGACAATCATCCTAATCCTAGAGATGCTCACTGATAGGGATGTGAAAAAACAGTATATTTATTCTTTACTCATATCGCTATTTTACTTTCGATACTAGTACTTCTTTTTTACTTTATTTCTACCTCTCGAAGAGAGAAGTATTTTGATCGTCCAAAAAATTAAAATCTGAGATTTTGATAAATGTCGACGTTTCATGACACTCTGAAACAGAAGAATAAAGTGTTTTTCATGATGCGGTCTGTCTGTCTGTCTGTCTGTATCTCGGTCTCGAGCCGAAAACACTTTACCGATCGGACTAAAACATGGTATCTAGGATTTTCATAAGGTTACGCAGAGGAATTTTTGGAATTAGATGTCTAAACCTAAGATTAAAGGTAGTTTACTAAAGGGCAAAAAGAGATAAACCTATCCGTAAAGTGGTTTCGGTTCTAGGCTGAGATACAGACAATCATAAGGCATCGCGAAAACTATTTTTTCTGTCTCAGGGGGTAATAAAACGTTGGCCTTTATCAAAATCAAGAGTTCCCCTTTTTTTCTCCAAGGGCTCGAGAGGAAGTAAGAATACATTTCCCCAAATAATATGTCGATACAGATACTCAATATTATCGGTACTTTTGTTTCGAAACCACACCCCCAAGTCCCAAAGGGAGGTTCTCAGGGTGGTGACTTAAAGGCCCCTGATCGGACCCCGTGGTATAGTGGTCAGTGCACCTAGGTGTCCCGAGTTCGATTTCTGGCTGGTACCTTGGCTATTTTTCTCTTAAGAGGAATTATCCCAACGGTCGCCAGAGGTTGGTAGATTAGGTTTAAGTTATGTTTAAGACTCCTACTGACCCACACCTCCATTATCACTATCATCACATCACCTTATTGCTGTTAGACGTGTGGACAACCCCCTCTGGTGTACCCTGCGGTGAAGCTCTGTGCCACCAGAGGGGTTAATAGTCTACATACAGTCGACCGTACTGGGTGCCATATCCCTCTGAGGGGGGCTTTGGAGGGCATGGGACAGTATTCCTATGTAAACCTACATATTCTTAAATTGAAAAATGACACCTAGACATGGGAATCGAACCTGGAACCTTTGGCTCTTATCACTTAACTAAATATAAGTAGTCCCGTGCCAATAGTTTTTTCAGGCAGTCTTTGCTGGACGTGCGGAACTCGTCAGCTACATAAAATGAGCGATCGACTCGGGTGGGCTGTATGCTGCCAGCAGTACTATGGCAAGGAGAGGATGTCACAAAGAAACTAAGTGCTATCATTTTCAAATATACTGGTCTATGTACCAAGTAAATATTGGCCTAAGAGAGCTAAGTTCAACAATGTAGCTTTTAGGTTTAAAATACTGCTCATAGTGTTAGGGCTAAATGATGGATCTTCATATTATTATTATTATTATTATTATTATTATTATTATTATTAGAACCGCGTCTTACTACCCATTCGGCTTGTACGCACTTACGCTAATGTGTAATGGTAGGGTGATTGTGAGATTAAATGGAGGACCTACAGTTTAACGTGGGATCCGAACCACGGTGGAGACCTGGCATTCCCCACATTCACAAGTTGTGACTAATACACGTCTTGTCAGAGGTGAAGTAAGGGTTTGGTATTCAGATAAATCTTTGTCAGGACCGAGGATTGAACCCCGGATCCCAAACACAGAAGTCCGACATCTTACCCCTAGACCACCAGGTCACATCCTCATATTAAATATTTTATTCTTAATAACTCAAAATGGTTTAAATAGCACACACATCCTTTAGGGTTTGTACTCCTCAATTTGTAAGAATGCGCATACCATTATGGATTAAATAGATGAACTATCATAGTTGTTAAATACAGTTATAGCCGCATTCATATATTATATGCTTTAATTTGTAGCCGGCTATTTCCGCACGTCCATTACATACTCTGCCTTAAAATATGAGAGAAGAATGACCTTGAGAACGGGATGACTCATGGATAGCTCAGTGGTAAGAATAGTGGCGTACCAAGCCAAAGGTCCGGGTTTGATTCCCGTGCCCAGGTTTCATTTTTTAATATAAGAGTATAATATTTAGAAGCGGTTATAATTGTTCTTAACAACTATAATAACTCAACTATGAATCAGATAGCACCCGATTTTGCCAGAAGAATTTACAAAATTGTAAAAAAAAATTGACTCAGGATGGACAAAAGTGGAGATCCTGGAGCGAACCAATCGCAAGATTTAATGATGAGTTAAAATAATCTAATTAATTATTTACATAAATACAATCCATGCGGTGTCTGTCTGCTCTTCCAGGGTTCTTTATCACACTTCCCAATACCCTAGAGAAGTGTTCCGCGAACTGTGCGCCATGTGGCCACTGCCCAGAGCGTCGTTGATCAATAAGAACACGAATGAAGTTGGTACGAGTGGCTGCCTTGCGTCACCCAAATTTCTTACTTGCTCGTACGTACTAATATTTAAAATAAATTCTTTATTTCCTCTGCGAATAATATCCAAATCCAAACAGTGTTCCACAAAAAATTCTGCTTGTTAAGTGTACAAAGTAACGTCTCACTGAGTGGGTTGTTCTGGCCTCAGTGGTGCACGTATAGGAGGGTATATGGGCATATGGGTACAGAGGTTTATGGGTACTATTGTTACAGGATAATATTGGTAAAGGGGGTATAATGTTGCAGGATTATATGGGTACAGAGGTATATTATAACAGGAATATATGGGTACACGGGTATATTGTGAACTGTGGAAACATCATTTACCTAATTATAAATGTATCTAATACTAGGACAACATCCTATAAATATCTTATAGACGTGGTCAGTAAACAAATACTTGTAAATCGTCTAGCCTTTCCCAAACACCTACAATCTCACCACTGTACCACCCCAAATACCCACAATCTCACCACTGTACAACCCCAAACGAAACATCTCCTTGAGCCTCCACTAACTTTGATAGTTTAGCCAATACTAAGTAAAAATAATGACCTTGAATCTAGCTTGGCCCATTCAAGATTAATCTTAAATATAAATGTGAAGGCTGACCTTAATGGGGAGGCGTTTCCAATATGTATTCTCCCAGTTCACAAAGTGATAATATATTCTTCTCCAAGTTTGTATCATCCTTGTTCACAAAGTGATAAAACATTACTCTCCAGTCTGCATCCTCCTTGTTCACAAAGTGATAATATATTCTTCTCCAGTTTGTATCATCCTTGTTCACAAAGTGATAAAACATTACTCTCCAGTCTAAATCCTCCTTGTTCACAAAGTGATATTAATATAAGAGCATAATTATTTTAAGGCTTATTCTTGCAGGAGGTTAACCCACGCTTGTACATCTCCTTGTAAGTCAAGAGTATTGGGTTGCCATCATGTTGAGAGTAGCATATAGCTCATATAGCTTGCATCCTGTTGACGAGCAAGCACGGTGCGACCGATGGACCTTCCTGGCTGGTGAAACTCGAGATCAGCAAGTTTGTGTGTGAGAATAATACACGGTTGTTGAATGTTAGAAGCCATGCTGAGTACATGTGTGGTGGTAGCTAGCACGTCTGACGAAATGACGATATAAAATGTGATCTGGTGGTTCACCCCGCCAGAGAGTCGATCACGGGTCTACCGAAAGGTAGCGAGACCGTTATTGTGCTTGCTCCCTCGTCGATGGAGATCTACCCGGTGACTCATGTAGTAGTTTAGCGTCTGACTAGATTAGTAAATATATCTTATTGGACTAACTCGTCAGTCTCACTCCCCACGAACCATCCATTCCAACCCCTACCGCTTGGGGTCCATCCTAACCATGTAAGTCCCTACGGCGCCCCGGTAGTGCTGTAGTAGGCTACCGGGCACCCAGACCTTACACAGTTCTGTCAGAAATAGAGTAGGGACGTTATAATATATTACTCTCCAGTCTGTAGCTTCCTAGTTCACAAATTGACCTTAAGTTCCTCTCCAGTATTTCTCCTCCCATTTCACAAAGTAAACATATATTCCTCTCCAGTTTCTATCCTCCAGCTGTAGATGTGCGACCTGTGTTTATTGTTGAGAGGAGTTAAGTTGAATGTCCTCATTGGACATGATGATATACCGGACCACTTTCCCCTCTACACCCACCCCACCTGTTCCTGAACTGGTTTTGGCTGCAGCTCGCACAATCCTTACATTAGCACACATAATAAATACCACCAAAAAAAAGTTACGTGATTTCTTATCTTAATATACTGCGTATGATTAAACCTGAGAGTATTTTAGAAATGTCAGAAATCGGGAAATCTCTCGGTGGATGTTGTAACTAATCTCAAAAGCCACAGAAACACTTGTAGTGAGTGGAGTTCTAGTACAGGCAACCACAATCTCTAGCAAGTATGGACCTACGCCTGCATGTTATTCTGCCCGTGAAGCTCTTATCGACATAATCTATGGGTCTCACGACAACTTGTCCAAGGCCTTCCTTCATGTTTGAATAAGTTACTTTCTTCCATGGTAAATGTTCCGTGGAGTCATAGCCGTCGGTTGAAGGTCTGTTAGTAATATACCGGGACAGTATAGCTAAGGGTTTGTTAGAGCTGGTGGTTTAAGGTATGTTTTTACTCTACTGCAGGGACAGTATATCATTGGGGTTGAAGTCAGAGCTGGCTACTGAAGAGTCGTGGCACAATAGTAAATCTCTGTGATTGAGGGGGACTGTCGTCCCGGCTAGCAGAAATTTTCCGCCTGTTAGCGGACAGTTAGCAGTCTGGCTATCAGACACTCGTTCTGGCTAGTGGGCAGTGTCCCCCGGCTAGCGGACAGTCACCTTAGTTATTGGACAGTCACCCCAGCTAGAGAACAGTTGCCCCAGCTAGCAGACAGCCACCCCGGTAAGCCATTACATCTGTTTTCCATAAAGGGAATGTGCCATTATATAATTCACTGTGAGCGGAGTAAATCTCATATGGTTTCTTTAGTGACGTCACAATGACTTGTCTAGAGTGAGCCAAATGTATGTAATTTAAAATTGAACCGAGTTAATGCACCGAATTACAAAACTGGTCAAACAAGAAATACCACAATAATGATATAGTAAAAAATAGCTTAATAGAGTTTGACTTAATAAAAGGCTATTATTCGATTATAAATGCAAAAAGATGAATGCATATATATGAGGCCCAAGATGAACTAAAACTATGAATAGCCAGCCTATAGTCATCACAGTGTAGCCAAGTTTGAGAGGCTGGGATAGGGAATCTACAGGGTTCTAACCATTGAGCTAGCTATAAGGTGAGTGTGGCTACTCACCATTGCTTGTGACGAGTCCTGTTCCGAGGAAGTTGTCCATAAGCTTGTAAAAGAAGGACTTGTCCGTGTGTTTGCTGCTGGACAGGATCGGCTGGAAATAAACCACATTGGTTTCACAGCTGGTACTACGGTAGTAATTCATCCTGTTCACTTAGACTACACAGCTTAGGTCCTTACTATCCAGAACACTGTCATGATAGCTTAATGATCAAATAAATCAGATCTAGGAACAGGGGAATGAAAGGCTGGTAGTTAGGCAATTATTAGTATTTGAATACTCATTGCAGTAGTTCCTAGCTGTTGAATATTCAGTAGAGTAGTTCCTAGCTGTTGAATAATCAGTAGAGTAGTTCGTAACTGTTGAATATTCCGTAGAGTAGTTCCTAGCTGTTGAATATTCAGTAGAGTAGTTCGTAACTGTTGAATAGTCAGTAGAGTAGTTCGTAACTGTTGAATAGTCAGTAGAGTAGTTCCTAGCTGTTGAATATTCAGTAGAGTAGTTCGTAACTGTTGAATAGTCAGTAGAGTAGTTCCTAGCTGTTGAATATTCAGTAGAGTAGTTCGTAACTGTTTAGTGTTCAGTACAGTAGTTATTAGCTGTTTAATGTTCAGTACAGTAGTTATTAGCTGTTGAATGTTCAGTACAGTAGTTACTAGTTGTTTAATGTTCAGTACAGTAGTTATTAGCTGTTGAATGTTCAGTACAGTAGTTATTAGCTGTTTAATGTTCAGTACAGTAGTTATTAGCTGTTGAATGTTCAGTACAGTAGTTACTAGCTGTTTAATGTTCAGTACAGTAGTTATTAGCTGTTGAATGTTCAGTACAGTAGTTCCTAGTTGTTTAATGTTCAGTACAGTAGTTATTAGCTGTTGCATGTTCAGTACAGTAGTTCCTAGCTGTTGAATGTTCAGTACAGTAGTTATTAGCTGTTGAATGTTCAGTACAGTAGTTCCTAGCTGTTGAATGTTCAGCACAGTAGTTCGAGAGCTTCAGACACTCAGCTCAGAATCCACTGACTGTGTTATTTCGACAATATTATACGTACTTTCTGATATATTAGATGTATCATAGTTTGAAACAAAGTTTTCAAAAGTCAGTCATCAGTAAACTACCCTTAATTTAATTAAAGCTAGAATTAAAATCACTATTCCACCTCGAGCGATGACAATATAATATGTAAATATCAAGTTTGAACGAAATACATCTTCTTCTTTTTTATATATATTCTCAAGGACACACTGACATGGGGACAGACTGGCAGACAAGGCGACAGACAAACATGGAGATTTAGGGACAGACAGACATAACTGTACAACCCATATTTCTTAGTTCGGGGCACATTGGACATTCAGATCCATCATAATCTGGAGGTAGTAAAAATGTCCATGATTACAAGACTTGCGCTATATGATAACGTAAAATCCATCCCAAACGCTAGTAACAGTTATTTTAATCCCCCAAGATCCAATCAAAATACGTGGCTCTGTATAAGTTAAATATATCCCAAATGTAATTCTAATAGGAGTATAATTTATTAGTCTCTCTCTAGGTTTGAACCTCGGACTTGGGAGCTAAATCTCCACACTACTGAAGATACCTCTTGACTGACCGATTGAAACCTGTTTTATAAAGTTCAAGGTCGAACTCTCGTGTTTAGACTGTAATACCAGTGGTATGGAGGAGGAATACACAGCCAAGCACGCATGCGCATCTAATTCTATTTTTAGGAAACATTTTAAATTCCTAAAGTAGAGATGATTTAAGTGTTAGGTAAGAAATGAATACGTTGTAAATTGTAATCAATCACCTTATCGTGTTAATTAACAAATTAAATTGTGCCCAATTAAGAGCTGAATTATTAACAAACACTCGATTAAGATTGCTAAGTAAATGTTCGTGAATCGTAAAGTTAACAAGATATTAAATGGAACATTACAATTTATATTAAAACAGTGAGAATGTTGAACATTTAGTATGATTATTAATAAATTTTTTTTTAATTCATGGTGTCAGCCCACAAAACGAGCAATACCGACCGAGTGGCCGACGACCTCTGGAGAAGATTATGACCGATTTTATGGATAGAGGGTGTCATGTGGTCAGCACAACGAGCCCTCCGGTCATTGATCTAAGGTTTATAAACCGTATCTGATTATTTTGTTTATTCTAGTAGTTTCTCATTTGTCCTCGCGAGGCTTAGTTTGACCTCGTTCCAGACTCATTGATTAAGAGAAAAATCTGGAAGCTCTGAGGATTGAGCCCAGGACTTCTGGATCTGTAGCCATGAACTCTGACCACTATACCACAAAGGCAGCCAATAATAAATAAATAATATAATAAACTAGCAGAAGTGCCCAATGAATTGCTTGGCTACCCTGGAGAACGCTTTACTTTTTTTTTTCAAACAGACAAAAAAATATCTTTATTTTAATTCTTCCGATCCAACTTTGAATATAATTAAAAATTTAATAACAAATTTAAAACTACTTCTCTGAGGTGAGTATGTTTGTGTGCAAGAGTTTACTTATTTTAAAATGTCAACCCTTTGGGTGCTGTAAATATCGCGCCATGCTCATGACGAACACACTCTTCATTTTATTAATGTAGATGTTACGGTACAGCACACAAACTTGCTCAATCCTTTTAGAGCTTTTAGAGCGTTTCCGCAGCATTTGTAGAACATTTTCTAGCAAATAACCCTTTTAAAATGATATAAAATACAATTTTATTATAAAGAGTATATTTACAGTGTGAACCCAATTTATTTTATCTTTATTATGTCGTTTTTGGAATTAAAACATTAAATGTTTAACCCTTACTTAAAGTTTAATAATATTTAGCACCGCGTCTAACTACCCGTTTGGGTTATACGCTTTAATTACTAATTACGCTAATTGATTAGGAATTGGGAAGGTTGAATTAGAGGAAGTGAACCCGCATTTGCGTGGAGGGAGAGTGGAGAACAATTTAGGAAAAACCACCCCAGTTCACCCGACCGAGATTCGAACCTCGATCTCCCCGTCCTCAGCAGTCGAGCTCAACACGACAAGCGCGTTAGCCAACTACGCCACCGAGGTGGGCCTTACTTAAAGGATTTAAATATTTATTACGAGTGTAACAAATTTTAGACATTATAGACCTACAATATTGTTTGGTTCTTTAAGTTTGTCTATGATGTGTGTTAAGGAGGAACTCCCACCAAATATCTAAAATACTTGTTCTACTAACCTCCTTAAATCTGATGGTAGTTATTATTTAATAGATTTGTAAATTTTTCTCATATTAGAATAAAGGTTGTTTGTTACAACAAAATTTATTTCGTTTTTGTAAATCCAGAAATTAAAAAGATATAATATATTGAATTGTTATTATTATTATTAGCACCGCGTCTTACTACCCATTCGGGTTATACGCACTTACGCTAATGTGTAATGGTAGGGTGATTGTGAGATGAAATGAAGGACCTACAGTTTAACGTGGAATCCGAACCACGGTGGAGGCCTGGCATTCCCCACATTCACAAGNGTTCACAGTTCCATGAGGGTTTGTTGCAACCACGGTACCGTGGTTGCAACTGACGTCCCAAACTGGTTTTCAAATAGACATTCTTCAGTGAGAATAGTTTTAATGTTTTTGTTTGTTTTTTACTCTAAAAATGCAATATATTTTAAGTAGTAGTATTTTATATATTTAGTCCATGTGTGAATAGTTTTTTTGTGTTAATATATTTGTGATGGTTTCAAACAAATTTATCAAGTCTCACTAAGTGAACTAGTTTGAGACTTCTGTTCTAGGGGTCCGGGGTTCAATCCTCGGTCCCGACACAGATTTATCTTATTGACAAACCCTTCCTTCACCTCTGACAATACGTGTATTAATCACAACTTGTGAATGTGTGGAATGCCAGGCCTCCACAGTGGTTTGGATCCCACGTTAAACTGTAGGCTCTTCGCTAAGTGTTTATCCCTGCTTCCTTCATGCAAATGCGGATACGCTTACTTTAATATATATTTTCCTTAGCTCTACTCCGTTATTATAATTAAAATGTGTATAACACAGATGGATAGTATCAGGGCCGGATTAATGACAGTAATTGGTTTGGTGTTAAACGTCTTAATTTGATTATTTGAATTTTTATTGCGTGGGTAAGGAACGGGTCCAACTACTAGTTTTATTTATTTGTTGTATTTAACGTGCGCTTTCTGAACCAAATGATTAAATAAGCGCACGAGAATTTCTATGAGTGAGATCGAAAGGGCCTAACAATTTTGCCGGGAAAGGTATTTTCACAAACCTTACAGGGTTATCTTACATACGCCAATTGACATGACTTTACTTTCCTTCCTAAATAAGTTATGCTATTAATTGTTATCATTAGAAAGAAATCCTTTGACCCCGGTGGGGCTTTAACCCACGAACACCGGGTCTTGAGGCAAGCACTTTACTCCAAGACCAGTGAAGTCGACCAAACTGGTAGCATTATTATATGATTTAATGATAAAGTATAAAGATAGCGCCACAAACACAAAACCAAATATTGTTCGAGAATAGGAATAAAAATCTCAACTAAAATCATTCGTGGCTGCACTAGTGAGCACGTAAACTAAATGCAAGGCTCATTTAGTCTAGCCTACTGGCAACGGGGAGATCGGGGTTCAATTCGCAGCCGGTCATTCTCGAGATATTTTTTCTACATGTTATTCTTTTATTTCTATATGCAAGTACAGGTACATTTCACCTACATTCTACCTTCATCACGCCTACCCTATTAACGGGAGTAAATTTGTATAGCCCGAATGGTTAGTAATGCAATGAGCTAAAAACTAAAGAACGTCGAGCAGGACCTTATTTAGGCTGTTGTGCTCATTATAGGAGCCAGGGAAATCCTTACTAAAATGCCAAAAAGCTATTTGTGCTAACTTGTATGAATTTTTTTAATCTGCATATTATTATTCTCATTAAAAAAAACTTCATACAAATCAACACATTGAGGAGCTTTGAGCGTAAAATCCCCACTCCTCTTTTGATTAGAAAAGATGTCAAGTAAATAATGTCAATAGATATATTGTGTTTGTTTATTTCTAAGAAATTATTAAATATTTTATTCCTATAAACTCATTAGTTAAATACAAATATTTATGGTGATTTAAAAAAGTAAACTAAAGGTTAGGGCTAATGTTAAAGGGTGTTAAATTAGTGAAGAACTTTTTTTAAATAACGGCTGTTTCCATAAGCTACGGGATTTTTTTAAATAGTATATTAACTTAGTGTTAACATTTATGATTAATTACCCTTTTTAATTTATTGTTTTGCAAACTTGTGTGCATTTTTATGTATTTGAAATATCAATTTTGTGTTTACAACTACAAATATGTTTTATGTTACATACTGTTTTTGTTTTGACAAATGATTTGCATTTTTATTAATTTATTTTAAACAAATTTTATTTAAGCAAAGTATTATTTTTTGGCACTACATGAACGTCATTGTTCAACGCTCGATTTATTTATCTGACCATAACATAATAGCTGTCCATATAGCTAGACTTTCTTTCGTGACTAAATATCATATTGTGTTTACTGGGGAGGGGGCTAGAGAAGAGACTTATTTCAAATAATGGTTTAGGGTGAAATCATCTCACATGTATAATTTACTAGCAGGCAGATCCATTCATTGTACTATATCAAACTATTCAAATTAGGACGTTCAAAATCCGGCTGCTAGCATTTATATAATTCCTCCTTGCACAATACCAAGCTAACTATAGCAATCATAATTTAAATTTCACGCTCAGCTTTCACTCATAAATTTGAAATTTTAACACTTATCTTATTCTCTGGAATAGTCCCACTAAATTTTCCCCAAATTTAAATTTTATACCGAAGTTAAAACGTCTTTTTTATTTTTACTCCCTCCTTTAAGTCCTGGAGCCCAATTGTATAGACTGACCTGAAGTTATTCAGGTGACAGAACAGGCAGAAAGACAACTCACCTAACATTGCCAATGCATAGACTGGCCTGAAGTTATTCAGGCGACAGAACAGGCAGAAAGACAACTCACCTAATATTGCCAGTGTATGGACTGACCTGAAGTTATTCAGGCGACAGGACAGGCAGAAAAACAACTCACCTAACATTGCCAGTGTATAGACTGACCTGAAGTTATTCAGGCGACAGGACAGGCAGAAAGACAACTCACCTAACATTGCCAGTGGATAGACTGGCCTGAAGTTATTCTGGCGACAGAACAGGCAGAAAGACAACTCACCTAACATTGCCAGTGTATAGACTGGCCTGAAGTTATTCAGGTGACAGAACAGGCAGAAAGACAACTCACCTAACATTGCCAGTGTATGGACTGACCTGAAGTTATTCAGGCGACAGAACAGGCAGAAAGACAACTCACCTATCATGGCCAGTGTATAGACTGACCTGAAGTTATTCAGGCGACAGGACAGGCAGAAAGACAACTCACCTAACATTGCCAGTGTATAGACTGACCTGAAGTTATTCAGGCGACAGGACAGGCAGAAAGACAACTCACCTAACATGGCCAGTGTATAGACTGACCTGAAGTTATTCAGGCGACAGGACAGGCAGAAAAACAACTCACCTAACATTGCCCCTGTATGGACTGACCTGAAGGTATTCAGGCGACAGCACCAGGACAGTTGGGAAGAAAGTCAGCCAGATCTTCACCAAAGGACCATACTCAAGATATACTTTACTGCCCATGTGCACAAGTCCTGCAACAAGCATCACACACATCAACATTCACAGACGTCCACATTAAGATACCTCTATGTGCCAGTAGGTGACCGGACATAACTCACGCTTGTTGTCACTGGCCAGGAGGGCATGTCCTAACACGGGGACAGCAGGAGGGCCAGGGAGGCCCCACACCACCATCACGCATTTGATCCAGTTGCTCAGGAAGTATAGCACGACGGCTACGAATATGACTGCTAGATAACTTAGCATCATGTCTGGTATCTGAAACAGGTTCCATCACATCAGCGGCGTGTGAATGAACCCACCAGGTCTACATTCTTTTTATTCATGGCCATACCTGAAAGGGGGACACTTACCCACTCTTCTCTGTTCAATATCTGTGCTTTTTAAAGAAAAGTCATCTTCAATAAAGAATATTAGCCGCAATGTGTCACTCTCGCTATAGACTAGACTGCCAATGACGATTAGATCGGTTATAATCCCGGTTGGGTTTTTCCTAAATGGTCTCCCAATATTCCTCCACGCGGGTATATTTAATCCAAATTTAACCTTCCTTATTTCTAATACATTAGCGCAATTAGTACAGCCCAAACGGTCTGTAAGACGCAGTAGTTATATTTTAACGTGGGCTCGCGTGACCTGGAAGAGTCGTGGAGTCGTGGGCATGGAACATTCAAGGTTTTAGTCGTTAAAACTATGATAACACATACACTGATTAAACTACAATTAAATAAGTCACAAAATTAAATAATAAGAGTCATAATTAAGTCTGTAAATGAATAAGCTGATAAGAAAACATAAAATAGAATTAAATAAAATAAACAAATTAATTACTATAAAACACATTATAATTATTTAAATATTTAAAGAAATCACAAAAAGGTTAATTATTAACATAGTTCACAATAACAATGAATATCTACGTCCCTCGTGTCATCGTTCACTTAATTTGCCACCGGTCCCCACTCATGACACACTTCGTTGACCCGCGTTACAAGAACACTACATTCACTGATTCACTCTGGCCCACTCGCCGGACACGCTGGTCCACTCACTGGACACGCTGGCCTATACACTGAACGCACTAGCCCACACACTGGACACGCTGGCCCACGCACTGGGCATGTTGTTTCACACAGTGGATACGCTAGATCATGCATTGGTCACGCTGGTCCACTCACTGATCACCCTGCCTATTCCCAAGCACCTTAGTCCAGACACGCTAGTCCACTCACTAGTCTAGCTCCTTCTCGGACTGGAACTCCTCCGAATATCGCCGACCATGTATATATAAAGGGATCACAGTTAAGAGTCTAGAATCCTCTATTTCTAGAGTACTGGGTTAGAATAAAATGAATCAAGGATCTTTTAGACGTGTCCCTTTTCTAAAAATTATGCTCCCTCCTCCCCCGTCACCTATAAGTGAGAGTGGCTGCATATATGCTAAACAATCATGGCGATAAAACGAAAATAGAATGCAGTTAAGGTAAACAAAACCAACGAGAAGCCCTGCTGTCAGACACTAATCTCGTTAGAAAATATAATATTCATTTAACTGATTGATTTAATTAGTAGCCATTGTATTAAAAAAAATACAGTGAAATATAACAACAGGATTCTAATGATTTAAAAAGTTTAAAGTTATTTTAAAAAATCAATGATAATGTACGTGAAAATGTGAGATTAAAACAAAAGGTCAGGAACTTTGATCTAGCCTTCCTCTATAAGATAAAGTCATGTTTTGATGTGGTCACAACAGAACCTTTTAAGATAATATGGGATTGTTTTATAAGGTTTTATATATATTATCAAACTTTTTAAAAATCAATTTCAACTTAAGATATAATTTTTTTTAATTGGTGGAACCTTTAGTCTACATTTTGGAGATGGACATATTTAAATATATGAAACTGCTTCATAAATATTTCTGGTTTCTAAATGTCTTGAACGTTTCTTACTACTCTCCCATACAGACTGTAGCCATGGTATGCTGCAGGTCGTCAACCACTAGCTAACCACCCGATCTCCTAATTGAAATAGTCCCATAATTTTAGGAAATATACAGTTCACACCCTCAATATGATATTTAATTACCATTTGCCTTAACCCAAATGGTTATTTTCCTTTAACAAGCTAACCAACGTTCAACGAAAGAGGGACGGGCGTCGCTCATCTATCCGTCGTTGCTATGGAAACAGTTCACGCGGCCGGCTAGGTTTGAGAACGACGCGCCTGCGCGAGAGAGACAGACGAGCGGAGATCGTGGTCAGCCAAAATATGACGTGTCTCGACTACATGAGTTTGACTGTTGCTAGACTCCTACTGTCGACGCTGATTGGACCTTGATGACGCCATTTCAAGAAAACCCCTCCCTCCACTTAAATCCCCCCCTTGGACACACATGGTTGAGGCTGCCAAAACTCGAATAAGGAACTTTTTGAGTTGAGGCAGTGGAAACCAAATCGTCCTGAAGAAGCAGGGGCGGCCTGAGTTAAATTTTGTACCTGGCCTGGATTGCTTTTTGGCACCCCTTTATGTGACGGGGGATAATAGGATAATATATAGTCCTCAAAACTTACAACTCTAAGCCTAACGTAGCCTGGGAATAATAGGAAGAAGAAAAAAGGTGAGGACCATTTGAAAGAGCTTCTAGAATATCCCGAATTTCGAAAAAAAAATTCTGGGTGAGCACCACTTCAAATAGATTCTAGAAGCATCCGGGTGACCTGGTGGTCTAGGGGTAAGGTGTCAGACTTCTATGCTGGCGGCCGGGGTTCAATCCTCGGTCCCGGCACAGATTTATCTGATATCCAAACCCTTCCTTCACCTCTGACAAGACATCTTGTGAATGTGGGGAATGCCAGGCCTCCACCGTGGTTCGGATTCCACGTTAAACTGTAGGTCCTTCATTTCATCTCACAATCACCCTACCATTACACATTAGCGTAAGTGCGTATAACCCGAACGGGTAGTAAGACGCGGTGCTAATAATAATAATAATAATAGGAGCATCCAATTGTTTAACTTTAACTGGGGGAGAGGAGGGTATAAAGTCAAAAAATTACTTGTTTTGTTCTTTCCTCCCCTCACCTTTTCACACAGCTAAAGTACCACCACTATTGTATAAAATAACAATGCTCTTAATTCTTATGTTTTAATAGTAAGTCTCAACATCCTATCATAAACTTACGGTAACAACCCCCCACCCCCTCCATCCCAAATTAAATTGTTCCTACGTCGATGCCAAACCTAGCAACTCCAAGTCTAACGTAACTTAGGTGTGACATGAAAATAATTTGAAGTGGATAGCCATAAATGGGTATTATACAATACAACAACAGATTCACTACGAAAATAGTTAGAAATACAAGGAAAACAATTAGATCATGTTTTGTAGACAATGTTCGCCTCTTTAATTTTGATATAATGGACGGTTTAATAAATAATTGCAAATTACCGTTTTAGACCTCCATTTTTGTAAGATGGTGGATGTAGATTAAGTATTATCTGTCATCTCAAAAGGCGGGAACCTTAAGCTGTTCTGTTTCAGTGATTATGTATTTATGTCAGTAAAGTCAGCCTTTGGGGTTGATGGGGGGCCTTAAGCATATTTATTTTCCAGCTATATGTATATTCCAGTTTAGAAGGTTCAGGAGATCTAATTTTACTATGTTCATTTTCTATTTTCAATTTTGAAGGATTTCAGTATAAGCTTAGTAAAGTAAATCGTCAGTAAAAATAAATTACTCATTAATATGTTCCAAGTAAATGTAAAGTTTCGCTCTTATAGCTCAGACGTGAGACGTCTTTTTTCAGTGCTTTACTTGAAGTACCTGTCACCCTTAAGGTGGATGGATTGTGTTTGTCTCGTCAATACCTTAGTTTGGATTTAGTCCTGAATGGATCCGGTTGTGGGGATCCTTAAATCAAGGCTATAGTCAGTGTTAATAAACTCTTGACGATAGGTGGGACCCTTATGGCACAGCCTTTTTTACACAGTCTCATATATACTACGTTTGTTCCTTCGGGAAAGTTACTGTGCTATATTCTGGAGGTGAGCGACTAAAGTTGGTGCTACTTTTGTTCGTGATGTCTGTGTAACGCCTTAGCTTTAAATTATTATTATTATTATTATTATTATTATTATTATTAGCACCGCGTCTTACTACCCGTTCGGGTTATACGCACTTACGCTAATGTGTAATGGTAGGGTGATTTTGAGATCAAATGAAGTACCTACAGTTTAACGTGGGATCCGAACCACGGTGGAGGCCTGGCATTCCCCACATTCACAAGATGTCTTGTCAGAGGTGAAGGAAGGGTTTGGTAATCAGATAAATCTGTGCCAGAACTGAGGATTGAACCCCGGACCTCCAGCACAGAAGTCTGACACCTTACCCCTAGACCACCAGGTCACCCAGTGCTTTAAAGCCAATAGGTTATTCTCCGNTGACCATTGGACCTTTGGTCGGGAATAGGGCTAACCACGTTGCTGTGCCACTAACACAAATATATTTTGGACAACATCAGGATTTATTATATTAATTAAACTTACTGTTTACATGCAGTCAATGAACGAAGTTGTTTTGTTAACTCAACGTTCACTTAGGGTTAAGTGTTGATTTTTTTTTATAGAATTGATAACACTACTGTAAATCAGCCGTTTACTTTTTACTTTATCTCGATCCCACAGAGAAGGAATTATCGGGATCACAAAAATAAATTGAACTCGACATTTTTAATAAAAGTCGACATCCCCTGAAATCGTAAAAGCTGTTTTAGCGATGCCATCTGTCTGAATCTCGGGCTAAAGTTGGAACTGTTTTATCAATCGGACTAAAACCTGGTATCTTGGGTTTTAATAGGGTCCCCAAAGAACATTTTTAATTAGATATCCAAATCTAAAATTAAGGGTAGTTTACTAAAGAACAAAAGGAGAAAAAATATATATTTATCAAAATCCGCTTTAATGGTTTTAATTAAATTTTGTACCTAGTCACTCTCAAATATTAAAAACAAAATGGCAACTCCAATTTTCCCAAATTATGACTTTATGGGGTTCTTTATACAAGCATAAATCTCCAATTTATATCCTATCTCCGAAACTATTTCAGATAATAAATAACTTATCATTGTAAAGTTGTAGCACTGTTGAAAAAAAACTGTTTATTTGATTTTTTTTAATAAAATCAATAGTTTATTAGCTATATTCAAATACCAATTATATTTTCATGGAGATCATAGAAAATTTAACTGTACTATTATAATTTCTAGTGGTCAGAGATGTCCCTCTTTTCTCGATGCATCTGTAACAGTGTTTATTTCGTTTATGATACTTGGTGGAGTGTTTCTGCAACAATTTAAAGGGTTTATTGTATTTGTTTTATTTCGTTTTGAAATTATTATTTCAAGATTTAAATGTTTCTCTTATAAGATAAATAAATGGTACGGAACTCTGCATGGACTTTCTCGCTTTATTGTTTAGAAATGGAGATATTTACTCAAAAATTGTAATATGTGTCAAACGAAATAATATACACGAGCAAACCCAAGCATAAATTCCACTAAACTTATATAAAACTTTTTTTCTTAGTCCCGGTTTTAAATTCTATAATTTTGTTTTTAAAGAATTAATGTCCTCATTTGTATATTTGGACCGATAAAAAAGATCAATGTTGGGTTCACAATTAAAATTTCAACTTCCGGTTAAAATTTTCGACATTTTATTAGGTGTTGCAAATCTTCATGCCATCGCATTGCTATTAAATTCCTCATTTATAATTTTTTACAAAAAAAAATATGTAAATATTGATATTACTACAATTTTGCAATGATAAGTTATATAGTATCTCAAATATTTGCGGAGATACGGAAGTTTTTGATTCTGTAAAGCACCCTAAAATTCATTTTCATGGAAAATGAAAATAGCCAGTTTATTTATAATCTTAATCAACACCTAGATACGAATTTTAATCAAAATCGTTAGAGTCAATTTTGAGAAATTTGATTTTTTTCCCACCCTTTCTTAAACAACTCTTAATTTTAAGTTTAAACAGACACACAGACAGACACCATTGCAAAGACCACTTTTTAAGATTTGGGGGGTCTTGAGACGTCGACATCCATCAACATTTCAGGTTAGATAAAAAAAAATTCAGTCGCAATACTGTTACCTTGTGTGTTTGAAAAGTTAGAAAGTAAATATATTTACGTATAGCTTGAGAGTTAATGGTTTTATAAAAATATGTTTCTTATAAAATATTTGTATTATAAAGAGACCTACATATGTGTAACGATAAGTAATTTCATATTTCAAATAGTTTAGGATATATTATAAAAAACAAGATAATTTACGCATCAGACCGGAACCCTTAAAGTCATTTTGCCGAAATATTGAGGGAAACCATTTTGTTTGGAATATTTATAAATGTTTATAAATGAAATGTTATCAAAATCGTTAGAACCGATTTTGAGACAATCGACTTTTTCTCTTTTTGCCTTTCAGTAAACTACCCTTAATTTTAGGGTTGGAAATCCAATTCCAAAAAACCCTCGGGGCAACCCTATGAAAACCCTAGATACCAAGTTTTAGCCCGATTGGTAAAATAGTTTAAGCTCTAATTGAAGGTACAGACAGACAGATGGACAGACGGACGGAAAGTCAAAAACCACTTTTTTGGATTTTTTTGTAAACGTCAAGATTCTTCAAAATCTTGAGTTCTATTTTTTTACGATCACAATACTTTCTCTACCTGTAAGATAGCGAAAAAGTAAAATGAAATGTTGTGCTGATCAGCGTACTATTTTTTTTAATACTCGATAGAAAGTTTTTGGATCTATTTGAATCGGAGTTGTAAAAATTTTAATCAAAATGAATGTCTCTCCTAAACATAGTATTTTGTTTAGTTAAGAAACCGAGTATTTACTGGCTAGTGTCAGCTTATGTTCAGTTTATGTTATATAAGTACTGTACCTAGTGATTATTGAGGCTAGAATTAATAACAATGTGTGTCCTCCACAGTTAGAAAGTCAGGGATATCCTTGCTTTGATTCTTTACTTGTTCCTGTCTTAAAGGACGCAGCCAAACAATTATGTAACCCGCACGAAGTCCAAACTTGTCTCGCCCAGATCTGAAGATGGCGGTGTTCCTATTCATAAAAACGGAAAAGAGAGCGCGATTCACAATCTCCCACACTACGGCGCCTTGAATGTGAGGCTATAAACACGCAAATCAGGTTATATTTACCTTGTAGCGGAGCATTGCCCCTACGTGGTCAATATCTTCATATAATAGTCCCGTTAAGAGATACAACTTTGTTTAGCAAGAAATGTATTCGACGATGATCGCCTGTAACTTTTATAATGTGGGATGGTTAATTGTAACATACTAGTAGTGATAAGCTACTACTAGTACTACTAACTACTACTAAGTTAAGAAGTATGTAATTCTCTTATTGCTACTTAGGTCTTAACATTTCTCTTTGGATTTCAAGTTGAAATACATTCTATAATAATTTCTCTTTGGATTTCAAGTTGAAATACATTCTATAATAATTTCTCTTTGGATTTCAAGAAGATATTTATTTTTCCTTGGTGATCAAATTAGACAGAAAACAAATTAGTTCTACATTCAAAAGTACAGTATATTCTTATAGAATAACCATTGCTCACATGGTTTAAGAAGTCAGTCTTGTGATATTTATTAACATTAAAAAAATACCCTAGGTAGGGCCAATTTGATCGATTACTAAGCTTTAGAAATTATAATTACTTGAGATGAGATATTAAACGAAAAATATTTTGAGCGGTCGTCATATTGAAACGGATGTAAAAACTATTTCGGCCTAGTTCTGACAAATGTCGTTGAAATTAGGCCAAGCAGTTGACAGTTGTTGAGTAACAAAGATCCGGACAGACAAAATGCTAAATGGACAAGTTAAAAGAGAACTTCGCTTCGCTTGGCCAGTTTTATTATTTAGGAGCTCGCAAGAGCCCGGCCGTATTTTTCACAGCTGTGCTTGTGATGTCTCGTCTACAACCAGAAGTACTCACAATCTCAAGACTTATTGTGTTTGTTTTTCTGTTTAAACAATGACTGTAAACAATGAAGTGTCGAGAGAAGTAATTTCAAATAATATGACTTCATTATCAATGTAATATTAAAGTTTACAAATACGAATTAAATTAAATCAAATTAATATATAAACAATTTATTAATATTAATCTTATTAAATAACTTAAAATACAACACCTTTTCTTCATATTTTCACGAACTGTTATCCTCTACCAAATAACTAATTGTTCGGTTGAATACAGTAGCGCACCTATATTTGTTTCCGAGTGGCTGAACGCAAGACAACGCAATTAGATAAACGCAGGAGATGGACGATGTTCATCTCAAGTGCTATAATTATGTTAAGTAAATCCCCTGTCTAGGTAGAGCATTGCTCACAACGTTAATACGCTCACCATTGGCTTAGAAATTGTATGCATTGTACGTTTTGTGCTCTAGCAAATAAAGTTAACGAACGATAATAGCCAGTACGTATGTGTCAGAACACCTTTTAGCCTTGGAGATACCATACAGTACCAATCACACGTTTGTTGATCAAGTTATAATTTTGTTTAGAGAAGGTATTAACTCCTATATGAGGTAAACTATTTACTATTATTATAAGCTAAGTTTATTTTCGTTTACTCTTGTCTGATGCTAAAAGAGGTTGGGTTTGACAAACCAAAATGGCGTGTGTTACATTGAACAGTAAATTATTGTCACTTCGTATATGTTAATTTTACCTTCAGAATGAAAACATTCGATAACACCTTTTTATTATTTGTTCACATAACATCTTCATTTCAAGGGTCTGACTGGCAACAAATCATTTCGCTGTAAATATTGTAGCCTGGCGTATGGCCAGTTATAATAGAGGATGTTATTAAAGTACATAATTATTATGTATCTTTTGAAGGGCATTCAAACAACTATGTATACTCCGGCAAAAGAGTAATTAGCCGTAAGGGTACACAATGTATGGTCTACCTCGATGGTATTTGGATAAAGTGCTCGATATTGAGCGATAAAAATCCGTAGGACAACTTCCCTAGGAGAGGAAGTAAGGCCGTTGGTCTCATGTCAATAAGGCATGTAAAATAACCCTGGAAGGTATGTGAAAATACCTTCCCCGACAAATATGGTAGGTCCTTTCGCTCTTGATTATAAAATTTCTCGTGTGCTGATATAACCAGTCGGTTCATAAAATGCACGTTAAATACCTCAAATAAATAAAAGTACAATGTATAGTCTGTATCTAGATAAGTTAGACATGGAGGGTATGCGATACATAATCAGCTCCAAGAGTGGCTCGTTGTGAAAATGTAACATCCCACACGCTACTGAACAAACACTTCTGTTGATACGAGTGGCAGTTGAATGTTAAGAGGAAGGTAGAACATCTTTGTCTTTAGTTTCGGGTGAAACCTTCAACGACTGTGTCAATAAATGACCATTATTAGAGTCAACACAGGGAGGAACCAAGGTCTAGACCTGACCCGGCGTACCAAGTGACAGGCTGACGTGATCAGCGTCAACAATAGCTTTGGAGGAGTGGTTAGAGCGCCTGACTCACTGCTAAATGGGGGGTCAAGTCCTCTGTCTGTCAGCAATCAGCATTGCGTGTTATCCGAGTCATCTCTGTCAGCAATGCGTGTTATTCGTTTCGCCTGGCACAATTATTCCTGTTTAGTCCTGACTAGTTAACAATGCCAACACGTAACGATGTCAACTGGATTAATCCGCAACTTTCTCTGAGACGTTTGGCACTAGAGTCACCTGGTGCAACAAGAGTACAGTACAACGACTTGCCACTAGAACCACCTAGTGCAAAACTTTATAGAACCTCTAACATAATACTCCAATAATGAGGAATTGGACTTGAAAAAGACCCATAACAATTGGCCCAGAAAAAAAAAAAATGACAAAATCTTTTCTTTTCAAGACGTCACCCTTCAATAATTCAGCGGGAAGAGGGTTTGCGCGTGGCCTTGAAGCAAGGCGTGGAAGTTTAAGGTAATTCGACCATCAAAATGTTATTGCATAATTTTATGCGACGTATAATTATAATTTTTAAAGATTGATACCCGCCTCGGTGGCGTAGTTGGCTAAAGCGCTGGTTTCGTGTTGAGCTAGACGGCTGAGGACGGGGAGATCGAAGTTAGAATCTCGCTCGGGTGAACTGGGAGTAGTTTCCTCTAAATGGTTTTCCACTCTCCCTCCACGCAAATGCAGGTTCACTTACTCTAAATTCAACCTTTACAATTTATAAACCATTAACGTAATTAGTACTTAAGCGTATAACCCAAAAGGTTAGTAAGATGGGGTGCTAAATAATACTTTCAGTTTCAATTTCCTTTATTGTAGTGGTGGCCAACAGTCGTAGGACCTATAACAGGCCAGTACTGAAATGTACACAAGTACCTTACAAATACATCATTATAATTACACGAGAAAATAAGATCAAGGAATAATAGCTAAATAATTATACATACTGATGATAAGTTATGAAAAAATAGTAAATAATAATAAGAATAAAAAATAAATGGTACGGAACTCTCCACGAAATTTCTCGCTCTATTGTTTAGAAATGGAGATATTTACTCAAAATTCGTAATATAATATACGCTTGCAAACCCGAGAACAAATTGCGTTCGACATACGCGAAACATTTTTTATTCATGGTTTTAAATTTCATAATTTTATTTTTAATGAATTAACGTCTTAATTTGTATATTTAGACCAATAAAAAATATCGATATTGGGTCCCCGAGGGCCAACATTTCGTATTAAAATTTTGACTTCCGGTTAAAAATTTTGACATTTTCTAGGGGATGCACATATTATGGTTATCGCATTGCTATTAAATTTCTCTTTTATAAATGTTGATCAATAAAATAGGTTAATACTGACTATTGAATCTAAAATTATAGAGAAGATCATTGTTGTACAAACATTTCTCCTAAGAGGTTGAAAGAAAGAGAACTTACATGTTTTCGAGAGATTTACTTATTTCTTACTCTATGGTTTTAGAGAATTATTGTGTTAAAACTTAAGTAGTATCTCTTCTCAACTAAAACTCAAAAATTGTATTAATATATCTGCCAATATCTCAGAAACTTTTGGTTTTATAAAAATATATTTTATATAAATGTATTTTATTTTTAATATTACTACAATTTTGCAATGATAAGTTATTTAGTATCTTAGATAGTTGCGGGTATATGGAACTTTCTCCTTCGTAAAGTACCCTGAAATTCATTTTCATAGAGAAATTAAAATAACCAGTTTATTTATAATCTTAATCCACGCCTAAATAAGAATTTTAATCAAAATCGTTAGAACTAATTTTGAGAAAATTGATTTTTTTCTCTTTTCACTTTTAATAAACTACTCTTAAATATCGGGGTTAAACAGACACATATACACACGGCATTGCAAATACCACTTTTTAAGGGTTCGGGGGGTCATGAGACGTCGACATCCATCAACATTTCAGGTTAGATTTTTTTAACGGTCGCAATACTTTACTTTTAGTTTTCGAAAGTTAAAAAAATATACATATATTTGCGTATAGCTTGAAAGGTATTGGTTTTATAAAAATACATTTCGAATAAAATATTAATTGTATTATAAATAGATCAAGATATTTGTAAAAATAAGTAATTTCATATCTCAAATAGTTTCAGAGATATGATTTTTTTAAATGAGAATTTACGCATCAGACCAAAGGCCTTAAAATCATTTTGCCAAAATATTGAGAGTAGCTATTTTGTATGGAATATTTATAAATGTTTAGAAATTTAATCGAAATCGTTAGAGCTGATTTTGATAAAATCGACTATTTCTCTTTTTGCCCTTCAGTAAATCACCCTTAATTTTAGGGTTGGATATCCAATTCAAAAAACCCTCGGGGCAACTCTATGAAAACCCTAGATACCAGCCCGATCGGTAAAATAGTTTCGGCCCTAGTCGGAGGTACAGACAGAGAGAAGGAAATGCAAAAACAACTTTTTCAGATTCGGGGGGTCATGAAACGTCGATATTCATTACAATCTCGAATTCGATTTTTTTTTTTTTACGGTCACAATACTTTTTCTAACTGTAAGATAGAGAGAAAGTAATAGTAATAATAACAAATAAATAAAGAGTAGTAAATCATTCATATTTTAAAAGCAGTAACTATATAAAAAATTAATCAAAATATTGTAAATTTAAATATTATAGTTAGAACCTCTACATAGTAAATTATTGATGTGGGAGTTCCAACTCTCTGAGCTTAGCTTTTCTTTTATGATAGAAGTCGAATTCGACAACTCTAGAATTGGCACTATGGATAAAACGGCCTAAAGGGCTCACCTTGTAAGTGCTATTAAGAAAACATAATTTTGGATTATGAGAAGCCCGAGAAGGGCTATGAACACCCACATGATCAAGGTCAAATTTACAAGAAATATTGCTATTGAAAGTATCAAACACAAAAAGGGCATCACAATAAAGTCTACGCGAGTTTGGAGTCTTAAGTCTTAAGAGGTTTCGAATTCTGTCATAGTCATAATAAATCTGGTTAGTAAGGAATTTATCATAGAACACAGCGACAAATTTTCTTTGAACGTTTTCCAACCTTAGAGAGTCAGTTAAGGTGATGGTATTCCAAGCAACAGTACCATATTCTGACTTAGAACTAACCAGGGCGTAGTACAGACATAAAAAACAGTCAACTTTCTTAAATGATTAAGTAATAAATTTAATAAGTCCAAGTAATTTCATTGATTGGGAAATTACATGGTCAACATGATAGTGGAAATAAAGTTTGTTATCCAGGAGAACACCAGGATCATTAATATAAAGGGTGCAAACTATGTTTTCATTGACCAATTTATAAGTAAAAAAGAAAGAGTTAGTTCTCCTAGCAAAATATATAGCTTGGGTCTTAGATTTATTAAGAGACATTCCATTTTCAAAAGACCATTATAGAATACTATCTATATAATTTTGTAAAACTAAACAATCTGCAATTGATTTGATAATTTTACACCATCAGCAAAGACTAAATAACTAGATGAGTTCAAATATTTACCAATGTCATCAATACACACATTAAAGAGAAGAACTAAATTAGAACCCTGTGATATATCACAGGGGGTTAAAATTGTATTGGAGATGTGTGAATCATTATTATTATTAATAGCACCGCGTCTTACTACCCGTTCGGGTTATACGCACTTACGCTAATGTGTAATGGTAGGGTGATTGCGAGATGAAATGAAGGACCTACAGTTTAACGTGGAATCCGAACCACGGTGGTGGCCTGGCATTCCCCACATTCACAAGATGTCTTGTCAGAGGTGAAGGAAGGGTTTGGTAATCAGATAAATCTGTGCCGGGACCGAGGATTGAACCCCGGCCGCCTGCACAGAAGTCTGACACCTTACCCCTAGACCACCAGGTCACCATGTGTGAATCAATTTTAATAGTGAATGTTCTTTCATGCAAATAACTGCTGAACAATTTTACATATGAGTGAGAAAGGCCAAAATTACTAAGTTTAGACAAAAGTCAAATGCCTTACTTTGAACAAAATAAATAGCATCAACCTGACCTTGGGCAGAGACTTGAGGGGCAACATGTCCAAGAAATTCTACTAAATTTGTGACGGTAGATTTTTTTTTTATAACGCCATGTTGATTATCTGAAAGTTTATTTTAAGGCGGTGGAAAGTATTCTCATGTATGATTTTCTTGAATACTTTAGAGGAAGTGTTTAAGAGATAAATGGGTCTATAATTACAAACATTTGTTTTTGCCCCCCTTTTTATAAATAGGTATGACAACAGATTGTTTCCACGTAAGAGGAGAAGTTTTATTTGACAGGCTAATGTTAAAGATATAGGCTAACAAAGGGCTGAAAATCCTGGCACAACTTTTAACAATAAAACTTGGAATTCCATCTGTCCCGGCACATCTAGAAGAACTCAATTTTTGTATAGCTCTAGCAACATACAAGGCGTAATGTGGCGAGGATACAAGGGTGCACTAGTTTCAATAACGGGGCCAGTTAAGACAGGAAGGGCTGAATTATAAACGGAATGAAAATAGGTTCAAAACTCATTTGCAATTAATAAAGGATCCGCTATAATCTTGCCATTCATTTCTAAGTTTGACAAGGATACTTTATTCACAAAATTATGTTTAACAAATTTCCAAAAATCCTTTTGTTTTCTTTTGATACTATTTTCTAATGTGTTCATCCAAACGATTATATCTATAGTCAAAGTTGTTTTAACTAATTTACGAAAGTGTGAAAAACGTGAATAGAAATCACTATTATTTGTTTGTTTAAATTTTAAAAAAGATCTTGATATAGTAGTTAAGCGTTGAAGAAAACCAAAACGGATATTTGGATTAATTTTGAATAGCATTTTGAGGAATATGCATTTTGATTTTCCTCTGGACTAATTTTGTGAAATTATCTGTGGCCAAGTTAACATAAGTAGTTGAATAAACACAAAACCAATCATCAGTGGCCAGGTAATTTTAAAGATTGAAGTAATCACCACGTGCATAATCAATATATGTGGTGGGGGTAGCATTATTTTTAGTTGCAATGGGTATATCTAGTGCAATTAATAAGGGTAGATGAGCTAAGTCAATATTTGCTAGTGATTGAAAGCTATGAGTTACCAAAGGGTAATGAAAATTAGCAAAAACAAGGTCTAGCTAGGAGTTTAACGTCATTATTATGAGTTTCATCAAATTGTTCTAATCCTATTATATTAGACCATGCAAGAAGCTGAGTGGTTTTTAATTTAATGTAGAAATAATATAATAATAATAATAACAATAATCATAAAGATTGATGCAATGATTTCAAGACATAAAAGCATAAAAGAGCTCATCAATTGTAATGTATATATATATATTTAGCACCACGTCTTACTACCCGTTCGGGTTATACGCTCTAAGTACTAACTACGCCAATGGATTAGGAATTGGGAAGGTTGAATTAGAGGAAGTGAACCTGCATTTGCGTGGAGGGAGAGTGGAAAATCATTTAGGAACACACACCCCCCCCCCCAGTTCAC
>CABFVZ010001336.1:88134-120634 GCA_902151445.1 Timema monikensis
CCCCCCCCCCCAGTTCACCCGACCGAGATTCTAACCTCGATCTCCCCGTCCTCAGCAGTCGAACTCAACACGACTAGCGCGTTAGCCAACTACGACACCGAGGCGGGTTTTAATTGTAATGGTTTGAAATCATTGCATCACTACTTAAAGCTTATAATAATTATAAACTGTTTACAACTATGCAATAAAATGCCGATAGTCAAATGACCTTATACTTCCACACATCGTTCTGAGCCAGCTTGAAATCAAGTCTACCCACACCCGTTTCGGTGGCCGTATGGTCTAAAGCCAGTGGACTTCAACCCGAGGCCCACCGAGAAATTTTATGCGGCCCTCGGACTAATTTTACGTAAACCACTTTCTCTGTTTAAAAATCCCAAAAGATATATATGTTTAGTATTAAAACTCTAACCTGGGACTGTTCGCGATGCTTTTGTAGCATGCGGCAACACTGAAACTCAAGGTCAAACATCTGGTCAACTTCCAGCTACCCTCACTCCCTCCCCTCTCAGTACGCGTCAGGCTGTTGAGGCATGTTGCTTGTACGTTGTTTTATACAGGCATTTTTTGTATCCTGTTCTTTAACAAAAGCTGTAAGAACAAGCAAGAAATGACTGATGAGGGAAAGGTGTTCAATCAACAGTGGACGGACTTGTATTTTTTTAAATAAATATTAAAAATAAACAAGTTTGTTTACTTTGTTGTGACATGGTTGACGTGTTGAAAAGGTATGACTTAAAGCTGCACCAAGACTCGAAACACTCATCTAAAATGTATGCAGTTAAAGGACAACTGAGATCAGATAAAGTGGTCGATTTGAATAAAAGACTGTAATGTCAACAATCGTCATTTAAGACGCAAAATATTGTAAGTGAATTAAGTGGTGGGGCAAGTTATATTATATCTGAGAAAATAGCTTTGAAATCAAAGATGACGAATTTGTTAAGGAGTGTATGGAGTCGATAGCTGAAGTTAGCTGTGTCCATAAAAAAAACATTTGTTTTCAAAAGTCAGTTTGTCTAGAGTAGCTCTGGCTAGAAGGGTAGAAGAATTAGCAAGCGATATTTAAAATACAATTAAAGAACGTGCGTCTCAATTCATGTTTTATTCATGGGCACTCGATGGGAATACTGAAATTACAGACACTGCCCAGTTGGCTATTTTTACCAGGGTAGCTCACAATGATTTTACCATAACAAAAGAAATGGCCGCTATGTTTACCAATGAGTGGCACTACTAAAGGCAGTGATATTTTAATTCTCTCGCTTCAACTTTGGAGCGATACGATCTACAGTTGAACAATCTCCCCGCAGGAGCTACTGACGGAGTTCCTGCAATGGTAGGGAAAAATGAAGGTGTTGTGGCTATAATACGAAAAAAATCCAGTTCTGCTACATGTCAAAATGGCAAATCGATACAATATCATTGCCTAATAAACAAGAGAGCTTGTGAGATAAAAGTGTGTGCTTCAAAGATGTTATGAAAGATATAACAAAAATAGTGAACTTCATTATATCCCAAGGATTGAACCACAGGATATTTAATACATTCCTTAAGGATATGGACTCAGAGTACGGTGATGTACTCTATTACACAGAGGTTCGCTGGCTCAGTAGAGGTAAGGTACTGAAGAGAGTTTTCGACCTAAAAGAAGAAATTTGTGAATTCATGGCAAGTAAGGGCAAGCCTGTCTATCAGTTCAACGACCCTGAATGGATGGCTGATTTTGCATATCTTACTGATATCTCTATGCATCTAAACGACCTGAACATACGACTACAAGGTAAGAACAGTTTGGCACATAACCTCTTTGACCAAGTGAAGGCATTTGAAAACAAACTTTTTCTGTGGGAAGTTGAGCAACAAAAAAGATGAATAGACACACTTCTCAACATTATCTCAGTGAGAAGTTCGTAAAAAAAGATGAATAGACACACTTCTCAACATTATCTCAGTGAGAAGTTCGTAAAATAAGAAAAATACAAAAACGTGCTCGCTGATCTAAGGTTCGATTTTGATAGCGTTTTCAAGGTTTCAAATCCAACTAAAAATTGTTCAACATATTTCCCACTACATTTAATGGGGATTTTTTTTTTTTGTACCGCGTCTTACAACCCTTTCGGGCTATACGCTAACGTTGATGTTGAAGACGCACCGAGCAATATGAAAATGAAAATTATTGATATGCAATGTATTACAGATTTAAAAGAGATGTATAGGAATACAGATTTTTTGACATTTTAATCAAAATATTTTGAAGAACAAATTCCAAACCTCCAAACTCACGCTCTGCTCAAATCATCACTCTTTGGCAGTACCTACCAACAGCTTTTCTCAAGAATGAACTATGTGAAGTCGAAATTGAGGAACCGATCGACTGACGACCACTTTGGAAAGCTTCCCTTCCAATAATTACTATATCTGGCATTAAAGCAAATATTGAGAAATGAGTGAAAAAGTAGTGCTAAGTATCTCGTTAAAATTGAACTCAAAAACATTTTTAACAACACATTTTTATATTGGTAACCATTTATTTTCTAGAGAATAAACTTAAATCCAAGCTTTAATTTTCATATTTTTACTATAATTTGTTTTAATTTAAGCTATTTTATTTGACACCTTGAAAAATTACATTAGGTACAACTGTACAAACACGAAATTGTAATCTTGGGATATGTGTGACATGTTCTATGAGCAGTGTGGCCCACAACACTTTAGTTGGAGAAATATATTGCCCATTATTCGAAAAAAGGTTAAAGACCACTGATTTAAGACTCAACTCTCGCAGTAGACTAGACTGCCGATGACGGAAGGATTTAGGTTCGAAACTAGGTCGAGTGTATTGAGATTAGGTTTTTTTCAAAATTGTTTTCTACACTCTCTCTCTCTCTCTCTCTCTCTCTCTCTCTCTCCCCCCACGAAAATATTCTGGTACGCTCTCTCTAAATATATCCTTCCTTATCCCTAAAACAATTAGCGAAACTAGTACATAGCGGGTAGTAGAACGCTGTGCTAAGAAATAAAATAAATACAAAACTATTCCACCCCATTAAAATCGTTAGATTATTATTAGCACCGCGTCTTACTACCCGTTCGGGTTATACGCACTTAGGCCTACGCTAATGTGTAATGGTAGGGTGATTGTGAGATGAAATGAAGGAACTACAGTTTAACGTGGAATCCGAACCACGGTGGAGGCCTGGCATTCCTCACATTCACAAGATGTCTTGTCAGAGGTGAAGGAAGAATTTGGAAATAAGATAAATCTGTGCCGGGACCGAGGATTGAAACCCGGCCGCCAGCACAGAAGTCTGACACCTAACCCCTAAACCACCAGGTCACCTGTTTTTTACTATCTCTACACGCAACTGTGGATACACTTCCTCTAAATATAACCTTCCTAATCCATAAAAGCATTAGTATAATTAGTAAATAAGCGTATAGCCCGAACAGGTAATAAGTAAGACACGGCGCAAAAAATAAATTATAGTATTTGCTAAAATGTCAGAGTTAATATTCAAGGATAAATAAGTTAAGACGAATGTGTCTATAATTTCAATCTTTCCTTTTTATCCAATTAGCTACGTCACTGTATAGTATTATCTAGAGAAATATAGTAATTACTATAGACCTTCAATTCTTTTATACATGGGAATAATCCGCAACTGGCTGTTTTCGTTATAGTTTGATTCTTGTTTTAGAAGTGAAAGAAATGCATGTGCAGGATATAAGTCCTCAAGTTGGTTTGCAATTTTGTCAACGTTCGATTGGTTACTCCAGTAAAATTCACTATAAGCTCTAAAGTTTAGTTATAATTTATATCATTATAATATAACATTTCAAGTTTATTTAATACAAGAGTGCCAAAAGTTCATTGTACATTTTAATTGTGCTTTATATCCTACACCCTAAATCAGTTGGTAACGTGTCTGCCTGCTGTGATAAGGGCCCTAGATTTGATTCCTGGCATGGTCGAAAAATCTATCACTGGTCAAATGTGGGTTTACATTTTAACAGTGATGAATTAACGGCTAGAGGGCCTAGTATTGTGTCTGTTCTAGATTTTAAGTTAGTTTACAAGTAATATTCTGAAATAATCGTCGCTTCTAGTAAACGCACGATAAATAGCTCAAATTTTAAAATACTTATATTTAATATACTCGATAAAGTTTAGTTACAAGACTTGTTACTAAACTTTATAGTGTTAACGGTTTAATATACATTTAATATAAATGATAGCTTATATTAAATTAATATGAGCTATACAAGTTTACTATTAGTAAGTTTAATAAAAGTTATAGAGTCTAACAATTGTTTAGCTAGTTTTAATATACGTTATAAAGGCTAACCATTAGCTATATAAGCTACCTGCTTCAGTGGTCGAACGGTCTAGGGCGTCACGCTCGTGTTAGTTGGGCCTTATAGTGAAAGATAGATCGGGGTTCAAATCCCGGTAGGGTCTACTGAGTGTGAGTTTTTCTAAATGGTTCCCCTCTCGTTTTCTACTCAAATAAGGCTACATTACAGTCTAAAATGCTTCCTTCCTCATCCTCATCTCTTTGTAGTAATTATCATATATTATTATTACTATTATTATTATTATTAGCACCGCGTATTACTAACCGTTCGGGTTATACGCACTTACGCTAATGTGTAATGGTAGGGTGATTGTGAGATGAAATGAAGGACCTACAGTTTAACGTGGAATCCGAACCACGGTGGCGACCTGGCATTCCACACATTCACAAGATGTCTTGTCAGAGGTGTAGGAAGGGTTTGGAAATCAGATAAATCTGTGCCGGGACCGAGGATCGAACCCCGGCCGCCAGCATAGAAGTCTGACACCTTACCCCTAGACCACCAGGTCACCAATTATCATATAATATGAACAGGTAATAAGACGCGATGATAAAAAAAACTATAAAAGCTATCTTTTATTATTATTATTATTATTAGCACCGCGTCTTACTACCCGTTCGAGTTATACGCACTTACGCTAATGTGTAATGGTAGGGTGATTGTGAGATGAAATGAAGGACCTACAGTTTAATGTGGAATCCGAACCACGGCGGAGGCCTGGCATTCCCCACATTCACAAGATGTCTTGTCAGAGGTGAAGGAAGGGATCTATCTTTTATTATCGCGTTTTACTACTAATTACGCCATTGGTATTAGGGAATATGAAGGCTATATTTAGAGGAAGTGTACCTAAATTTGCGTAGAAAATCATCCTAGGTACAGCCACCTGAGATTCGAACCTCGATCTTTCCGTCATCGGAAATTTAGTCTAATGCGATAGTAGCGCTTTAGACCATGCGGCCACCGAGGTGAGCTAGCTACTCTGTAAGTTAATTAGCTATACAGTTTAATTTATAATTATATTAGTATAGTAAAATAAATATCCATACCCATGATATATCCGTCAGTAAGTACAAAATACACTTGAGCAACAGCATCCAACCAGATCATATATTTACAAATCATGCAAGTGAATTGAAACTTCACCACAAGGCAGGGCTAGAAATTCCTTAACAAAACAAATTAAAGCTCTAAAATCTTTGTGTTATTTCATAAAAACGTTTGATGAATAATTTTTACTGAGCACCCAAAATGTTTCACTTGAAACTTTAAGTTTCACTTTTACTCACAAACCAACCATTGGTTTTTAAGTGGCCACCAACATGAAACGGATAAATAGATCTAAAAACCATGTACGTAAGTTTTTCGGCCTAGGCTCAAATAATGTCCCTGCCAGGTTTCGTTAAAATTGGTTCACGTTTTAGGTAGTTATCACGGAAATTGCCAAATGGTTAAGTTAAAACATAACCTGTATTTGCTCGATCAGTTAATATTACTAAATCCAGATATTACAATTAAAATAATGATAATGTCTTAGTTTCCAAAAATAAGTATAAATTCCTGACCACAACAGGTCTGATGTGTCCTAAACAAAACATTGTGAAATTGCATCTAGAAAACGATAAAAAAAAATTAAATAAATAAACCGATTTCTACTAAACTCGTAAATATTTGGAATTACTAGAGGATATGGTTTATTGACACCTTTATTATGAGTTTTAAACATCGAATAACGAAGAACCCGGATCAATGGCCGCAAGTTTTAAGGAGTCACTGTCGCAGTAAACTGGACTGACTATTAAGGAGAGATCAAGGTTTGAATACCAGTCGGGTTTACTAAGGATTGTTTTTACCTAATGGTTTTATACACAAATGCAGGTACATAAAATTTAAATTCAAGCTTTCTCATCTTTAACACTTCATTGTAGTTAATACATTTGCGTGTAACACGATCGTGTAGTAAGACACGGGGATAAAAAAAAATTAAGACTTAAAATTGAAACGATGATTTTTTCTTTAAAAAAAAGGCGTTATTAATATAAATGTTGGCACCTGGGACCACGGTTCTAGCGAACTCTGTCAGGCTTCGAACCAGTGACATGTCGGACGGAGAGAGAAGCAGAGGAAAAGGACTAACCTCTCGGAACTGTGGCGCGCGCGATGTGACGCACTACTTGCACCCAACAACTGAAGATCGGACCGCGAACACACACACCTTTATAACACGCATGCTGGCGAGACACACATAGGAACTGTCCAAGGTCGGTCGAGGGGGCTGGCCGGAGAGAGAGTGGACTGTGGCCCTCCTGGGGTCTGGTGCTAGCTAGGCATGGCTCATAGTGGGGCTAATTGGAGGGGCTATGGCCCTCTTGGGGTCTAGTGCTAGCTAGGTATGGCTCATAGTGGGGCTAATTGGAGGGGCTATAGCCCTCCTGGGGTCTGGTGCTAGCTAGGTGTGGCTCATAGTGGGGCTAATTGGAGGGGCTATGGCCCTCCTGGTGTCTGGTGCTAGCTAGGTATGGCTTATAGTGGGGATAATTGGAGGGGCTATGGCCCTCCTGGGGTCTGGTGCTAGCTAGGTATGGCTTATAGTGGGGCTAATTGGAGGGGATATAGCCCTCCTGGGGTCTGGTGCTAGCTAGGTATGGCTCATAGTGGGGCTAATTGGAGGGGCTATAGCCCTCCTGGGGTCTGGTGCTAGCTAGGTATGGCTTATAGTGGGGATAATTGGAGGGGCTATGGCCCTCCTGGGGTCTGGTGCTAGCTAGGCATGGTTAATAGTGGGGCTAATTGGAGGGGCTATAGCCCTCCTGGGGTCTGGTGCTAGCTAGGCATGGTTAATAGTGGGGCTAAATTGGAGGGGCTATGGCCCTCCTGGGGTCTGGTGCTAGCTAGGCATGGCTTATAGCGGGGCTAATTGGAGGGGCTATACCCCTCCTGAGGTCTGGTGCTAGCTAGGCATGGTCAATAGTGGGGCTATGGCCCTCCTGAGGTCTGGTGCTAGCTAGGCATTGTTAATAGTGGGGCTAATTGGAGAGGCTATGGCCATCCTGGGGTCTGGTGCTAGCTAGGCATGGCTCATAGTGGGGCTAATTGGAGGGGCTATAGCCCTCCTGAGGTCTGGTGCTAGCTAGGTATGGCTCATAGTGGGGCTAATTGGAGGGGCTATAGCCCTCCTGAGGTCTGGTGCTAGCTAGGCATGGTTAATAGCCCCACTATTATCTGGTCTCAGTATTTACATTTTATAGTGATTTTCTATTATATTAGTCTGCTTGCTGCATGAGTTATTTATAGAATAGTTCCTCTCCACTGTCTATTGGCATCCTTAGTGGCTAATTGTTTAGGAGACCCGATTATTAAATTGGATTTTGTTTCAGCCCTGCCTCGAATTTTCGTGAAATACCTCTAACAACCATTCTTTTAGTCCTGTTCCGTAGGATTGCAGACAAGTTTGTTTTGGCACCAGCTCACTTGACGCCGCGATATTTCAATAATGCAACCCGCGCATCCGTCCTGCCTGACGAATCATCGGTCTCCTGAATACAGGCGTTTATTTATTACAAATATAAACTACTGAGGGTCATTAGGGCTTAGGTTTCTATTGTACGTACACCAGTGGCTTATGATTGTCCTCAATATCCTGGTAACACGTCACACTACTGCTGATAATAACATGTCACATTATTACTGACAATAACATGCCACATTATTACTGACTGCATGTCACACTGACTTTTTACAACATGTCACATTATAATTGGCCCCAACATATCGCATTACTAGTGGCTACTTCTCACATAGGGATTAGCTACATTACTGGCTACAACGTGTCACTTTGTCACTTATTACAACACGTGCTATCCTAATATTTATCACACCAGTTACAGAATAAAATTTTTAACAAAATGAAAGGAATGATTATGAGCGAATTTGGTGAACAGAAAGACGCAACTCTATGTTTTGTTTTTTGTGTAATAGAATAATTTGTGCAAATCATAACAATTCCATACAACGAGGTAAACAAAAGATAAAGAATAAGTTGAAGTTAGTGTAAGAGGTACCTTCCAATATAGTAAACATAGAGTACGTAACTACGTAGCTAAGAGCAAAATACCAAATTATCTCAATAATCTAAGAGAACACGTGGGCATCTCTGGGCTCCTTCGCCACTCCGACACTTGCGGCGACAGAAGCCCAGGGACAGAAACTGCCACTGGCGATGAAAGCGAAGATATCAGAACTCCCCCTCGGACGAGACTCACATGAAGCAAAGTTTCTAGTTAGGATGATGGAGGACTACCCCCGTCTGCCGCGGAACACCCAGCAAAGACTTCTCCATAGACTCAATGAGATCTTCATTGCAGTCACCAGGTCATGGGGAGAAGCTATACTGGCGGCGGGGGACGCCACATCAACGGTTATCTATCCACCAGGATTCCCCGCCCCGCAAGTCATCTACCGGGATCGCCCACAGCAGCGAGCACTCCGAGGCCGAGGAACCGGGAGAGCCAGGAACCGGTTGCATTTGTAATTGCGAGTTTCTTGGGTCTTCAACGAGCACCAATCGACCGCAACACGCGAGCACATTAAATCATTGTATGTAATAATGTAAACTGTACCTCTAATTTATTTGTATTCCTTGTTTCAATAAAGAAATGAGCTTAGGCTCGGGGCCCCCTTGTAGCTCTTTCGGACCTTCCACTGCCTTTATTTCCCTAGCCTTCAGAGTGTATAAAAGCGTGGTAGGTTCCAGCCTATGGACTCAGTGGCGGAGCGGGAAGGGGGGGGGGGGCCTGAACCTAAGCTCATTTCTTTATTGAAACAAGGAGTACAAAGAAATTATATATATTGCATTATATTGTTGAGATTATTTATAGAGTTGATACATTATATTGTTCTTAGGGGTCAAAGGTGGTTGTACAAAAGCAGACATTAGCGCCATGATAATGAAATATCTGTATTTACAACTAATTGTCCAGAGGCATGGAACAAAACATTATAATAATTAATAAACTGAACATTCAATTCACAAAAATACCTCAATTCAGCATAAACTATATGCAAGGAGCCGTTACGTAAGTGCACGTCATCGTCAAACGATATGAAGACTGAAATATAATAAATTACTAAGTTTCACACCAGCCAAGCGAGCCTTTCACCAAATTCTTATCAAATTTGAAAAAAATACCCAAAGGTGACAACCTACAGTTCTTTTTGTTGCGTAAACATTACAACAGAGGCCCAACTTTGTTCGATAAAAACCTTAACATGAAACGCAAAAACAAAAGCACATAGTGGGCTTCATACAATGTGAAGTCAACTTACTTCTTAACTAGTCCTAGTTATATCCACCCAAAACGAGTTAATAAAAACTTAAGAAGGCTGCCCAGCCAACTGATATAAGGCCAATGAGACGTCACGCTTTAGTCAAATATTAATAAAACTGTGGATAGTAAACGAGTTTGGTCTTTACTGGATTGAACACAAAACTATATTATGTATGTATGTATGTATGTATGTATGTATGTATGTATGTATGTATGTATGTATGTATGTATGTATGTATGTATGTATGTATAATATGTAGAGAGAGAGAGAGAGACATCTCAAAATAGTTTTAAAGCTGAAATTTTCCACTTTGAAAAGTTCAAAAAATGACATATTTGAGTTCCTCGTTAAGTTACAAATGCCTAGAAACCATAAAGCTACTAATATAGGGACATAAAATGGCTCTTTGCGAATCGAATTATGTATCTTAATAGGGGGGTTGGCAATATTTTCCCTGTGCAGTAACGATATCGTACGGCCAAAAGACAGTTGAATCTTTCAAGTCTGTGCGAAGCAGGTGGGAAGCCAGAAGGCAGAGAGGGGGTGTACGAGCCAGGCTAATCTATCACTCCTTCTATCCTCTCCCTCTTCCAATTTGTTTGACTAGTTCAAAACCCGGTGTAGAAGATTCTAGCGGGCGCGCCTAGTGTTGGAAAACAATCAGAAATCGTTACGGACAGCTGCTAAGGTCCAATCACACGGAGACAAAATAATTAACTAATGAACATCGGTAGGCGGGTCAAAATTCAAATATCAATGAGAGTAAAAATAACGACCACCATTTTATAAACCAATTTAGTTTTGATAATAATTCATGGAAAAGTTTAATACAGGCTAGCGATAGTTTAACCCCCTTTGAGGTCGCGGCGTTAATCCGGAGTGTTCACGCAATGTTTTTGAAGTCTATAACCTTTTACTGTAACTATTTACTCTTTTACGAGATTTTGATGATTATAGTAAAGTTAAAAATTTCAAAATATAAACAGAATAGGTTTAAATATTTAAATTTATTTGGTTTATTTTACTCTGACTGCATGTTTACCGACACAGTTAACTTCAGCAGCCTTATATTTGGGTGAGTAGCATTGCAGGCTCTCGCTTTGTTCACATACAGAATACTCGCCAAACTCGTCAATTCTCTTCTGTGAGCTCTAGTTCGCTCTTGTATAAAAGCCTATTGTTGCCTATTGTTGCCGAACCTGAGCCAGCCTCCTTGGCTGAGTGGTCAACAACTGATCCTGCTCAGTGTGTGCTTATCTGGCAAGCTTGTGACAAAGTACCGTATTCTAGTTTTCATTTATGTATGTTTTCACTTCTTTGTTAAATAATGTGCATGTGAATTACAGCATAATTAATACTTATATGACCCGCTTCGGTGGCCACGTGGTCTAACGCGCTACTCTCTCAGTAGACTAGAATCACCAGGCTGCCGATGATGGGGTGGTCAAGGTTCGAATCTCAATTGGGTGTACTGATATGTGTTTTTACAAAATGATTTTTCACTCTCTCTCTCTCTACACAAATGCGGGTAAACTTCCTATTAATATAACCTCCCCAATCACTAAAACCATTAGCTTAATTAGTACATAGGTGCATAAGCTGAGTGGGTAGTAAGATGCGGTGCTAAAAATACTGACATGGATGGATTCCTAAAAAAAAACTGTCATTTGCAGAAGGGGAGAACCTGTTAATAAAATAAAATTAGAAAGTATATCAAAGAATTTTTGTCGTTCGGGTTTCCTATTATTGAAACAGATGGTGAGGAGAGCCCCTTATGTTTGGTGTGTTTGTCTATTTTATCTTCAGAGAGTATGAAAACAAACAACCGGAAGTGACAAACACCTGAAATCAAAACGCCTCGCGCTGTGTCCATTCCAGTTTTTCTCCTTGCCCCTTGTGAAGTGCACTCACATCCCGCAACACACATTAATACGACATATTGCCTACACGATCTGTCTCGCGGCGCTAAACTAGGGGTGTTGACAGTTGCAAGGCATGCTGGATTTTTACTTACTTGAGGTATTTATTGTGCACTTTCTGAACCGACTGATTATATCAGCACACAAAAATGTATATCAGCGAGAGAGAAAGGACCTGCCAATTTGGGCGGGAAAGGTATTTTCACATACCTTCAAGTATTCTTTCACACGCCACAGTCGACATAGCACCGATGACTTTACTTCCTCTCCGAAGGAAGTTGAGCAATGTATTTTTATCTCACAAAAAAAATCCATCAACCTTAGCTGGGTTTGAACCCATGAACATTGAGTCCTAAGGCGAGAACTTGACCCAAAGACTACCAACGTCAACATGGTGCTTGTTCGTGAAGAGTGTTTGGACCAGCGGCTTGGTGCTTGTTGTTAAGAAGTGCTTGTACCAGCATATTGGTGCTTGTTGGTAAGAAGTGCGTGTACCAGGGGCTTGATGCTTGTTGGTATTTAAAAAAAGGTGCGTGTACCAAGGGCTTGGTGCTTGTTGGTAAGGAGTTCTTGGACCAGTAAATTGGTGCTTGTTGGTAAGGAGTGCTTGGATCAGTAGATTGGTGCTTGTTGGTATTTAAAAAAGGTGTGTGTACCAAGGGCTTGGTGCTTATTGGTAAGGAGTTCTTGGACCAGTAAATTGGTGCTTGTTGGTAAGGAGTGCTTGGACCAGTAGATTGGTGCTTGTTGGTAAGAAGTAATAGGTCTGTATTATAGCAGCAAGCTTTAGGGACACCAAACCACTTGTATACCATCCTGGTACATCCGGAATCTGGTGTTCTGATGTAGGTCCTAAATATTAACTACTCACAGTAAATTGTCCTGGTGTATCCGGTCTGAAGTAGATCCTAAATGTTAATTACTCACAGTAAACTGTCCTAATATATCCGGTGTTGTTCTGAATGATTCGCCTGGTGTTCTATCAATGATCAGACAAGATCTAGCCCCACCCCACCTCCATGTTTTACAATCTCCTCTCTGGGGCAAACATGGAGGGGGGGGCATGTGTGGTGTTTACATATTATAAGGATTGTGATTTTATATGATGACGACGATGCGTGTATGCCTTACTGCGCACTTGCACAAGGCTATGTGATCTGATTGTATGTGTGTTTCTTACTGTAGGATTACTTATTGGTTATTTGTTGAAATGTAGATAATTAATGTTGTACACGATCTATTTTGTTAATTTCATTTTCAGTATTGTAAATTTGATATTAAAATGATACAGTTTTTTGTTCAGTTACGAACTGACGCGGAGAGCCAGAGTATGTGCTGTTACGGACTAATATTTTATCTGGATTTCTATAAGCACAAGCTGCTTATATATTACCTACCCCTTGCTTCTTGGACCCCTTGTCTTATTTAGTGTTAAAACTAACTAATAGGATAACTTAGGGCAGTCTGATGTTGCGAAGGCTGGCTTCCCATTGGGTAAAGGCAGTCAGATAATCATCTGATTTTCAAATAGAACGAAGAAGGCTTTTTAAAGAAACAAAGTTTTAAAACGTATTATATTGAAATTACTTCTGAAAACACCCGATCATCCATGTATGAAGTATTAAAAGGAAAATTTATATACAGTTCTTTAAAGAAAAATACACTTCAGCCATGATTGTTTAAATAAATGAGAGGGGTCCAAAATAGCGCCATTAAAATACCCCCCAATTTGCTTGTATCCTAAAGAATTTCATAAATTTTGATACAGACAAATTCAATACTGTGCAAGAGCTATGCCTTAATTTACCTTTGTTATTCTTAAAATTAAACAATGAATATGTAGAGTGTAGTTTTACATAAACTGTGTATGTGTGTAAACATTAATTCAATATTCCTTGTATAACAATACAATTATGATATACTGGTTTATTTTTTTGTTTTCATAATTGATTGCTTTTATTTTCAATGTTAAATCTTGATGAATAAACAGAATGAATGTTATGTTTTTTTATTTATATAGTGTATCATTTTATTTTATTTATTTTATTTATTACACTAAAAAATTTCCTAATGTCGCATTGTTCGTTGCACTTTTCTTAGAATGTTTGTAACATAACATTTTTTAACATTATAAATTGCCTTTGTTGAATAATTAACGTTGTATTTGAGCTTAGGTAAAATGTTTAGGTTGAGTTTAAATGTAATAAATTCAAATATAATTTAATTGTGTAAATAATTTAATTGTGTAAGATGAAACATCTTGAAAATTAATATAATCTAATAGCTGAAGTACCTTAAATTTAAATTAAATTTTGAAATGCTTAAATTAAATATAAATATTTTAAAAAATTATAAAATGTTAAATTTAATTATCAATAAACCAATAATTTCTATTAAAACTCAAATTTTGATATGGGTTGTGTTATTTATTCAATCAATTACTCTTCACCGAATTCTTTACTGTAAACCTTCTGCACAACATAAATTTAAAAATAAATTCACTTAATTAAACAGTCCTTAATATAAAATTATCTTATATATTTTTAATTACTACTTTGAATTAATTTGAAAAATGGGGTCACATTTTTTCACAATTGAATTTTATTGATTTAATTAATTTTAATTTTTTTTCATTGACCTCATTTTTTCCTTATCATAAAACAACTATTAATTATTTGCCATTGAGCAAGACATATTACATAATTATATAATAAATAAACATTTATATTGTTACTTGTATAAATATTTATTTTTGTGATGTTCAGTTTTTATCCTATCTTGGTTAAATAAGCATGAGTCACTTTATCCTTGCTCATTTCCCAAGGTTAACCTAACCTTTCACTTTATTTTATTTACCTTCACTAGTAAAAACAGATGCTTAAGTTCCCAAGGTTAACTTTCTCTATTTCTTTTAATTTCCTTCTCATCCATACTTTTCTTAATAACAACTTGTTTGTGTGAACAATAGAAAATAAATATAAGCTTACTTGTAGAGGGTCAGGCAGTCAAATGGCAAGATTCCAGGAAGGGCTGGCGGGCGTGTTGGGGGGTTGTGAGAGCGGTGGACTCAACCTTGGACATCTAGACATCCGGGATTTAGTAGCCATGGAGTGTTGGCCGAGTGAGCAACGTGCGTTTGCCGTAAAGGCGTATTACAAAACTGAGGATAGTTTCTTTGGCGCTCAATGAGCCTTCCGGCGAGAGTTTGGTCCACCCCAACGCGCTTCCGTGCCTTCTGCAAGAACTACCGGCCTCTGTGGGTGAGAAATTTTGAAGCCATTGCTATCACGACACATAAAAAGGTGGTAGTGAAAAAATCAGCTAGACCTATGAGAATATTGATCGTGTGCGTGTAACCTTAGCAAGAAGCCCATGAAAATCAGCGTAGAACTTGGTATCAGTAATCTAACCGTGAGAAGGATTCTGAAGAATGATCCCCACTACCATCCATACAAGATTCAGGTAGTGCAAGACCTCAAAACTCAAGATTACAATAGCAGAGTACACTTTTGTCAACATATGTTAAATCTCATTGAACAAAATGAAGAGAGAGAGTACACAACATACGGATGAGTGATGAAGCTCACTTTCATCTTAGCTGTTTCATCAACAAGCAGAATTTTCTGTACTGGGCTGAAAATAGCCCACACAATCTCCACTAAAAACCCCTCAATTCAGAAAAAGTGACGGTTTGGTGGGCGATATCATCTCGTGGAATAATTAGTCCTTTTTTTTTTTAAGATGAACGCGGTAACATGGTGACGGTGAACTCCGATCGTTACGATGACATGTTGGTAACGTTTTCTCTTCCTGCACTCGATGACTATGACTCAGATGAAAACACACTTTTCCAGCAAGATGGCGCAACTTGCCATACTGCTGGAGTTTCAATGAATTTGCTGAGGCTAGCATTTCCTGGTCGTCTCATCAGCAAGTCCGACAATTTACCGTGGTCTGCCCGTTCACCAGACTTGATTACTGTAACACTTTTATCTGTAATATCAAAGGTTGTGGTAACCATTTCTATTACATTGTTGATGTCTGGTGCACTAGTATTCGGTATTTCAGACCAGGTAAGGCTATTCCAATTACTGTCATGATTTTCTTTGTAGCATAAAGCGTTGTAAAAATTCCTATCGTATTGTTGATGCTAGGTACATGGATACAGTGGTAATACACGTTAATTGTTGTGTGACGTGGTGCACTTGTATTTGGTTCTTCAGACCGGCCAAAGCTATTCCAATAACTGTATTTTTTTTCTTTTTAATATAAAGTGTTGTGTTTTTTTTTTCTTTAACTATACCAATTTAGTATTTAGTCTGTTTTGATATTTCCCTCTCCCCCTTTTTCCTCGATACAAACCGGACATCTGTTTCGACTGAGTGACCCAACCAGAGTCCTGAGTTGGGTAACTACTCTTAAAGAGTCTAAAGGAAAGGTTTTCGAAATTTGATCTAGCCAAACTCATATTTTTTTTATCTAAATTATTATTTTGGTTATTCAGTGGTGGCTTGTAGCTAAATTAGTGGGGGTGCTGCTCCAGAAAATGTTTAGCCTTTGTTTTAAAATTGTGTAAAAGGAACAAAACAAATATAAAAAGAAAATTTATTCGGGAACTTGATGAAATCTTTACAAAAAAAATTTTTTTACTTACTTTAACTTAAATTGTTACAGTTCAAGTTTGATTTATTCATTTAAAAATTAAATCCATTCTTCTTGTTTTAATTTGCGCAAAAAGTTCAATAATCTTCTCCTTAATCTCTGGATGACAATTGAGGAAATTTTTCTTCATTGAAAGTACTGCAAGCGCATTTAGTCTTTCTGTTAAATAAAAGAACCGAAAAAATTAATCAAATAGAATAGCTGGGAGTAGAATAATAATCTAATTTAACACTCTTCTACACTTTATCAAATTCAAAAAGATGGTACACGGTTTTTAAGCACAACACAAGTTGAGTAAAAAAACTTCCTTCCACCATCACGCCAGAGATGGCACTTCGAGAGCAACAGTGCTTTCTCTACCTGGCAGTTCCATCTTCCTCCCCACCTCCCTTTATGTGCTTGTGCACACAACAGTCAAACACCACGTCGCTGGCACTGTGAAGCGCATAGTTCCATACAAAGATTTTGGTATCTTTTTCATAAACTGGGAGATGGCTACTGAAGTACTGAGATTAAGCTTAAGGAATATATATCGTACTACAAAAATAAAGAAAGAATTAAAGAAAAAAGGGACTCATTATATTAAATGTTATCGATAATATCAAGCGGAAATAGGGGGTGCTGCAGTTCCGCAGCGCTTATACACGAGCCGCCACTGTTGTTATTATCATCAAGAGGGGTTTTGGATTTTACAGTTATTGTGAGAAAACATGTATTTGGTGCATAAAACTGTTGTTTAGAAATAATGATGTATATTATTACACTTGAGTGTAGAAACATTTTCATTAAAGGATAAACAATTTAGTATTACAGCCATTCAGGTAATATTGTAAAATAAGAATATACCGGTGATTTTTAATACATAAAATCTTTAGCGTAATTAGTACATAAGCTTATAAATTGAACGGGAAGAAATACGCAGTGCTAAAAAAATTTTATTACATTTGTTTGATTGACAAACTTTGTGTAATGGTCTTACGTTCAAACTATAATTTAGGGTTTAGGTTTGTAGGAATTATTACTATATCACAGCCTACATAAACTTATTTGAAGAAACAAGACACGAGTTCCAAACTTAGTTAAATACTTTTCAAATTTTTTACTAACATGTCTATTACATTCAACTAAACATACATTGTTGTATCTCATATATTCATTCATATCTATATTATCACACAATGTAAAAATGTCACATTGACTTGTATATGTGTAAGAGAGAAGGAAATACCCGAACATTTATTTCTCTCTTACACAATAGTGTTCTTGTCTTGTTTATATAGAGCTTACTCCCAATTACCAACTTTAACAGTTGGCAAGCATATCTAATTCTCGCCATAATTTGTTTGTTTACGGGTTACTTCACTTACTTAATTCATAACAAAACATGGCGAATGAGACAAATGTTGAATTTAAAAGAAAATCAAAGAAACCTCTTAGAAAAAGACGTGTCTCTTCGGACGAGAGCAGCGAAAGTGAGGGTGAAGCAGAAACAAGGCAAGTCTGTTTACTTATAACCTCTTCATCTGTTTAACCTGACTTCGCTATCGTGTTTGAAACATAATGAGCTATCTTGGATTCCTCCACTTTTACGCTCTGGATTAGTGTAACTTTGAAATAAATGACAATTGAAAGGGTAGTTAGTTTTAGGACGCTTTATTCAAACTTGAAAGAGGAAAGATACTTTCCAAAAATACGCCAAATTTATATTTCATTTAACTAGACCTACTTTACAATATAGGCTCCCAGCCCAACAAACGGAGATAAGACACAGGACATAAATGCGAAATCATTTTGTACCAACATTACTACAAAAATAACCCACTTTTTATTAGCACCCTGTCTTTCTACCCGCTCGGCCCAAATTAATCAAAATGATCTGATGCAATGTTTCAATATGTTATAAACCGGGGAACCTTGGGGCTTATATCCAGGGGTGGACTTAGGACTATGCCGCCCACTTTTCTTACTTTAATTTCTAACCTTCTAAATCCCCGTTTCCTCTTATCACCCCACATATGCCGACACATATATATACCATATACACAAGTGTTATCTGTGAAATGACGTAAAAAGGGCTTACGTTATTTGATTATTTATTATAATGAAGTTTTATGAATAGTAAAAATTTAAGCAAAGACATAAAAAATTGAAATAAATATTCTTACACTATCACAACACACAAATCTAAATTTTACATAATTTTAAAATATAAAGTCTGCATTAGTAGACTGTAGAACATGTTACTACAGACAAAATATTAGCATAATAAAATAGTCGACAGTATGTTTCACCTTTATTTCTGCTGAGCGAACTGGTCAATTATGTTAAACAAATCCCCTTTATCCAATAAGTGACCTTTAATTAAGATTATTTTCAGTGAATTAAGGTGATACTATGTCATGTTGGTACACAGATACAGCAAACCACAACAATCACACACACGATGAAGCCATACAACTATTTTAACTGGCAGAAAATGAGAGGGCCTATGTATTTTTTTTATCATTCAAAATCTGCTGCTGTAGGCACATACCTACTAGGACTGTGGTAAATCTGCCCCTGCTTATATCAGACTTGTATTTTTCTTTATGAGTGTATAATATGTTTACTATACTAGTATTGTTACATACTTAAGAAAGCAGATTGAATAGCTACTACTAATACAGTTTAAGTTGCTCATACTGTATGTTGACGTTAGTTTGGAGATTTAAATGTCTCGGGCAATATTAAACCAGGAACATAGTTATTCTATCACCAAGGACAGTAAGCAATCATCGTTTGATGTGAGAACTCATCATTCATAATAATCATCCGGCTGTATTAGGACTAGTAGTAATGTTTTTGTTGTAACAACATTGATTCTCAACAGGATGAAGAATTGTTTTAAACCCATATTTACTTTAAAATTGTGTGAATCAAAGAATATTTTGTATAGTGGTGAAATTCCAATGTAATTATTTTGAAATAGCTGTGACCTCTAATCTAGCCGATAATATTCACATGTCCAACACAGTTTCTGCCTTAAGATATCAGTGAAGAATGATCCTGGGTTCGATCCCCATGTCCAGGTGTCAATTTATTTGATTATAATTGAGATATGGATCATTTCTGTAACTATACTCATTCATCCTCCAAGTTTCACCTTTCACTTTTACTTAATTATATAGCTTTTATTTTCTTCCTTATAGTTTAGAAACTAATACGTGTAGTGAAATATTATTCTCTAACATGTGTGTTGATATATAAAATGTTCAGACAGTTGCTCTTTTTTTTTCTAGGCGTACACTGAAAGAAATGAAGACATTGCTGAGTCTACGCAAGAGGCAAAATGGAGTCAGCATTGTCAGTTTGGCGCTGGGAAAGAAAGTGCCGGCCGAAGATGACGTCTCCAATGTAAGTAGACTTGGGGTCTCACCTGCATCAGTTCTAAACACAGGGAACATGACCTTTGAACAAATGGTACCAGTTCTGCCCGATAATCCAGGGTGGCCACTCAAACTTTAGAATAAAATTGCTGGTTTTTCTGACGACAAAGTAAAATGATTTCCTGATTTTTTTTAAACGGTTGTTCACAAACATTGTTTTAGCCAACTGGTCATGTGTATGTAACATTCACTGCGGTTTGTTTAAGAGACTACGGTTATATCTCGAGTAAACTAGTTTGTATACACATCTCAACTCTCGGTAACTTTGCCGGCCAAGCTGCGTACTGGTGGTCCAGTTTGCATGTGACACTACACCCGCGTGTTTTCCTCAGACTGACCCCTTCAAGCTCAAGATGGGTGGGATGATCAACATGAAGGCTCTCAAGGATGGGAACATAAAACGTGTGGACGACGCCTACGACACCGGTATCGGGACCCAGTTCTCCGCCGAGACCAACAAGCGGGACGAGGACGAGGAGATGTGAGTGTACAAACTACACTAGAGCATTGTCTTGGGACAGGGACCAAATAATTCGCATACATGGCAGTTTACAGGCAGACACACAACAGTTTACAGGCCGAAACACAACAGTTTACAGGCCGAAACACAACAGTTTACAGGCAGATACATGACAGTTTACAAACAGATACACAACAGTTTACAGGCAGATACACTACAGTTTACAGGCAGATACATGACAGTTTACAGGCAGATACACAACAGTTTACAAGCAGATACACAACAGTTTACAGGAAGATACACAACAGTTTACAAGCAGATACACAACAGTTTACAGGCCGAAACACAACAGTATACAGGCAGATACACTACAGTTTACAGGCCGATACACAACAGTTTACAGGCAGATACACTACAGTTTACAGGCAGATACACAACAGTTTACAGGCAGATACACAACAGTTTACAAGCAGATACACAACAGTTTACAGGCAGATACACTACAGTTTACAAGCAGATACACTACAGTTTACAGGCAGATACACAACAGTTTACAAGCAAACACATAAAAGTCTAGCCTCAGAGAGATTGTAGCAAGCTTCAATATCAGTCAAGTAAATTTTCTCATGGATATAAATCAATGGTCCTCTTAGGTGTTAAAGGTAGTGCTGTGTTGGTGTGTCGCAGGATGAAGTACATTGAGGAGCAGCTCTGTAAGAGGAAGGGGAAGATGGTGAAGGGATCGAAGCAAGAGGTGGAGGAGAGTGAATCCACCGACGTAAAATATTGTTCCCCGGAGGAGGCTGCACTTCTGGCTGTACCTGACCACCTGCGTGCCTCGTCTACCCAGCGCTCAGAGGAGATGTTGTCCAACCAGATGTTGAGTGGCATACCCGAGGTGGACTTAGGCATAGAGTAAGTCTTCTATCCGACAAATGTGAAGTGTAAAACAATCACAACCAGAAATATTTTATTTCTTAAATAGTTTTTTTTAATACTTTTCTCCTTTGTTGCATTGTTGTATTCTCTGAACCATTAGCTTAAATTTTGTTTGTTTCCCCGTGCAGTGCCAAGATACGCAACATTGAAGCCACAGAAGAAGCCAAGCTGAAGCTCCTGTGGGAGCGGCACAGCAAGAAGGACGGTCCTTCGCAGTTTGTTCCAACCAATATGGCTGTCAACTTTGTGCAGCACAACAGATGTGAGTAGCAACTGGATATCTTATTAGCTGTCCAAGACAACAAATGTGAGTAGGAACTTGACATGTTACTAGCTGTGCAGTCACATTATATTAATTTAAGGTGCATTGTGCCATTTGGCGATATTTTTATTTATTTTTTTTATTTGGCTTAATGGAGAGTGAGGATGACCTCAAGTTGATGGGATCTCGGTTCACTCCTGGGAGGTATTTGTCCCTGGTTCCACTCGATTTTTTTTAGTAAATATCTTGGTGCTAAGTTTGGATGTGTAGTATTAGGCGCTAACTTGATGCACTGTGTTGTTAAGTGAGTGGACCTATAATGAGCACCTGTGTCTGTTCTAGTCAACATTGAGGACCCGGAACCCCCCAAGAGACGAGAACGCCGTGTAGAGGAGAAGAAGAAGACAGTGGCAGTGGGCTCTGCCCCGGATGACAACTCCAAGAGAACTAGGGAAGGTGGAGAGAAGGCTACGGACGACTACCACTACGAGCGTTTCAAGAAGCAGTTTCGGCGATATTGAGTGTGATCACACTGAGCACCAGGAAAAAAGACCTCAATACAAGTGCTTCAGGCAGTTTGAGCATTACAGAGTGGGATAATCATTGAGGCCCAGGAAGCAGGATCTTCATTTTGTGGTGGACGAACTCTTTCCGCTTCCACCAAGTGAAGTTCCAAGAGGATAATGGCTGGACAAGTATCACAACTAAAACAGTATAAACCGTTGTGACATGTTTTAGATGTTTAAATTCATTTCATATTCACACAGAATTCAAACCCCCAACTTTTGGGTTTGTGTGGCGATGTTTTAACCACTAAAAATATTTGACATTTTATCATTAGTTTGCATTACACATATATGTAATAATTACGCTTATAATGTATGAATGAGGAAGGGTGAATTTAGAAGAAGTGTACCTGAATTTATGTAAAGAGAGAGTGAGAAACCACCCTCTATGTGACCTAACCGAGATTCAAGCCCGGATCTACCCCTCATCAGCAGGCCAGTTAATTGCTCGTTAATAATTGTTCATGATGAATTTCACTTGATTCATAATTTTCTGGACGCACCGCACATTTTCATTCACTACCTCCAGAGTTACTATGCCAGTTTTTATTATGAATGGAAGACTGTACAGGAATAAACACAATATGGTTGGCAATAAAATAATTCATAAATCATTGAATTAAGTTACTTGTCTGGAGATACAACGTTCAAGGTCACTTTATCATATGCTAAGGGAAGTCTGGTTCTGTTAACTTAGAAATTTAGATTACAAATCCAGCCAAATATGGGAACAAGATTTGAAATTAAAACATACTATAGGATATTTTTATTTGAGAAAGGGCAAATGAAGGAAATTGTTTATAAGGTTTGAATCCCTGGATATTCTGATCAACATTTGACAGTCACTCGGTATAAATCATTAGATAGGGCATGTATTTTGTACGCAACATGTCTACCACAAAGGTACATGTTCGCATTATGAATCGAGCAACGATTTGAAACATAAAAAAACATTTGGTTTAGTGTGTTTATTTACTGTTGGAAGTCACATTTTTTTAAATTCAAACTAAACTCAAATCAAAGATATTAAATATTCTCAAAATTTTGATATTTTTTGTTGTTTTCTGATTGAAAAAATAGTATATTTTGGTTATTTATGTAACTTTATGCATTAAAATTACTTTTTAAATGTTTCATTGCACAGTTTGTTTTAATCTGATAAATCAACTTACAGTTCACTTCAATTTTTTTCAAATTAATATTAATTTATAATGTATATAACAGCTCAGAATGGCAATAAATGACACATAAAATGAGTATTTTAACTGTCCTCGCTTTTATTGACAAAGTTTTATAATTTTCGAAGTCAGAACTTTTTCCAAACATATTTTTTTTAAGCCAAGTCCAAATGTTTAATCTTCACACACACACCTAATTGCATGAAATAAAGTGCATTAAGCATTTTATAACTACAGGCACCTACTTTTCTTGAACCACGTTTTTATGAAACATATTAAAAATCCCATTTGAAAGCATAAAAACGTGTTTCCGATGCATATTTTTGTTTTTGAAATAAAACTAAATAATGGTTTTTCTGCAAAATTCCAAGTTTTTGAATGAATTTTATTGTTTTAAAATGGAATTTGATTTTATTATTCCATAATTTACATAAATAACGCTTCCCATGTGCATACATTTTTATTTTAAAAATGTATTTTTAAATTTTATTTTTGAATTGTAGTAGTGGAAATATTACCACAACCATGACCATCGATGTTTACATAATATAATATTATCGACTAATAGACACAGATTATTATCTTATAATTTTATTTGGTACATTTTACCAAACCCTTCCTTCACCTCTGACAAGACATCTTGTGAATGTGAGGAATGCCAGGCCTCCACCGTGGTTCAAATTCCACGTTAAACTGTAGGTCCTCCATTTCATCTCACAATCACCCTAACATTACACATTAGCTTAAGTGCGTACAACCCGAACGGATAGTAAGATGCGGAGCTAATAATAATAATAATAATAATATTTGGTACATTACCTAATTAAAATCCCAAAAATAGTAAGCTTATTCGATATAAAGAAAAAAAAAATTAGATTAATATTTTTTATCCCTTTGATAAAATTAGGAAAAATTTTATATGGTTTTTTCTTACTGAGGTATTTTAATGTTTTCAAGACTTAAATAACAATTTTTATTTAGTAATTTTCAAACCAAAATTTCTTTTTTTTTTAAGACAAAATTTCAAAAGATTTATTTACCATAATTTAGGGTTTCTAGTTGTCATTAAATAAATATAATAGAATTGTAGAACAATAAAACACGTATATAACATGTATAAGTAGCAAGATGCGATGCTAAAACCACTTCATTATTTGAATGCCACACGCATCTTCCCCAACAGGTGGGAAACTGAACTATCTCAGTGAGATGTCACATGACATGAATTATTGGAGTATTTTGCAGAGCTGTGCTGTGTCGGTACACCAAGCCTTCGACTCCTCTATTTTTCTCTTGTCCAACTAAAGACTTCTTCATAAATGGCTAATGTATATTAATTAGTAATAACAAATTTACTGTAGTAAAATGTGCCAATACATATTATTTCATAGGAAGCTATTTGGCATTGTGAATTTATATTTAAATAAATTTGCCAATACAAATTACAAATTTCGCTCCTAAATAATAATATATATAGTTATAGTATTATTGATTTTTATTTTGAAGCCAGGGTCACTACATTATTACTGACTCTTTGACTCCACAGCCCTGATGTTTTTTATTATGTGTTACTGTTTTGACTAAGTCTATGTGCTTCACTGTGGTGAAGGCAAATAAAATAGATATTTATCACCTTTTGATAGTTCACTTTTCCACACCCCTAAAAAAACTAGCCAACTTATGCAACCCAAAATTCTTGCGATCTGGCTTTAAAACAGGACTGACCACAATACACATAACAGGACACAAATGATAATGACTAAGAGAAGGGTATTTGTTGAACCCTCTTACTACAGGGCCTTAAGTAGCGTTTACATTGTCATATTTTACTTATGCCAGTAACTATGCCAATCCAATTGTCTTGCATATAAAGGTCTACACTAAATTGTGCAATTATTTACCTGTGGGACAGTTGAGTTGGATTTGAATGTGGCTGAGAGACAAAGCGTTATTTGTATATTGGTACACATATCAAGGTTTACATGGGCTGTTACAACTAGTGTGTATTTTCAGCTAGCACGACAATTTACTAACTTTACATCCATTACTGTTTCCAGCCTATGATCTGGGTCAATTTTTTATTCAAGTCATATATTGTCCACTACCCATTGGCTAGGCCTTTCATAGCTTCAAATGCCTTATTATCTAACGTAAGACTAGGACAGGCACAAAATTCAGTCCCCAGCCATTAATTTATCAAAGGGAAAGGGTATACCCTCATTTCACCAATGATAAATTGTTCGGCCATGCCTGGAATTGAACCCAGGACCCTTAGTTCAGTAAGCAGATATGCTACCAACTGAGTTAAGTGTCGGATAATTTACTAACTATTGAAGCCAAAATATTTGAGGGTTCAGATTTATAATCAAACAGAACATATGTTATTCAAATTCTTTAATTCGCATGCATATTGAGCTTTACACTGCCAAGTTGACATACCAATAATGATTGGCACTGAAAAAATATGACAATGTAAACTGTCCATTACATTGGAAATATCGCTGGGCTTTAGCTTTTTCAATTCAAATTGAAGTTAAGATATTTTATAAAAATTGTCTTGCATTGAAACATATTAAAATAGGGTCTAATCTATGCAACTTGTGACACTAAATATTGTCTAAGACAATGACGTAACCCGGATATCATATTGGTGGTGAAAGTACACATATTAATCGTGTTAGATCCCAGCTTATTTCAGACTATTGATAGACTATAGGTTATAGAAAATTTTCAAGCCGAGATATCATAGAAACATGAAAAAAATATGTTCTTTTCAAACTAAAACACAAATAACATAAATAAAAATTAAATAACAGGCTTAAGGGGGCTAACTTCTGCAAGCTGAGCAAAATGTACAAATTTCAGTCAAAATTAATCAATTGCATTGCTATTACAGCATATGATTCATTTTCTACAAATTTATCATGTAACCTTCGTTTACCCTGAAAGGTATCAAGCTAACTGTGCTTCATTTTACCATGGCATATCTTATAAGATAAGCCATAGTGGATTACATCAAGGTGAGACTGCTAACTTTCAGGGTAAACGAAGTGCAGCATAACAGAAAATTTAAAAATGAGCATACTGATTTTTTTATTATTTATTGATTTTTTTTCAAAGTTTTGTAATATTTTTGCAGCCAAATTTTTACTCCCAAACAAGTCGACAAATTTTCAAAGGAAGTTGGAGTTTTCAAATCTCTGCACAGTTCTAGAATAGGTAGCATTAGTTGGGAAAATATTGATGTAAACTATGACCACTCAGAATAAAATTAATGTAATATTGCTACTTTATATTGTTTCCATAACTTCTTGACTATGGTATTTAAAGGTTATGTTAACCATTGCTAATGCTAAGCTACAAGCTTGACCTAGGTTATGAATGCCTGTGGCTATGCAGAACAAAGAGTTGGTTACATGAAGAAAGCTTTCTGCAGTGACTTGTGCATGATGGCCAGTTCTTCCTTCTGGATCTCCGTCATTAGCTTCCTCTGCAGCGACGTTAACTCCTCTGTCAGCTCTGTCTGCACCTTCTCGTATTCTTTCTTCTGCTTTGTCTCCTGCTCCTCACTTTTCTAATAGAACACAAAGATAAGTAGAGGTCTGGGAACTTCAAGTGGTAATATATGTTGAGGTCTTAGGACTTCAAGTGGTAATATAGGTAGAGGTCTGAGGACTTCAAGTGGTAATATATGTTGAGGTCTTAGGATTTCAAGTGGTAATATAGGTAGAGGTCTGAGGACTTCAAGTGGTAATATAGGTAGAGGTCTGAGGACTTCAAGTGGTAATATAGGTAGAGGTTTGGGAACTTCAAGTGGTAATATAAGTGTTTGTTCATGATAGGTTTTTACCTGAATGACAGTTCAAAAATCATATGTTTAGGTTTTGGGTTGCCAACATCTGTAAAAGATCACTGTTTTGTTATAAATAATAAATTTTGATTACATGTTATATTTTACATTTAAAATAACATAAACGAGTTTTCTCACACTATTTCATTGCTTTTAATAATGTATTTTTACCCAAGACAAAACAATATTTTAAACTTGATTAAAGGTACTTATTCTACATTATGGAATGTAATCTATGATGTGTAATATAGTAAATACAGTAATACATTTTAATACAGGCATCATATTTACTTGAAAAAGAGAAAATACTTGTCATTTTTTATATATTATAAATTATTTTATCGTGTTTAAAAATATTTATATCCACTGCATGGATGAATTAATGTAAAGAACTTGTTTTCGTCATGTTCATTCACATAGTTTAAATTCGTTGGTCGCCATTTTGAAGCTATTTTCGTTAGAATTTTTGTGTAAGTGGTATGAATAATAATTTTTTTAAGTGGAATAAAACAATAAATAAGCTTTGTGGTCGACCTCAAATAAATATAAATAATATTGGCCTAAATTACTGTGATTAACTATCATATTCATACATTACCACATGTTTTCATTACAGTCATCCGAAGTGACAGAGGGACTATTTCTAGTAACTTTTAGAGCTGTAATCCAAGTAAACTAAGGTTGTGAATGTATTATAGGTATAGGTCTAGGCCCTTCGAGCTACTACTCACCTCAGAAATGGAAGTGCAGAGTTCACGCAAAGTTGACAACTTTTCCTTCAAAGTGGTGCGGCTTTGCTGAAGGACTTTGATTTGTTGTTGAGTGACCTTTTTAATCTTATCTTCCTACAAAATAAAAGTGAAATTGAGAGTTTATTTTCAAATAGACAATGATGATACTTGGGGATGTAACACACACTTTCTAATTACAGGACTAAATCAGGATATGACTTACAATTACAAACTAACCTAGTTTAGTACATTCCATTTCACACCCAAACCTAGCACCTGGAGTACTATCTGTGCAACAGGATGAGCAGATACATAAATTAGTAAATTCTTTGGGTTCCAGAATCGAACCAAGGTCTGTAGAGTCAAGCTCTTTCAGCCATGAAAACCAGCTCCAAATGAGAACTTAAATCTTCTAAGAGCAAGAAAATGAGCAAACATTTCCAATCAACCCCTTCATCATGAAGCACAGGAAACATGATTTAAAATAATTTCAGATTCAGAAATGTTTACAAAAACTGACTATCAAAGGTGTCACCTGTTCTGCCAAGTGCTAGAGTTAGTTAGCTGTTCCTCTGAGTGCTTAAGTAGGTCACCTGTTCCTCCGAGTGCTTGATGTCCTTCTCACACTGATCCAAGGAGGCAGTCAATTGTGTTCGCATCTCCTCCAGTGATCTTTGGGTTTCTATGGCCTGGGACCTACACATTTGTTCAATCTTCACCTGACTGGCTTGTATCGTTGCTGCAATTAAACAAGCAAACAACTTTTCTGGAAGTATTGTGATAAGATTTGCGTGTATTGGAAAAAGATGAGGCACATTTTACAGCCCACTTGTAACATCTGCCACTTACACTCGACACTCTCAAGGGTACATGACAAGGAGAATAAATGTTAAGGAAACATGCCAGCCAGCATACATCTACAAGGATGCAACACCAAATGAAAACCCCCATCCCTTGATGTGACCAGTAAAGTATTCAAAACTTGAGTTCCTGTTTCAAAAGGAAGCAAGCTGGTATAAGCCTGGCAAGCTGAAATAATTCCTATGACTTTTTTTTAATATGAATTTTTGTTTGTATACACAGCTTCAATAAAATATAGACCCTCTCATTCTTCAAAGAAGCGCAGTTAGTTCTAAGACCTCTGTCAAGGCCACCTAGCTGATGAGTGCATATTTTACTAAAACTGAGTGTACAATGTGAAACAAGGATTGTGCATTATGTTGATACTATTTTGAAGTTTTTGAATCTTAAGATAGCTTAAAAAGATCGCCGATAAAAACTTTTTTCATTCATAAAATAAAATCTATTGTAATATTATTATAGAAAATGTTTTCGGATAGGCACATAATTTTTTTTAATGCTAGCTAAATTACACCTAATAGCTGTAAATTATATTTCCTTTTGGTAAAAACTTAGATATATTTTGGGTAGTTGATTCAAGCATTATTCTGAAATTAATATTTCTTTAATAGAGCCTTCAAAGAACCACTCTACAATGTGATAATTTTATAAAAATCTATAGAAAATGTCTATACATATTTACTCATTAGGAGTTGGAACAGAGCAAAACAAAGGTTCTAAATTAGTTACCATATCTGTTAGTTTATTCTAAAACATGCATTTATGCGCACCTAGACCCTGTTCAAGATAAAATTCATTGTTGTAATACTTTTATCAAACATCCAGTATCATTGTAGTTTGTTTATTGTTGGTTGTCCTTGTCCATACCTTCACTGTATTGTTCCAGACGTTTCCTTTTAGCGAGAAGAGCTTTGTTAACGTCAGTACTGAACATACTCAACATTTTGGACATCTCATTATCATATTCTGGTTCAGTTGTACATTCTTCGTCAGTTTTACCGAAAACAACCGTAGAAAATCTTCGCTTTGTTGTCATCTGACTGACTTTTGATAGTGTTGAGCATTTATAAGGACTCTCTTCTTTATTTAGTTGACATTCTTCTTCAGAGGAATCAGATGAGGTAAAGTTTTGAAATGTATTTGTTTTGGTCATCGGAACTAGTTTCTTCCTAGTATTACTCGCCGATTTATTTAATTTATTTGGAACCATTTTAACACAAGCACTTTGAAAAGTTTGAACTCGTTCATATCGCAGAAAATTTGAATTTAGATTGTTTCTCGTTTGGAAAAGAACAAGACTAGGCTGTTTATTATTATTAATATTATTATAAAATATCACATTATACATTTGTAGTAATCAGTAGGAATATAATAAATAACGACATAAAATAATAAATATTTGTATTAAAGAGATAATAATATACATGAAAAACAAAAAAAAAACATTGAAAATAAACTACAACTTTTGTTAGCGCTAGTATAGTTTATTCTTTAAGAGTGTTCAGCTTTATAAATTATATAAACAGACTTTTTTATTTTTATGGCATACGTTTAGTAAGCTTCAAATGAATAAATATAATACATTTATTTAATTTCACAGGAATTACAACAAAGAACTCAAAGAACCTCCAACAACGGCAATTTACAAAAGATTACAAATAAAAAAGTAGCGGACAGTCAAATAATAACATACATTTTAGTTGAGACTATATATAAGACTTTAATCTATTATTTCGTAGTAAAAAAACCTTGTTAATAAATTAATTATATATGTGAGTGCTAACTGAGGTCACATTATAACCACAAATATAATAGGGTCAATTCACGGCCGTTACATCGCAACACTGACGCTACACTCGTTTGTCTGTGACATGGCAGCTGCGCACTTTAGTTGTTTCTCAGTTGTTTACAATGCTTTCTGGCGCGCAACAAGACTTGTATTACACATATACTACAGTCCTCCCTTCACTGTTAAATTATACTTATGTTGTTGTTTTTTTCTGAAACTATGCAGTTCCTCCCCCACTCACTAATTTCACTTTTTAATTAACATAACGAAGGTTTGGCCACCTTGTTCTTTGTGGCCTGAACAAAGGTGGCTCATGCATCCTTCCTCTGAGTTGCAAGGAGAGTGCCTGTTGTGGGTGCTTGCTGTTGCTGTCCTTGCATGGCCTTCCTCGTTTTTGTGTTGCCTGTTGGGTTTATCCAGGTTCACAGGACTTCTCTCGCTGTGGTATCATCGAATGGTGTCGTTCCAACAATGGGGGTGGGTCCTGGTCTGGTTCTTGTTAAACTTGTGTGTTCTCCCACAAGAATATCTGTACTAGAATATTCTGTTCTCTTTGAGAATATTGCTGCTTGCCTGTCTGGAGTGACTCTGAAGCCTGCCTGAGCTGGTCAACATGCCTTCTCTGTCTACGACCATCCTTGTTGGCTACCTCCTACATCCATTTCCCTAAGGATTTTTCCACTGTGCCCTGGGTCCACTTAGGATGGTTGGCAGAATATTCCCGAATCCACACTTTATCTCCTAAGTGGACCTGTCACTTATGGTGTTTGTTTGTGTCTTGCTTTGATCACACACCATCTTGAAGGGTTCAGTTCCGGGCGTAACGTCCAAAATGGTGCTAGGTCTGGGCCAGGATTACAATCTGATGACCTAGTTTCAATAAATCTTTTAACTTTGCTCAATACAGCGTCACTTTCTGTTTCGTACGCCACTTGGGATGAAGATATGGATCCTTCACCTGATATATCCAGTAAGTAAATTCACAATGGCTCTGGGTAAGCTTGTTTTTCAGTGGGTTCTGGTAGACTGCTAAGAACATCTGAATACCCCACTTTCTTGCCCGGTCAATACTGCAGATTATAGTCGTAGGCTGACAGGATTAATGACCATCTGAGCATGCGAGGCGAAACCACTGCTGGAATGGGTTTGTCAGCAGCTAAAAGTCTTAAAAGTGGTTTGTGATCTGTCCCTGCTGTAAATTTGTGACAAAGGAGGTTCTGTAAAAACTATGTCATCCCATAGACAAGAGCTAAGTCTGCTTTGTCTATTTGTGAATAGTTACGCTCTGCTTTGGTGAGCATCCTAAACCCAAATTCTATTAGCACCTCAGTCCCATTTTCCATTATGTGGGCTAGTACCACTCCAATTCCATAAGGGCTGGTATCACAGGTAAGGACAACAGGTTTGTTTGGGTCATAGTGAACCAAGACTAATGCTGATGTTAGTAGCCTTTTAGCTGTATACATGGCCTTCCTATATTCCTGAGTCCAGTTCCACTCACTGCGTTGGCAAGTAGACAGTGCAGTGGTTCCAGGATATTAGCTTTGTTGCGTAGAAAACGTTCATAAAAATTCAGCAAACCTAAAAATGACTGTATCCGTGATTTATTCACAGATTCTGGGGCATTCTTAATAGCACTCACTTTTTCAGACATTGAGTGTAGGCCTGAAGCATATATTAGATATTCCAAAAAGGTTGTTGCTGGGACTCCAAATTCACATTTGCTAATTTGACTCGAAGACTCACATCACTGAGTCAATGAAACACCTGGCACAGTTTGTCCTTGTGTTCTTGTAACGTTCTACTTGTCACTACTATGTCGCCCAGTAGGATTGCCACTCCCGCCACCCATCTTTGTAAAATACCTGGAGCCGTGTTAATCCCGAATGGCAAGCGGTGCACCCAATGGAGTTCTCTTAATGTGTTTACTGTTAAAACATCTACAGATTCGACAATTATTTTGAGCTGCTTATATACTTGCTCTATATCAATTTTTGAAAATATTGTCCCTCCTGCCAGTTGTGCGAAAGCCTCTGAAGCTGTAGGTAAGAGTTGTGTATCAGGCTTTAAGGCGTTGTTCAGTGTTTCCCTGTAATGCCCACAAAGACAAAGCTCTCCATTTCCATTTTTAATTATAACTAATGGTGTGGCCCATCTAGAGTATGCCACTG
>CABFVZ010001336.1:128134-184088 GCA_902151445.1 Timema monikensis
TTTAACTGGTCATAGACTCCCCACATTTTATTTTCTCTTCAGATTTGCGTAGATCTTATGAAGATAGGTTTTTTTACTATGATGACACGCAAGGGGCGCCAATTTAGATGATACGGATTTATAATGAGAGAATACCCCGTGATTGAGCACCATTGGGTTTAACGGTGGTAACGAACCGAGTATGCCTCACTGCGCACTTACGCGCGGCTACTTTATCTGATTATTTCTTATAATTAATCTTATTAGATAAACAAGACTTTTAATGTTGCACATGATTTATTTATGTGGTTACACCTTCGGCACTGAAGATGTGATATTGTGTAATACAGTTTTTGTTACAATTGTTTTTCTGTGATGGTTCACATTCCACGTTCTGAGTACCGTAGGCTGTGCTGATTTATGTTACTGCTAAATATTCATAACCACAAGTGGCTTTATATGACCTACCCCATTACCTCTTGGTGTAATCTATTGACAATAATTCTGAAAAGTGAGTAACTCTCTAAGGATGAAGTTTTAAAAGGAAATTTTTACATACAATACTTTAAAGAAAAATGCACTTGATCCATGACTTTTTTAATAAATTAGAGGGGTCCAAAACAGTATAATTACAATCTCAGGATATTCGCACTGCCTACTGCATACTACCTGTCTTTTAATGACACAAATGAGGTGTTAAGAAAGTAATAGTTTAGAGAAAATTTACCCGTATTTGCTTGGAGGGAGAAAGGAACATTATTTGGAGGAAAAACTATCCTTGGAAAGTAGTCAAACCCCGATCTCCCCGTCATAAGCAAACCACGCCAGACAGGCTGGCACTTTCTCGTGCTCATCGATACGGTTTTTATCACTGCCATCCCTAAATTATTTGCTCTTAAGAACTTGAGAGTTCTCAATTACGAAAAGAAAATCCTTGTTAAGAATCTATTTTGATATTTTTTGTATTCCTATTTATTCTAATTTTTACATAACTGACCTATTTGCGGTCTAGCCCCTTTATTAAAATTAGTTTGTGTTTGTTAGGCTAGCACATCTGTTAAACTTTGTTTACTAAGATAGTTTTGGAGCCAGTTCGCAAAGTGTTTTAGTCTGAAAATAAAAGTTTGTCTACACCACGGCTAAAGTCACTTAAAATTATTTTCGTTTTTGCCTGCATTACAGTTTTTCTAATTTAAGTCGTATACTATCCATGCATGTGTGGATAATGCGTTCATCAAAGCCTCACGAGAATACGGGCTGGACATATTGGGATTTTCCCCAGATCAATAATTCTAGGTAAGAAAACACAGCACACACTTATTTTAATTTACTAACGTTTTAAATATTCCTCGCCTACACCCGCTAAACAAATACTAATAAAATAATTGTACACAAATGTTAAAACAACTCAAATATCCCGTAGTTAGTTGCCTCTCCTGTCAGCAGCGTGTGTTTGAAATCAGTGGCGGCTCGTGTATAGGCACTGCGGAACTGCAGCACCCCCTATTTCCACTTGGTATTATCGATAACATTTAATATAATGAGTCCTTTTTTCTTTAATATTTTATTTATTTTTGTAGTACAATATATATTCCTTAAGCTTAATGTCAGTACTTCAGTAGCCATACCCCAGTTTATGAAAAAGTTACAAAAATCTTTGTATGGAACTGTGCGTTTCACAGTGCCAGTGACGTGGCGTTTGACTGTTGTGCTGCGCATGCGCACATAGGAGGGGGTGGGAAGGAAGGTGGGACTGCCTGTTAGAGAGAGCACTGTTGCTCTCGCAGTACCGGCTCTGGTGTGATAGTGGAAGGAAGTTTTTTTTTTACTCAGCGTGTGTTGTGCTTAAAAACCGTGTACCATATTCTTGAATGTGATAAAGTGTAGAAGAGTGCAGAATTAGATTATTATTCTGCTTCCAGCTATTCTATTTGAATTTTTTTTTATCGGTTCTTTTATTTAACAGAATGACTAAATGCGCTTGCAGTACTTTAAATGGAGAAAAATTTCCTCAATTGTCATCCAGAGATTAAGGAGAAAATTATTTGCGCAAAGCAAATTAAAACAAGAAGAATGGATTTCATTTTTAAATAAATAGATCAAGCTTGAGCTGTAACAATTTAAGTTAAAGTTAGTAACAAAAATTTGGGTTTTTTTGTAAAGATTTTATCAAGTCCCTGAATAAATTTTCTTTTTATACATGTTTTTTTTTCCCCTTTTAGCCTACGCAATTTTAAAACAAAATCTAAAAAATTTCTGGAGCTAATTTTAGCTACGAGCCGCCACTGTTTGAAAGTTGAAACAGTCCTTAGGAACCTGGGTAGAGCGTTGGTTCCTCCCGCAGCCTTGCAGAGGCGGATTTATATTTTGCCGCCTAGGGACTACACAAATTTTGCAAGATTCAACCCCGCTCCCCCAACTCAGAAAACCCAACAGACACCCATACCCCCGGTCAAAACAGGGGTTGGGGGGGGAATTCTCTTACCACGAATTTTACACATCCATATCGGGAGGTAGAGTACGTGTTTATATATTTTTTTAAGAAACTGTATAGTAGGCCTACCTAACATCACTAGTTTTTTTTGTTGCAAAATTTGCCTCCCTGAGCCCCCCACCCCGTAAATCCATCTGTGTTTGGTACAGAGTCTGTGTTGAAGTATTGTCCAGTAAATAAATACCTGTTTGAAGCTGCTGTGCATGTAACGCAGGGCAGCCATCTTAACCATGTTGGTCTCGCGAACAGTCTTTATCTCGGCCAACTGTTGGTCGACAGTTTCCAGCAGTTTGGTCCCCTGGGGCAACACAAATATCACAACGTCTAGGGAGTCTGCCACTGATCACACCAGGTAGAAACAAAGATGCTAATGATCACTAAATACACACCATGAAATAACTTAAGACAGTTATGAGATAATTCAACTGAGAGTATTTTCATAAAGGAAGTTTTTTTTAAAGCGTCCATTGACTATGCTAATAGTCAATACCGCGTCTTAATTCATGAAGGAAGTTAAACAAATTTAATTTTATTGTTGTTTTCTGGATTGTTAAAACGCCCGAGTCAATAACTATTGGGAGTTCATGATTCTAATGTGTGAACCTTAAATTCATTTATTTTTGTAAAGTGTGATCTTACTGATTCTAGTGTAGTGTAAACATCCTGATTATTGCTTGAACTTACTGATTCTTGTTTATTGTGTACGTCCCGATTTTTGTGTAGTGTGAACATGCTGAATCTTGTGTGGACCCATTGATTCTAGTGTATTGTGAATTTCACGAGTCTTGTGTAGTGTGAAAATAATTATTCTTGTGTGAACCTACTGTTTTAAGTGTAATGCTGATTCCCTATTCTCGTGTAGTGCGAATATCATGATTCTTGTGTGAACCAACTGATTCTAGTTATTGTAGCCTTCCCAATACTGGTGTAGAGTAAATATCCTTATTCTAGTGTAAAGTGACGCGCCTTATTGTGATAATCTCAGTATAGTGTGAAGCTCCTGATTCTTTTATAATGTGGACCTTACGATTATTGTGTAGAGAAGACCTTTTAATCCTAATGTATTGTGTGTGGACCTCTCCAATTCTTGTGTGCTGTGAACATTCTGATTCTGGTGTGAAACTACTGATTCTAATGTATTGTGGACTTCCCGATTCTTGTGTAATGTGAACCTCCTGATTCTTGTGTAGTGTGAATCTCCTGTTTCCGGTGTAGTATAAACCTCATGATTCTAATGTAGTGTGGACCTTAAAAAAAGTGTATGTGTGTTTATATATATATTCACATTTAAAGCCATTTTTAAGTTAAATATTTTGTTTTAGTTAATGCGATATCATGTGTCTTGTTGTATCTTATTTTAAAGCCGGGTTTAGCTTGGGTTCCCCTAACTATTTACATAAGTGTAAACTAACGTCGGAATCAAGTTTCGTTTACCGTTTGTTCAATGACTGCTAATTGTTGTTGCAATTCATCGAGAACAGGGGACATTTTATGTTCTAGATCCTCGACACACTGCTTTCTCTCTTTGGCATGACTTTCACACAACCCCTCCATTTTGTTGTCAAACCCTTCGAGGACTCCTGAAACATGGACAAACACTACTTTATCCTTATGTCGACGGAGTAGTTACAAAACAAAGGAAAATTGAATGCGTGGCGATTAATTAATTTGAATTTGAATTCTGGGAAAACAAAATACTTACAGTACCTTGAGCAAAATGTTAGCTTTTTAAACAAATAAATGTCTTTGTTGTTCACAAAGTTGTTTCTATCTGGCAAATACTAGGCTTTTGACAAACAAACAATAGAAATTAAAGGAAACTCTGAATGTTAAGCATTACATTATTAATGTTTGTAAAAAATGATTTAGTTCTGAACACATTAAAAAAAATTAAATGTATTTTGAATGTATTAGACTATAGAATCAATATGGCGTTTTCTTGATTTGTATTCACTGTCAAATGCTAGATTATTGATACATTTAAGTTACAAAGAAAGTATTAAGTACAACACCGTGCTAAATTCCAATAACAATTAAAATGTTTAGAGAACAAAGGTTAAAATAAACTTATTTTACCTTCTGTAATTTGCACCATCGGTCTCTTTTCTGACGCTATTTTTTGTTCCATATTTTGTGCCAAATCTTGAAGCATTTTAGATATATTACTACCATATTTAGAGTCAGAATATTTTGAAATATTCTGTCTTTTTTTAATGTTCATTGAAATAGTTGATATGGTGTTTTTCATATTTGAATCCTCTAAAATTTTCATTTTATTTGCCATTTAGTTTGTTATATTTACTTTGATATTTCCAACAAATTCACCTAATTAATTAAACGACGTCTGACACTACACTGGAGCTTCTTCTGTCAGTTGGAATGAATGCTTCCATTCCAAATTCAAATGACCCGCCTGAGTAAACATACTTTGTACAAATTCAACGCGTTTTTTTATATTTTTTTACTATCATTAAATTTAATTAATCTTATATATATATATAATAAAATATGTTAATTAGATCGTATTTAAATACTTTTTCCTCTAAAATATATTAACTTAGAACATAAGATTGTGCTGCTACCTTTTGTTAAGTATGTGAAGCAATTTGATTGGTAAAAAAGCCGATTGGTCGACATAATAAAATAATCAGCTGTCGGCAGTCTCTACACTTGCCACTTCCCTGTGTTCTTTTTTTTTTAGGATGAGAAGTTGACAACCAGCTTCTTCCTCTTTTCGTCGATTTAATCTCTGGTCAATTTTGTCCTGTCATCATAGTAAACAAGTAAATTTCCATTAATTAAGAGAGTTTGTGCTAGTGAGGTTCTACTTTACCTGCCAAAATGACGTCCCTGTCTCAGGTTTGTACCATACAAATTGTATTTAATACCCTTTAAATTTAGACAAGTTCTATTGGTAAAAGAAACTTTTATTTTAACAAAATAAACATAACTTTGAAGGATGATTGGTCCTCTGTGTTCTGTAAAATGTAAAAGTTATTTGCAAGGGATGTTGTTAAACATTTTGGTGGTTTGGAATTAAATAAATATAATGAATACATGATTGGTTAAAAGTTGATAAAAATATGTACAATAATTAGACCCTACTTTATATTAAATCTCTTTAGATCCTAATAACTCCTTTATATTATCTCTTTGGGATATCTTTAGAGATCAATATGTCACTGTTTATTATAAATAATGACAGCCCACTACCGAAGAAATTCAATAATAGATGTGAGAAAAAATATGTTTTTATTGGAATTGCTTTATTTTTAAGTGGCTTTTTTTACCAAATGAAAAAGCTTATTTTAAAAATTCAAAAGCATTGTTGATAAAATATTCATATTGCTTACCTACTTTCCTTGTCTGAGTTTTAAAAAAATTCACTAGTGCTAAGCATTAAAAACGCCCAATTATATTATTAGGTGTAATTTGACATTGGAGCTAAATTCTTGTGTTCTAGTTTGTACGCAATGCAGTTCGACCGGGTGTAAGGGCCCTGTCAGCTGTTCCCAAGCCAGCGGCCGCCAAATCTGATTCCAAACATCCCAATGGGTATTCTTTTGGTGAGTGTAGTTTTATCAAATATAGTTGTTAACCATAAATAACCAAGAGCATAGTGTAAAAGGCTTGCATAAGGTAATTTTACATTTCTCCCTGAAAACTGAGGCCCAGCTCAGGGGTCCACCTTGAGGAACATTGAAAGTGGTAGGCTATGTGGACCAGATCCACAGTTTGGGAGGGTAATGAAAAAGTCAGGGAATTTTGTAGTCAATCAGGGAAAATGATATATTTGCCTTTCTAAGAGAAAGAAATGTCTTAATTTCATCCTATTCAAACAATGTTTCTATCTAAGTCGGTGTCTATTTATTATGTTACAAAAATATTTAGTATTTATTTAAACTGAGTATTTTTATTTTTTAGGCCCCTAACATCTTTAAATTACCCCAATATGGGTTTTATTCAGGGAAATATGAGTTATAGGATCAGAGAAACGTCCAGGAATTTTCTTTATAAAATGCTATGGCTACTCTGAAAAAAAGACGCACATTAGATATTTTTCTATATAGTTACACAAAGCCTACAGTTTTTAATTGAATAAACGAAAGATTTTTTTTTTTTCAAAGCACCTGTGGACAGAAAAACTCCACAGGCTGTAGTCTGGGGACCCCTTATCTAGCTCGTCGCACAAAGTTTACTATACATGCTGTAACAGTAGAGCAGAGGTAAAGTCTACTAGAGATGCTGTAATAGGAGACCACAGGTAAAGTTTACTATACATGCTGTAACAGTAGAGCAGAGGTAAAGTCTACTAGAGACGCTGTAATAGGAGACCACAGGTAAAGTCTACTAGAGACGCTGTAATAGGAGACCACAGGTAAAGTCTACTAGAGACGCTGTAATAGGAGACCACAGGTAAAGTCTACTAGAGACGCTGTAATAGGAGACCACAGGTAAAGTCTACTAGAGACACTGTAATAGGAGACCACAGGTAAAGTCTACTAGAGACGCTGTAATAGGAATTTCAGGTATGAATGTATGTGAATTGTAATTTAAGGGAGAAGTTAAATCTTGACCCAAGTTCTCTTGTGTTGGTAGAACTGAACGAGACCCAGCTGGAGTTCAGAGACATAGCACGCAAGTTCGTCCAGGAAGAGGTTATCCCGAAAGCAGCAGAATACGACAAGACCATGGAGTACCCCTGGGACATAGTAAAGAAAGCATGGTCTTTGGGGCTCATGAACGGTCATATCCCGGAACACTGTGGTGAGACTGTGCACTCAACCTGCACACCACTATTCATGCAAAACTATTTGCCACATCAGTATCTTTTTTCTTTTTCTTTTTTTCCACTTAAAAAGTATTTAACTTGCGGCAAGTAATTTAAGTAACTGTATTTATTTTTATTTCTTAGTACCATGTCTTACTACCCATTCAAGCTATACTTTACTCAAAGTAACTGTAAATATGTTCTTAAACTGCTTCTTTGGTCTAGTGGTCAGAGTCCCTGACTGCAGATCCAAAGATCCCGGGTTCAATCCCCGACACTTCAAGAATGTTTCTGTGAAGCAGTTGATCTGGAACAGAGTCAAATTCAACCTTGTGTGGACAAACAAATAGCTACTTAAATAAAGAAGTAGCAGCTCCGGTCTATAAAACTGAGATTAACGGCTAGAGGGTTTGATGTACTGACCACAAACCACATTCACTATGCAAATTTTGACACTATCATCGCTAATGGCTATACAGTCATACAGCTTGATCTCGGGCTTCTGCCATTGAGAGTAAAAGATCTTATCATGACTTTTATCTGACAAATTTATTTAATTTGACAATATGATTCTTTGTATTTAAAAAAAAATCTTGCCTATTGTTTTTAAGGGCTATTGCTCCACAAGCCTTGTAAATGTTTCCAACTAAGCTTTTCTCTATTCCACACATATTTTTACCACCATCAGTTGTGACACATTTTAGCTGATTCCACTTCAGATTGTACTTTGTTAACGTTTTCTCAACTTCTTTTAAAATATTATTGCCTGTAGTTGTTCCACGCAAACTATTCATAGGAGCTAATTCTTCAATCACTTCAAACTCAGCATTGAATCCTCCAATATACAGCAGCAACTGGGCCGTATCAGTAACGTTAGTCTACTCATCAAGAGCCAAGGAAAACCACTCATAATCATTTGTCTTGTTATTTAATCAACTATTAATGTTGCTTCCAATGTCCTCAACTCTTTGAGCAACTGTTCTTGCTGAAAGGCTAATGGATTTAAATAAATCAATTTTCCCTGGACAAATTTCTTTGGCTGCTACAATAAAACATGTTTTAATTAACTCACCATCACTAAACGGTTTACCTTCCTTGACTATCAAATGAGCTACATTACTCGTAAACTTACTAAAGTTGCAGCCTCATTTTCATTTTTTTGAAGAAATTGTGTTGTGATGAAATATTCCATTTTAAAGCTTCCAATTTTTCTGATCGTTGCTTTCCTGTGAGTTGGTAATATTGCACTGAGTGCTTAGTCTGGTAAAATCAACATATATTGTATTCTTTTAGTGGCTATAGTGTCATTGCACAATAAACACAATGCTTTGTAATATAATTCTGCAACAAACTAATTCACACTCTATTCTGCCTTAAAAACATGACATTTGAAGTCCACTTTTCTGTTCTTTTCTGGTTTTGACAGTGACATGATAGATATACATGGATAATAAAACAAAAACAGTGTGTCTCAGAACAGCTATACACGTGGCACTGGAAATGATGCTGAATTGTAAGTGTGGGGTGTCATAAGAGGCCGCTGCAAATGTAAAGGTATAGGAATACCACATACGCTCTTTCTCACAATTCCTCAACTTGGCATTGGGCCGTTATAACGCATATTTTGAAATTTTAAATAATTTGAAAATGTAAAATCCATTCTTAGCTTGTGAGCTATACAAAAAGAGGTGGCAGACCGTATTTTGCCCCCGAGCCATAGTTTGCCGACCCCGGGTCTAAAGGACAAAATCATGAGCTAAAGTAAAGGTAACTTTGCAAGCATTTTCCTGGAAGGAGTATAGAAAACGTATCATTGCGGCAAGTTGCTAATGATCCCTGACCTAGTTCATAATCAGGATCTCTAACCTTATAGCCAAGTAAGAACATGAGTTACGCTCCACTAATATCAGGAGGTCCCAGTTGCTATCAACTTGAGTAGTGATGTTCCCTGTCATTGTGATTGGGAGTTGCTTCAAGAGTCCCTCCATCAAATTGATGCAACACAGTAGTAATTCTCTAAGAGGGAGACAGAGTTTGGCTTTAATCTTTGATAATTTTACTCCCATTCTCATTATTGATTCATTATTAGTTTCTCAGTCTCATGCAAGCATTTTTTTACAATGCTTCACAAAACCCAGAGCATACATGTTTAAATCATCCTTATCAAAAGGTACCTAACATGCTCAAGATCACAATGCAAATGTTTAAGTCTACGCTAGGAATCGATTCGGGGACTTTCTGATCAGACAGCCAAAAGTGTAAAGACCAAACTAAGCTGCAGTGTACCGCTAGCTATCTCATTTAATAACACCACTCGCAATACACATTGCTCAACCACTAGAAAGTATATTATCTTATCTCTCCTATAGTGACAAGCATTAATGTGGGCTAAAGTACGAATTGACTTGTTTCTGTTTTCACACATATTTGTGTAAGATGAAGATTGTTGTCAAGTTGAGTTAAGCCTACCTAGGGATTATTCAAGGTGTTTTTTAAATCTTACAAATTGATTCGCTCATTAACGAATGTATGAATGATAGCCCTCATTTAATGAAAAAATGTTTTATCAGCGAGGTTTGGTTTCTTACCTTTGAAATAATTAGACCTGAATGGTCTAACACATAAATCTTGTGTTGGGTTGATTGCCGATGACAGGGAGATCGGGGTTCGATTCCTGATCAGGTGTATTAAAGGTAGTTCTTTCTAAATAGTTACACAATCTTCCCTCCACCCAAATGCGAGTTCATTTTTCAGAAATTCTAACTTCCTTATTCCTAATCCATTTGCATAATTGATATATGTGAACAACCTAAACAAATGCTAAGACATTGTGGGAAATTTTTTATACACATTAATGCTAAATTTGTCATTCTTAAATTATAAATATGACTGTCATAAAAGCCAAATAAAACATACATTTAATTTTTTCACCAATAGTCTTTGGCTTAGGGAAATAAATCTTCTAGTATTGTAGCTTTGGGTGGCTATAGGAATATTATGAAATAATATTGTAAGCAAAAAACGGAATGATAATGTCTGCTACTTAATAAAAGTATGTATAGTTTTTGTATAATTTATTTTCATTAAAATTAACCTACTTGACCATTATTTGCACAGGGGTGCAGAATATGTTCAGAGATCCAATATTTCCCCAGAACACAACATTTTCAAAAAAAAAATTGCCGTAAACAATAGCGATCGAAATAAAACATTGAATTTCTTATAGAAGCTGAAGGGAATAAGGGTTATTTACAATCTAGTTTGAAAATCCAAATTCGAACATACTTTTGATCAGCTATTTTTATAGTAGGCCTACTTACTTATCTTATAAAAAATTTAGTTTTCTCCCATTTCCTTGTGTGTATTACATATTGTTATTAATTGTTCATTGATTACAGTGGCCTTACCTCTACAAACATTTAATTTTACATCTTGATAGTAAGAGGCAATGGAGTGTAATTCCGAGAGGCCTTGGTTTAATCGTTGATTTTCATAGACTTGTCGTATTCTGTAGACTTGCCACTACTGCAAGGTCTATCACTATCAACCACACTAGGGGAAATACTATCGCAATTTACGAACATGAGTTTTCCCTAATCACACAATTTACATTTTACTAAACTTGCAATACTCTCTTGATCCTTACTTCTAGGTTTTTCCAGGGGATATTTATTATATACGTGATATCCAAGTTTATTACATCTGCCACGCCATTCACAATAAGCACAGTTGACATAATAAACATTTGTTTCACTAAACCATCTAATTAACATTTATCTATTGTACAATGTACAAACCTTAATAGATCCACTAAAAACCACAATTTCATGGCTACACAATTATTACAATACATATGTTACAAATTTAAATAAACTGTGCGCACATCGCCGTGTAATTAGCCTGCGATATAACGAGTGACTGAATTCAAACTAAAAAACAAAACATCGCTCACCCTTCTCCACCCTCCCCCACCTGCCCGCCATAGCTACCAAACACCCACAGTAGGGTAGGTGACTGATGACTCATCACTCAATCAGGCCTTTAGCCAGGTTGAATTATTAGATTTTTCCTCTGCCCCTTATCTGAACCTCTGACTTCTTATCTAGAACTCTGACCCATTATATTAGCCCCTAGACACCGCAACTCTTTGTGCTTACACTGGCAATGCCTCACTATGGCACATACTGATAGTGTCGGTGTTGTGTCATCGGCATTAGTTTTTCATACAAATGAAATTAACATATTAGAACCCGAATGAACTAAAAACATCATCAACAAAATTGTTGGACTTTTCCCTGCCCCAAATTTCCCCAGGACTGCCTTAATTTCCCCCGAACCTCGTTCGCACATTTAGACATATTCTGCACCCTTGTATTTGCATACAAAATACCGAGTAGTCTAATTTCGTGAAAAGATCCAGTTTAGATTAAATGATAAACTTAACTTATAAATATTTTGATATACATTTTAATGTGCTAGTAAATTTTAATAAAATCTGGGTGTGTCTACTAATAAGCAGTTGAAGACCTCTCAAACAAATCCCAAATCAAAATTTGAAAATAAAACTTATATTTTTTATCTCTAATATTCTTGAGGAACAGCCAACACCTTAGCTCGGTCAGTAGTGTGTCTGTCAACTGAGCTAAAGGTCCCGTGTTCGATTCCCGGCATGGCAAAAAAAAAATCATTGGGGAAATTAGGGTTTACCCTTTCACAGTGATGAATTTACGAGACTGGAAGATGTGTGTGTCCTAGTCTTAGGTTAGATCATAAGGTATATGAAGCTACAACATACCTAGCCAGCCGGTAGTGGAAAATATATGACTTGAATAAAAACGGACCCAGGCCACAGGCTGGAAACAGTTGATGATAAATATTCTTTAGAATTTGCAGGGTTTGTGGGTTTGATGATATCCCTAGTTTACCCTGTGAGGTAGCAATCTTAACTTACATGGTTCCACCATGGTGTAGTTTATAAGATAGGGTTCTAGTGTAATCAGTGAATATAAGACTGCCACCTTTCAGGTTAAATTTTATTTGTAGTTGAAATCATTTTTTTGCAAACAAAACTCCTTGCCATTCCGAATATCCAATCCAAGACCTAGAAATTAGAAAAACATCGAGCATCAACAGTTTGCTTTTTGTGTAGCACTCAAAGTTCACCTCAAGTAGATGATAAGATCTTGTGTGCCGAACTTTGGCCCAAGGTACAAAGAGCGTGTCTTGCTATACACGGATCACTTGACTTAGGGGAAAAGTCCTTCATGTGAATGTTGATAGTACCTAGGACACTTTTTGCTACCCCATGGATAAATTATTGCATTTTAGATTTTATTTAGAAATCAAACTTTTATTTTTTATTATTATATTGGTCTCTCAAGAGTCCTGCATGCATTGGCACATAGAAAAATATCATACTAAATAGTTAGTTTGGCAAAAGTTTGTGCCATCTCGAGTACATAAAATTGCACCATAATAATCTCATTTTTTATTATCATTATTATTATTATTCGTTAACTATTATAGATTTTTTAATGTGAGTGGAGTAAATTATAATATGGTGCCAGTTTAATGATTGGGAGAAGATTTGAGTACAAAAGAATAAGATTTTCAAGGAGTTGGTTGTGTCTTTTTGTTTAGTTAACTCGCTTGACATCCACTTTGGTGGTCAAATGGTCTAATGTGTCACACACTCAATAGACCAGACTACAGATGACGGGCAGATCATGGTTCGAATCCCAGTCATGTGTATTAAGGGTGTTTTTCCCTACGTAGTTTCCCCTTTTTTCTCTACACAAATTCTAGTAAATTTTCTCTAAATTCTACCTTTCTAACCACTACTTCAATAGTGCAACTAATTTATAAGCGTATAACCCAAACTTGTGGTGTGACGCAAGTTAAACCACCGCTCTTGACACAATTGTAGCAGGAATAAAACTTATTTGAACACATTCTGCCAAACTATTTAATGCAATCGCCCTGATTTAACAATTTAACCATCTCTCTTGGCCATATTGTAAAGAAACAAGGGCACTTGGGTTACAACTCTCACAAGACATCTGGGCGTCTCCCAGACACTGAATCACTCTGCACCTCTCTAATTAAGAAAGGAGACATCTCTAATTGGATATGGGTTAGATCCAAGTCTTCAGTTTACTTTGACTTTAATCCAAATATTGGATACAAGTTTGAACATAAGAGGAAATCGAAATATAGCAGAATAATAGAAAATACAAATGGGAACTAAGTATTAACATTCATACATTCAGATAAGTGTTTATATATGGTCTGTGGTTTGGCTGTTGTGTTTTCTTTATAATTATGTTGGGCCTTAGCTACCAATAAGCAGTATTAGAGCTCTGAAACAAATTTCTATTACAAATTTTTAAAGCATTTAAAAGAAAGATCTAATCTTGAATCTCCTGCCTGTTGTTCATATTCACACACGTGTGTATCTAAAGCTGCCACCTCTTAATACCAGCAACAAATGTTGACCCTTGAACGTTGAACCTGTTGCTTGTGCTATCTTATTGGACCTTGTTTTGTGGAAAACGGTAAACATAGCAGGCTCGGCTCTTCAAGAGAGGTGTGTTTTGAGATAAGGCATGGGATAGTTCTAGGACTGGATTAGTGAACAGTACAAGGGACAGCCAGAACATTTATCAGGGGACTGCCGAGATGGGCTGACAAACTTATCTCTCTGCGCTTGAGAGAGAATTTGTAATTAGCAGCCAGCACACTTTCATTAGAGCGCATTTGGGATGGAGTGTACTAGATCACACAAATAACAAGGACAAATTGTAGATAGAGCATACTTGATCACGCAAATACAAGAAGGCATTTGGGATGGATTTCACAATGTCACACAAATAACAAAAATGTATTTGGGATAGAGTTCACTATATTACACAAATAATAAGATTGCATTGTGTATAGAACACACTAGAGCATACAAATAACAAGTTCAATAGAATATCACCAACCATGCAGTCACAACTTCTGTCAGCTATAGCTACTCTCAACTTTACTACTTTTTTTTTAGTACCGCATATTATTATTACCCCTTCAGGCTATATGCTTATATACTAACTACGCTAAGGGTTTAGGAATGAGGAAGGTTTTATTTAGAGAAAGTGTATCCACATTTGAATGGAGAGAGAATGAGAAACCACTTAGGAAAAACATCCACTTCTGTGGTCGCGTGGTTTTTCCTAAAAAGTTTACCAGTTTTTCCTCGTGCAAATGCAGGTACACTTCCTCTAAGTTCAACCCTATTTATCTCTAGCTCAATAGCACAAATTATTAGTACATAAGCATATAACCTGAATGATTAGTAAGATGTGGTGCTAAAAGAATTAGAAAAAAAACCACTCAATACACTCAAACATTATCTAACCACAATCTCCCAATCATTGGGAGTCTCTAGTTTTTTGCAAGAGTAGCGCCTTAGCTCATGCAGCCACTAAAGTGGGTAGTTTGTTGTGTTGATGCAACATTATCAGCGTGATTATCAAACTACCTGGTGGTTGGTTCATATAAGTCCGCTTACCTTTCTCGGTCTTAAAGTATAGACTGTAAGTTAGATGGCAATGTGATAAAAGCAAGCCCCTGATTTTCTGAGTAAAGGGGTGACCCTTGAGAACGATAATTTTGAACATGTTTCATCGCTCCAAATTGGCCACATTTGTTTTCTGACCGGCAAAGGGCTTACACCTATATAAGGTGTCTTCAAAGTATTTAATAATCAACACACAACTAGATTAACACAATGACGTTATGATTGAATGAATGAATTATGGACATTTAATTTTATACATGAATCTGGAAATTACAAATAATATCTCTTTTCTCAGAATCATCACAATTTGGCTAAAACAAGGCAGCATATGAATCTCTTTCCTCTCTAATATCACGATTACATCTACAGAAGACTTCCGATTATCCGCTTTGCGGCTTAACCGCGGCATCACCAACAGCAGGGGATATGTTTCTGAAAAACGCCTCATTGATGGAGAATACAGGCCGACCAATTGTTGTGCTCAGTAAATCCCTAGGGAAGAAATAATGACCAGAGAGAGAAAAGGTTTATTAAAGGGGGACTGCACTGGAATGGATCCATAACCTGTTTAACTATCTGAAATACGAAGACAACACACTCCCATCTGACAAGCTAATGTTATGGAAAATACGGAGCAGGATAAGGAAACAGGAAGAAGCTGCGATGAAGCAGAAGACTAATACACACTTTTTAAGTGATTTGTCCATTTCGAGTATACTGTATAATATTTAAAGTATATATTTTTATTATCTGAGAGCGTGAAATATAATGATATGTTCATAAAAGCAATCATGATAGGTGAGTACTAGTTAGATTTGAATGTTTTACAATCTCGTTTTACTAAATACTCAGAGTATCCGCAGCATTCGTCCTCTTCATTACCGCGGATAATTGGGAGTTGACTGTAATTAATTCTATAACAATACACCTTTTAATAATCGTTATCCTTTCATTTTTAGAAAAATTATATGTCATTATTATTTTTGATTGTAATTATTATATTATCTATATTTAATTTGGTACTAACAGAAGTACCTAATTTTACACAGGGTAACTGCACAATGCATTGTATGGCTATCACTGGTAACACTTTCTCTCTCTCTCTTTTCTCCAAACAGACAGAAAAACAAAATCTCTTCATTTTAATTCTTTCAACCTAGTTTTTGATAAAAAAAAATAATTAAAAAATCACTATTTTAAAATTCCTGCTTATAGGTGCACATGTTTATGCCCAGGGGCTACTAATTTTAAAATTTCAGCTGTCTGGATGCGGTAAATATCGCACAATTCTCATGATAAACGGGCAAACTCTTAAATTTATGTTTGTGATTGCTAACGCCACACTAGTAGATGACTTTATCGCTTTATTGCAATAAACTTTTAAAACAACCAAAATCTTTTTGACTCTATTAAGTAACTAAATGTAATGGTGCACTGCAAAGACTTTCTCGCTCCCATACCTAAAAATTGAGACTTTACTTAAAACTGCCAAGATATGTGAAACAAGATATTATACATTGTTGAAGAAACATTAAAGAAAAAAGAGCAACACATTTCACTAAAAAGAATAAATGAAAACAATACATACTGTTACAAAAATATATTGATAAAAAAAGTAACATGTTTACCAAAGAACGTAAATGATCAAATCCCCAGTTCCTAGACCTCCATTTAAATATAAGATATTTGCTTATAGCTCTGACACTAAAGGTATTATATCAATTAAAAGTTTTTTTAATTTTAATAGTCCTACTACTTTTTAACGGTAAGTTATTTCTTATATCAAAGAGTTGGGGAGATATGATCAAAATTGGATATATCCGCTCATATAAAATACCCTCTAAGTCATTTTCTTTGAAAAATTAGAACAGCCATTTTGTTTGTAATGTTAAATAGTGTCTAGATATGAATTTTAATCAAAATAGTTAATAGCTGATGTCAAGAAAATTTCTCCCCTCCCCCCTTCCCCCTTTCACCCTTAAGTAAACTACCATTAATTTTAGGGTTAGTTAGCTAATTCTAAAAATCTCTCTGAGACACCTTATGAAAACCTTAAGTAGTACCAAGTTTAAGCCCAATCGGTAAAACGATTTTGTCACTAGTCTCAATAGCAGACAGAAAGTATCACAAAAATCACTTATTAGGTTTCAGAAGTTCATCCATCAAAATCTTAAATTAATTTTTTATTTAATGATCACAATACTTTTTCTCTCCAAGGAGTTATAATAAATTAAAAAACATAAGAATATTTAATTGATTTTCTGTAATATTTAATCTGTACAGTCTCTTTGATCTGTACAGTCCCTTTGAATGTGCCCCTACCAATGATGACCACATATGTGAGCTGCTATGTTACAGGAGGTCTTGGTCTGAGTATATTTGACGGTTGCCTGATTGGAGAGGAGCTGGCCTACGGCTGTACCGGTATTGGGACCGTTATCGATAGCACTGGTCTTGGTGTAAGTATGTTAATACACGCTCACTTCTCTTTCAGGCGGGTTGAACCTGAGTGTCTTTGACGGTTGTCTCATCGCGGAGGAGGTGGCGTACGGTTGCTCAGGCATCATGACGGCTCTTGAAGGAAGTGGTTTGGCTGTGAGTAGCCTTTGAACCGCATGTCCCCTCATCAGTCGCATGAAGACTAGGAACTGCTTGTAACTGCATGTTCATACAACAGTCGCATGTACACTAGGAACCGCTTGTTCATACAACAGTCGCATGTAGACTAGGAGCCGCTTGTTCATACAACAGTCGCATGTAGACTAGGAACCGCTTGTTCATACAACAGTCGCATGTAGACTAGGAACCGCTTGTTCATACAACAGTCGCATGTAGACTAGGAACCACTTGTATCTGCATGCTCATGCAACAGTTGCATGTAGACTAGAAACCTCTTGGAACCACATGTCTTTGTTGCAGTCATATGTAAGATAAGAACCTCTCAGAACCACATGTTCATGTTGCAGTCATATGTAAGATAGGGACCTCTCGGAACCACATATCTATGTAGCAGTCATATGTAGACTAGGAACCTCTTGGAATCACATGTCCATGCAACTCTTGCATGCAGACTCTGAACTGCATATCCACACAGCAGTTGCATGCAGACTCTGAACTGCATATCCACACAGCAGTTGCATGCAGACTCTGAACTGCATATCCACACAGCAGTTGCATGCAGACTATGAACTGCATATCCACACAGCAGTTGCATGCAGACTATGAACTGCATATCCACACAGCAGTTGCATGCAGACTAAGAACCTCTTGGAACAGCATATCCTCATAACATTCGCATGTAGATATGCAACACTCGCATATAGACTAAAAACCACAGGTTGGATTTTTTTTATCAGCGAATCACTTTATAGGTATGTATGATAATTACTCTAATGGAGAATGGATGAGGAAGGAGGCATTTTAGAGGGGTAGTCTACCCGCATTTTAAAATACAAAAAATAAAATATTTTAACAATGAAAACTTTTCAATGGGTATTATTCAGACTCATAAACTGTCTTGCAAGTAACTTTCACTTTTTGATACACACAACGTAACAAAGTTGTTGTTTCCTGCTAAAACTGCTGGGTGACATGAATTTCACTAAAAACGAACTCAATCACACCTCTTTTCGAACCTAACCTGCCATCAGTCTCCCTAGCCTTCATTCCTCGAGAATACAATGTTCCACAGTCGACTTGGCCAATAATTTTAGAGGGGTGTGTGAAATAATATAACTGGATTGTTTAAGGATCTTTAAAAATTGTTGAAAGTAATCACCAGGCTTCTGTGTACATTCCAACACTCGGCTTCTGACGCTTACATAATGTTGTTACTATAGTTGTCAGTGTAGTTGTCATTGTTAATGTAACTGAAGTCGGTTGTCATCATTGTTGTTACTGAAGTTATCACTCTTGTTGCTATATTTGTAGCAGTTGTCGTTGTTATTGTTGTTATTGTAGTTGTCACTCTTGTTATCGTTGTTGTTACAATTGTCACTCTTGTTGTCATTGTTGCTATAGTTGTCGCTCTTGTTATCGTTGTTGCTACATTTGTCACTCTTGTTGTCATTGTTGCTATAGTTGTCGCTCTTGTTATCGTTATTGCTACATTTGTCACTCTTGTTGTCATTGTTGCTCTAGTTGTCGCTCTTGTGATCTTGCCTCTCTTGCAGCAAAGAGTCACCTCCTCCCCGAATCTGCTGCTTACTCAACTTGTCAACTCTGCAATCTGTGTGGTTTTTCTGCTCGGAGGTGTTTGTGTGTGCTATCTAAAGTTCTCCCCTGGAGCAGCAGAAGTGCAGGGCCATTGATCAGAAGATCAATAGTAGCTTTTTATGGCTTGGTGGGGAGGCATCCAGGTTACAACTTGGGGGCAAGCCCAGTGAATCGTGCATGGGGTTCAAAATTTATATGCGCAAAAATCAATTACACTAACTCCACTAATGTGTTAAAAGATGAGAAATATAGATTTTAGAGAAATGTACCCACATTTGCACAAAGAAAGAGTGGGAAACAAAGAAAAACACCCTAATGGTATTCAAACCCTAATCTCTCTACCAATGGTGGTCCAATCTGTGTTGCCAGAGGGAAGCCTTTGGACCATTTGACCACTGAAGTGGATGAATTTGTACATTTGACCGTGAAGTCAACTACAACTTCCCACGCATCCATGTGAACATTTTGTTTTCAGTTAATTTTTCATTTACTAAATGGCTTCATTTAAATTTTTATTTTTTAAATTTGAACATTTTGAACAAAGGTTTTACTTGCTTACTGCCAGCCCCCAAGACTCGCGTGCACTTCTGACATTCCTGTCCTTGACACATTTGTTTCTAGACACAACCAATAAAAGGGTCATTCAGGCACAATACATAAGCCACTAAAGTGAGAAAACACTATTTTCAATATTGTTTTGTTTAAATTCCAGTATTTTCTTTCAGTAGCTAAACCTGTTTCTCATTGAAGACTACACCAGCACTTGCCTGGAGTTTGGATGTAAATTACATCGCTTCCCCTTGAGATGCTGTCTGCTCTCCCCCCACAGTGTCCTATGTCATATGTTTGGATATGTCGTGGAAGTGAGTGAAACATAAATCCAACTGACATTCCTTCTTTATTTTCTCTGTCCAGCAAGCCCCGGTGATCCTAGCAGGCAACAAGGAGCAACAGAAGAAGTACCTTGGACGACTGCTAGAGGAACCACTGGTCGCCGTGAGTAGCCTCCATCTTCTTTCACATCATATTGTATCAAGTACTCGCTTAGAGACAAGAGTTGTAGATTTTTTGAGCTTCGCTTTGATAACACTTAACATGACTATCTGACTTACCTGACTATCAGGATTTGTAAATAGTAATCACTATACAATGAATATAATTGTGTTTATTTGGCAAAATCGAACATTTTCTCGCCCTTCTCAGAACTGTCCCGTGTAATATGGTTGTGTATTTGACCACAGGCATACTGTGTGACGGAGCCAGGCGCTGGTTCCGACGTAAACGGGGTCAGGATGCGAGCAGAGAAGAAGGGAGACGAGTACATCCTTAACGGTCAGAAGATGTGGATCACCAACGGAGGAGTGGCCAATTGGTAGGTCCAGTAACACACTCTTCTGTAGAGGTGGCCAGATGGTAGGTCAAGTAGCACTCTCTTTTGTATTGGTGGCCAACTGGTAGGTTCAGTAACACTCCCCTATAGGGGTGGCCAGATGGTAGGTCAAGTAGCACTCTCTTTTGTATTGGTGGCCAACTGACAGGTCCAGTAACATACTCTTCTGTAAGGGGTGAGAAGATGGTAGGTCAAGTAGCACTCTCTTTTGTATTGGTGGCCAAGGGGTAGGTCCAGTAACATATTCTTCTGTAGGGGTGGCCAGATGGTATGTCAAGTAGCACTCTCTTTTGTATTGATGGCCAACTGACAGGTCCAGTAACATACTCTTCTGTAGGGGTGAGAAGATGGTATGTCAAGTAGCACTCTCTTTTGTATTGGTGGCCAACTGGTAGGTTCAGTAACACTCTCTCCTATAGGGGTGGCCAGATGGTAGGTCAAGTAGCACTCTCTTTTGTATTGGTGGCCAACTGACAGGTCCAGTAACATACTCTTCTGTAGGGGTGAGAAGATGGTATATCAAGTAGCACTCTCTTTTGTATTGGTGGCCAACTGGTAGGTTCAGTAACACTCTCTCCTATAGGGGTGGCCAGATGGTATATCAAGTAGCACTCTCTTTTGTATTGGTGGCCAGATGGTAGGTCCAGTAACATACTCTTCTGTAGGGGTGAGAAGATGGTATGTCAATTAGCACTCTCTTTTGTATTGGTGGCCAAGTGGTAGGTCCAGTAACATACTCTTCTGTAGGGGTGGCCAGATGGTATGTCAAGTAGCACTCTCTTTTGTATTGGTGGCCAAGTGGTAGGTCCAGTAACATACTCTTCTGTAGGGGTGAGAAGATGGTATGTCAAGTAGCACTCTCTTTTGTATTGGTGGCCAACTGGCAGGTTCAGTAACATACTCTTCTGTAGGGGTGAGAAGATGGTAGGTCAAGTAGCACTCTCTTTTGTATTGGTGGCCAAGTGGTAGGTTCAGTAACACTCTCTCCTATAGAGGTGGCCAGATGGTAGGTCAAGTAGCACTCTCTTTTGTATTGGTGGCCAACTGGCAGGGGAGAAATACTGGCGATGTTGCCAGACTTGTCCTAGGTAAGGGAAGACATATTTGCCTTATCTCAAGAGAATGGTAACACTGCTAGTCTACAGCTCCCCAAGGGTTACATTATTAGTTATTCTCTGTGTGACTCAACTAGAAACAAGTTCTTGTGATCCAGGAATTTCGGCTTATTGCATTCCCCTTAAGATCAGATACAAAAAAACTAAATTTGAAAATTAGTGTATGATATTGTGTGTTAACAAAGTAGGGTGACTTGCATTTGGCGCTTACTGTAATACATCTGTACTGTGTCTAACAAGGACCTCCTTATTGAAAGGTCTGTGCCAAGGATACGAACTGGAGACACTTATGTCTGGAATTGCTCCGGTGATATTACAGGTACTTTGTTCTTGCTCGCACGAACCCTGACCCCAAGGCTCCAGCCAACAAGGCGTTCACAGGCTTCATCGTCGAGCGAGACACACCTGGACTCACACCCGGTAGGAAGGTGTGTATTTGTCAATTCTGTCAATTCATTAATAAATAATTACAATTATTCAAACTGGTCCAATACATTGAAACTAGTATGATTAATTGAAACTGGTACATTTCTGAATTTTATTTCCATTTCCAGATGTTATTTTTCAACATATATTTAAATGAAATAAACAAATCGATGGGCGTGAACTATGGCACCTTTTTCCTTCTTACAAATCGATTCAAATCCTTAAGGAAATTCAAAATTCAAGAAAATATCAGATTCAAGATTTTAAAATAAAGTTTTCAAAATTTTGGCTTTGAATTTGTATCAGAGCTCTCGCCTATCGATGGTTCACCCTCAACATAATTATTTTAGAAAAACAACCTGACCCCAGACCATTAATTTAACATTTAACTGAATGTTTTTTCTTCTTTAAAAAAATTTAGCGCCACATTTCATTACCTGTTCAGTTTATAAACATATGCACTAACTATGCTAATGAGTTAAGGACAAGGAAGGTTGAATTTAGAAGAAGTGTGCCCAAATTTGTGGGGAGAGTTTGGAAAACTATTTAGGAAAGACCCCGCTTGGTAAATCTGACCAAGATTTAAACCCCATAATGATATTGGTTTTTATTTCCCCGCAATTGGACATCAATTATAGTGATACCTGATTTTAAATTATGACTATGTGGATGTGGACCCGTGTGTGCCTTATGGTGCGCAGTAATTATAACAATACTCAGTTTTAGGATGAGGATGCGTGCAGTGCATGCCCTATTACGCACTTGTACACGGCTATGTGATATGACTATATGTAATTCTTATTCTTATGAAATGAGTAAAACTATTAATGTTGCACACGATTTATTTATATGTTTACACTTTCAGTACTGTAAATTTGATATTAAAATGATACAGTTTTTGTTCATTTATGGACTGACTCGAAGAGCCAGATCTATGCAGTTCAAAATTATGTTTTCTGTGTGATAATATTAGGTTTCTGTGTGTACTGTTCTTACTGTGATATTACAATGTTCTGTTAAATTCATACGCACAAGAGGCTTATATATGACCTACCCCTTTCTTCTTGGACCCCTTGTCACCAGTGTTAATAAAACTAATAGGAGAACTCCTGGCAACCTGATGTTTCAAAGGCTAGCTTCCTATTGGGTAAAGGGATCCAGTATGTCACATGATTTTTCAAATACATTGGAGTTTGTCTTTTAAAGAAAGAAAGTTCTAAATTGCGATATATTGAAATTACTTCTGAAAACGCGTGACTCTCCATGAATAAAGAATTAAAAGGAAACTTTACATACAGTTCTTTAAAGAAAAATACACTTTATCCATGACTTTTTTAATATATGAGAGGGGTCCAAAACAGTATCATTAAACCCCGATCTTCTCATCTTTGGTAGTCTCTTCTATTACGAGAGTGACACCTTAGGACATGCGGCCACCAAAGCATGTAACTGAATGTATGAATGTTATAACGAATGCTAACATCACTTAATGTTTAAAGTTTCTATAAGTCTGTTATATTCCTATTTCTTATGAAGCTCGTAAGTTTTTACAAGAATCAGAATTTGAAGGTAAAACAAAGATTTGTATTCAACCCATAACTAGTAATTATTAAACCTCAATATTGCCTCAGATCAAGTAAAGGGGATTTAACTAAAATAAGTGGGTCAATTGAACAAAAATGTCTTAAATTTAAAGGAGGATAGAAGGGTGTGGACTGGGTTTTACTCTTTTCTGCTGAAGAAGAGGACTGATGTACCCCAAAAATTAATAATCATGTGTTTTGTTGTGTTTTAATTGTGAACTTTGAGACCTTTAGCTTTCTGGTAAGTGTGCCTTTCTATACTCCATTCAATGTTTAATTCAACATAGCCGTTTGGCGCAATGTTTCCTTTGTTTACATACCATAAATGTCCTAAAAGCAGTGCTGATTTCTTACCCCTTTTCCCTGTATTCAAAGTTAGTGGCATACTCTGGAGCTATGTTTTTAAAGTCATATGATTTGCTATTTCGGCAGTTAAATTAATTGATTGCGTCTATTTTTACAGATTTTAAAAACATCAGATCTAACTTGATGCTTTATGGTACACTTATTTTGTCAATTGATGGCATTCCAATTTTTCCTTTTTTCTTGGCCCACCCAAAACATGCACACAATTGTTATTTTTTTAAATGATCGAACAAAGAAATATAAACATCCAATGACCTCATATTTGCTTGAGATCTATTGGGCAGGTCACCAAGTTCTGGGGAAATTGGAGGGGACACTTGGAGGTTCTGGCTGATCATGTTTATGCTCCCCCAGGAAATCAATATGGGTCAGCGCTGCTCTGACACACGTGGGATCACGTTTGAGGATGTGCGGGTACCGAAAGAGAATGTTCTGCTGCAGGAAGGGGAAGGATTCAAGATCGCCATGGGGGCTTTTGACAAGACTCGCCCGCCGGTAAGTTGCACGTGTCTGTGTGTGCACCCAAAGGAGATTCTGACTATTCAACTTGCCAAAGAGATGACAGTGATTCTTGTTATCTTGCTACTAGGTTGCATCTGGGGCCACAGGGCTGGCCCAGAGGTGTCTCGATGAAGCCACCAAGTATGCTCTCGAGAGAAAAACATTTGGGGTTCCCATTGCAACTCACCAGGTCAGTATGGGTGAATGAATAGAGAGAATTGTGGTACTTCACTCCACAAACACATGCACTATTGTTACATAACATAACCTTTTCTTGTGACATTAAGACTGTCTGTGTATATTATAATGATGATGATGATGTTGTACACATATTTAAAATAAATTGTCCACACTATACCAACCGTGCGGCCACCGCGGTTAGTGAGGAAAGTGCCATCATTTGCATATGTATGATGTCATGAGGTGAGCACAAAGAACTCTCTAGTTAATCTAAGTTCTCTCTATCAGAGCTGCTACTTATTTATTCAAGTATATTCTGTTCACAATAGGTTTTTACCTGGATGACAGTTCGAAAATCATATGTTTAGGTTTTGGGTTGCCAACACTTGGAAAAGATCACAGTTTTGTTATAAATGTAAAGAGCTTTAATTACCTGTTATATATTACATTTAAAATAACGTAAACTTAAGTTTTCTCATACTATTTCATTTTTTTAAATAATCTCTTTTTATCCAACTCGAAACAATATTTTAAACATAATTAAAAGTACTTATTTTTTGTTTTGGAACGTTACTTATTTGGTGTAATATAGTGCACACATCCATACCTTTTAATACAGGCATCGTATTTACTTGGAAAAGAGAAAAATGTTGTCATTTTTTTACATACAATAAATGATTTTATGATTATTTTATCATATTTTGAAATATTTAACTAAATAAAATATTTTCATCTACTGCATGTCTGCATCGTTGTAAAAAACTTGTTTACCGTTATGTTCAATCATAGGGTTTAGATTCGTCAGTGGCCATTTTGAAGCTATGTTTGTTAGAAGTTTTGGTGAAGGTGGTGTTAATATTTTTTAAGGGGAATAAAACTATAAATAAACTTTGTGTCCGACCTCAAATAAATATATAAATAATATATGCCTAAATTACTGTGGTTAACTATCCCATTAATATATTACCATCTGTTTTCATTACAGTCATCCATAGTGATAGATGTCAACTGTTGGCGTAGTGATATATTAGGGATTAATTCTAGTAACATTTAGAGCTGTCATCCAGATAAACTTAGCTCGTGAATGACTTATAATTCTCATTTGTCCTCATGAGGCTGAGTTTGACCTCATTTCAAACCCGCTGCTTTACATACAAATTCTGGAAGGCCAGGGATCAATCCCAGGGCCTCTGGATCTGTAGCCAAGGGCTCTGACCATGATAAAACAGGTGGTCACAAGTATAAAAATCTGAATTAATTGGCTAAACACCTTTGCACACTATCTCAGACAATAATATTAATACTAGATGGTAAAAGCAGAAGGGGTGAAGCTTCAAGGATGACTTTACTTGAAAAAATAATAATTCCTGCGTCAATGGTTTCAAAGTTTCACCAATAGAAAATATTAACGGATCAATCATTCATGTTAAATTATTGTCATTCTGAGCTGTCATGTACCCTTTATTAACTCTGAAAGGTAGTAAGCTTACCTTTCATGGTTCTGCTATGGCTCAGCTTATAAGACAGAGCCGTAGGCCGTCAAGGTAAGATGGCTACCTTTTAAGTGTAAACTATGTGTACATTTCATATTAATAGGAACAAACTTAGAGTAATTAAATTGCAGTTTGTGATAGTAAATTGATTTCACAGATTAGGATGAGATATTACAAACTATTGTGTAATAAAACATTTTCTAAATTATTTTACTGAATTAAATAAAATTAATAAACTCCATATATTATTTCAAGCATAAAAATATGCAAACTTTGCTTCCTCTTCGAAAAATGTTTACAATATTTTATTGGAGTTTGGCTAAGTGGACATTGACCGTGAATGCACACAGTCTACTCAGGGATAGGGTAGCTAAATATTTCTATGTTTGTAAGTTTTTAATATCTGAGTTTGGTTCTCATCCAGGCCGTAGCGTTCATGTTGGCAGACATGGCTATTGGCATTGAGACGGCACGTTTGGCGTGGATGAGGGCGGCCTGGGAGGTGGACCAAGGCCGCAAAAACACTTACTACGCTTCTATCGCCAAGGCACACGCAGGAGACGTTGCCAACAAATGTGCCGCCGACGCTGTGCAGGTCAGTTTATGCCATGCAGTTTCGGGCATCATGAGCTGGTCACAGGTCAGAGTTATAAACTCGGCCAAATGACCCCAAGGGGGGGCTTACCATATGGGATTTATCTATGTGATTTTACCACTCGCTCTTCATGTTACTCTAAGTGCATTTCATATAATTCACCTTCATCCTACTTACCCCTTAGACTGGGCTTCTATGTAGATAACAAATTAATGTCCACTCGACAAAAATATAAAATAATTAGATTATTTGATGTGATAACTTAATTCATCCAGGGTCAAAATTTACTAAAACATGTTTGCAAGATAACATTTTGAAAATAAAACCTGAAATTTTAAGTTATATAACCTGTATTAGTAGTTGAATGGCCGAAGGCATCACTCTTGCAATAGACTAGCATTCCGATGAAGAGGGGATTGAGGTTTGAATCTCAGTTGGGTGTACTGAGGCTGGTTTTTCCTAAACGTTTTGCACTCTTCCTCCATGCAAATTTAGGTACACTTCCTTTGAATTCAACCATACTCATCCCTAGTCCATCAGCCTGGTTAGTGCATTTGCATACAACTCGAACAGATCAACAAAAATATATTTGCCTTAGGGTGCCAAAGAATGTCTTGAGTCAACATTTTTAGCTCACTATTTATTTTTCTCCTCAGATTTTTGGAGGAAATGGTTTCAACAGTGAGTATCCGGTGGAGAAGTTGATGCGGGATGCCAAGATATACCAGATCTACGAAGGCACGGCGCAGATCCAGCGGCTCATAGTGTCTCGGGCTATTGTTGACAAGGCTCTAGGGAAGTGAGCAGTCTAGCTTGACTCGTGACAGATCAACATTTATCTACTCATCAAAATCAATGTCACTTTTGTGCAACAAAAATTGTTATGATGAATGAACATAAGTTTGGTTCAAAAATTTTGTTTTGATTTGGAATAATCATCATCAAATGTTATCTGTTCCTTCCATCTCTTTCTTTGTGTATTTTGTGCTCTTATTCCTATTTGCTTCACTACCATCATTTCTTCAGTATTTTTTCCTTTTCCATTCTCATTACATGTCCATACCATCTCACCCATGCTTCCTTTACTATCTCATGTACCCCAACTCTTGCCTGGATAACTTCATTCCTAATCTTGTTTTGCCTTGTGACACAGAATTTGTATTGCATTTTGTTTTCCTATATTGTTGTTTTAAATTAGAAAATTGAAAATTAATTCATTTCAAAACGAACCTAACTTTCATCTGTTCAGATTGACAATATTTCAACTTCAAATTTAGGTGAACATTTATCATTTGGGGAAGTAACAAAAAGAATCAAATTAATTAGGCTGAGGGTGTGTTCATCTTTTCCCTATGGCGGCCATTTGATATCCATGCTTCCTTGTATAATGTCAGATTTTCATAGGAAGCTCATAATTTAAAAACTGAAAACTAATGTTGCCAAATTGGCAGAAAGAAAAATTATAAATGGTATTTACATTCTTAATCCATATAGTATATTTGGAAGAGGGTTCAGAAAAGGTAGATAGAAAACATATAAAAGAGAACGAACACAATATGGATTTTGCAATGAAAATAAGAAAATAGTTCTCACTTTACATGTGTAAAGTTGTCTTGTGTTTTGTGACATTTAATAAACTGATTAGTCATATCATTAGTATTTGTACTTTTTAAATACTGTATAAAATCCATTTTAAAGCTATTTAGTGAAGTGATTTGTTAATAAAGTAAACGATTCAAATGTATTATTAAATAATTGGATATTTTTAAAAGGTGTGATTACTATCTGAATAAATTGTTTATGTTTGTATGACTACATCAAATATTACTAAATGAGCACTGTCTAGTTTTAATTGTTGCACTCTTCCTGTGCTCTTGTCATTATCTTGACATGCAATCACAAATTGAGCCAATGGGAAGTTAGTTTATGAAAAAAAAAACTACTCTGGGAATATAATTTTTTTTAAACTATTGCCAATATTTTTATAGCTCCTAATAGGATTGGGTAATGATGGTGACTTTAATTAGGTTTTAATCTGATTAAACACTTCCATTAAAATATAAGTGTCCAGTCAGTTTTAACAAACTTGGATTGTTGCGAGTTAGTTTAAGGGTGATGTAAAGTCAAATAAAATAAATCAAATATTTCCACAGCTAAATTAAAGGCAATCTTGCCTTGAGTGAGTTCCACTATGCCGCTATTTTATAAGCTACTCCATAGTGAAACCATGCAAGGTAAGCTTGCCACACTTCAGGTTAAACTCAGGGTACTTAAATCTATTTCAGAAATCTTGAGCTATTTTTTTTAGAAATGTGTCTTACTACCTGTTCAGATTATATTCATATGTACTAATTATGCTAATGAGTAAGGATTGAGAAAGATAGAATTTTAATTGAATTTGTGTGAAGGGAGGGTGGTAAATCATTTAGGAAATAACCATGCTTAGTATACTCGGTCGGGATTCGAACCTTGATCTCCCTGTCGTCAGCAATCTAATCTCTTACAATGGTGCCACCTTAGACCATGTCATCACTGAACATGATTAATGTGTGTTTAAGTTATCAATTATAATTTTGGCAAAGCTTCGTTGTTGGAGCCAAAATGTTTTTCGAACCAAACTCAAAAACTAAAAAAAAAAATACAATCAAGTTGAAATTTTATGAAGATTTGTAAATCTCTATCGATTGGTTCTCAAAGGGGTGGTGTGAAATTCCCATCGTAGTGTTATTATTGATGAATAAATTATTAAAAGTAGTTTCATTGATTTTTTTTTTTTTCAAACCATAAGAAAAAATATTTCAAATTTTTTAATGGCTTACAATAAAAGAGTTGAGTAATTAGTGAGAATCTTGTTGTTTCTTACACAAAAAGTTAATTTCCTCGAAGAAAGAACACACATACATGCACGCATGTGCATTTTCTCTGTGTATGCCCGAGTGTCATGTAGTGTTACCAACGTACACATTTAGTATGCCATGAGGGCTCCCAATAAATAAAAGTGTGTCATGAACAAAAAATAAAAGCTGTAGAACCTTCTCAATTTTTTTCTCAAAAATTTTAATTACATTAATAAATCAATGAAACTTCAAGTCACATATCAACAACAAAATGTTTTATATATGTATATCTGATAATATAACTATCTGGTTTTAACAAAAACAGTAGTTTGATTATCAAACATTTTATCAAATTGTTATTATTAAAGCCCCGTAAAAATGGTTTTATTTTTAGTTAAATTTCATTTATAAATCTCACTTGTCAGTGTTATTTTGTGTTTATTCAAAATTACGTATTATCTAAGGTGTTTAAGTATTATTTACATATTGAAACAATGTATACAATGTTAAAATTTATTATTCAAACTTTATATATTTGCTTTAAAATTCTTTGTCAAGTTTGTCTGCATATCTCACAATTTTGTAGGCTATAGTGCTAATTTCTGCTTAATTTCTTCTTAATGTTGTCTTTATTTAAAGATATATTTTTTTGTAAAAGCGGTGTTATTTCGTGTAACAAGACAATTTTGTTTTATTTCGCTTTTCAAAAATATTTTAAATCATATTTAAAAACTATCAAAGGAAAAAGTACTGGATTCCATCTTTGTATAGCACTTTTCTCTTTATCGCCTCTCACCATTTTTACGGGGCTCTATTTATTTATTATTGATTGTTTTAAGTACAGTAGCCCCATGCCTTCTTTGGTGCCGACTGGCAGCTTACAGCTGACTTCTGACAGTCAACATTTAGGTATATACCTAAATTTTGACCGTCATAAGTGACAGCTGCTAAACAAATTTTTTCAGATCATATGGTTCGGCGTAGGGATACATAGTTTGTTCTGGTAACTTTTTAAAGCTGTCAGTCAGCACCAAAGAAGCCATGGGGCTACTGTAATTGGGAAAAGGTGAAGGAAAGGTGGATACAAACATATAAATGGGAACAAACAAATTGGTTTTTATAATGAAATAACACAGTTTACACCGCTGCCACTGGACAAAGCGGTAATGGCCGCCTTTTGAAGAAAATTGATTGTTACGGCTCAATCCCCCAACGAAGGTTTCATTCGTTCAGCACTCATCAGGAGGGAGTGGGAAACATGCAACACAAATATCTAAAAGAGGAAACCAAAATAACATTATAGAGAGAAAAAGGAAATTGGTAAAGAATGATTTTAATACACTTAAATAGAAACATGTAAAAAGAACAAATTACATAAAGGACAAACATAGGAGATAGGTAATGGATACAAATTTAACAAGATATAGATTACTAATTTTGTTCCCTTTTATATGTTTAGGTCCTCATAATTATATATCTATGAATTTATTTTTAAATCTGTGTGTTGATACATTTTATTAAATTAAATTGTAAACTGTATGAATAAACATTTTATAAAATTGTGGGGTCACACTTTAATTGAACCAAGAACCTCTTGCACCCACACCTGCAATTGTGTCCTGGAGACTGTCCCAGGGAGTGCTAGTTGCAGTTTTCTGTGAAGCAGCACTTACAAGTGAAACAACTCACTTTCATATTGCTCTTGGTAAAGGGCTAGTTGTCTGAACAGAATAGTTTATGTACCAGAAATCCATCCCTCAACTCCTTACCCATCAATTAACTAGTCTTAAGGGGTGTGAATGTGGGGAATGCCAGGTCTCCGCTGTGGTTCGGATTCCACATTAAACTGTAGGTCCTTCATTTCATCTCACAATCACCCTTCCATTACACATTAACGTAAGTGCGTATAACCCGAATGGGTAGTAAGACGCGGTGCTAATAATCAATCAACTAGTCTTAAGATTATTTACAACTAAACAATTCACTTGAACAAATAAAAGAATCATTGTATTCTTAATTTTCTTTTGTAATTTGCAGTCTGAGTAGGTTCATTTGGGGGGTTGGTTCATGGGACCTGAATCTACCTTTGTTAAAGCCAGTTTGACACTAAACAATTTTTGTTATCCAGTAAAACTCTCTTTGAAGTGAACTGTTTTTAAAAATGTCTGCTATGTATCTATAAGGAAAACCTCTTTTTGCTTTATGGGGTAATTGTATTATATTTGGAAGAAGGTACAGGAAAGGGGGATAGAAATATTTAAAAGGGACGAACACAACATGACTTTTACATTGAAAAGAAAAACACAGTTCTCACTTGCTGCCATTGAACACAAATGTAATGGTTGCCTCTTAAAGAAAATTGATCAGCACTGACCAATCCCCCGTTTTTTAACTATTATTTTTTTATCTTTCTTTTAGGAAGTTGCGTTGCGCATTTCACACTTCTCCCTGATGAGTTTCGATAAACTAAAACCTAGGTCGGCGGATTGGGCGGTGACGATCTATTTTCTTTAAGAAGCAACCATTACCTCTGTCCAACGGCGGCATTTGTGAACTGTGTTCTTCTTTTCAATGTAAAAGTCTTGTTGTGTTCGTCCCTTTTATATGTTTCTATCCACCTTTCCTTTACCTTCTTCCAAATATAATAAAAATATCTGCTGATAGCGATGTTGTCACTTGGGACTACAAGTATCAATTCCTGTGATGGACTCGAGCTCTCCCAATGAGCATAAAAACCAAGAAAAGTGTAAAACATTAAATATAAAAACTCTGACATACTAAAATCGCAAACTTAATTGAAGACGTGCAACTTGAAATTTACTCCTTCCATGTTGGGCATCACATGATTGCACTGTTGCACAGAAGCTATAAAATCTGAACCAACACATCCCCTGTTATAGGCCTATATGGGGTTATTTAATAAATAAGTTAGGTTTGAAATTATTACTAACTCGAAAATTAACAATAAATATGCTTGGAATCATCCAAATATTTCCTTATATTATTATTATTAGCACCGCGTCTTACTACCCGTTCGGGTTGTACGCAATTTCTTTATAAAATTCAAACTAAAAGTTATTTTCTACCATTGGCTTGAATAGAAGTTTCTTGGGGAATTGTGGTGGGTTCAAATTAGCCAGGTGCTACTGTATATTTATTAGCATGGCCTGTTTTATAAATTTAAGTTTAAAAATAAAATTGTATAATTAGTTGTGAGTGTTTATCAGGCCTGTTAAGTCTTAAGTCAGAAGCAGCTAAGGGCAGAATCATTGTTGGTTAAAAAAAAAAATAGGCCTACAGACTGGCGGATCTGACCTAGACAATTTTTTTCTGCAGATAATTTCTTAGTAGATTTATTAAAAATATTGTGTAAAAGTGTATTGTATATTTTCATCTGGAAGCATTTTATTGTTCACATTCTTTGCTCAAATAAATAGTGTGATCTGTTAGTCCTAATTTGGTAACGATCTTAATCAAAGAAATATTCTCTGTCTCAATAATTAATCAAATTTCTCTTACCTTTGCCAAAAATAGTAGTAATTACTCTGTATACTTAGAGGAAATCATTTGGTAACTAAAGAGAGTTTGTAATTATAATAAATGTATTGTATTATATTAACCTCAGCTTGCTTTTTGTTTAGGTCATACATCTATGCAATAACTACAATAATGTGAGCTATTATATTTGGAAGAAGGTACAGGAAAGGTGGATGGAAACACATAAAAGGGGGACAAACACAATATGACCTTTACAATGGAAAGAAGAATACAGTTAACACTTTACACTGCTGCCAATGGACAAAGAGGTAGTGGTTGCCCCTTAAAGAAAATTGATCATCACCGCCCAATCCCCCGACCTAGGTTTCATTCTATCGGAACTCATCAGGGAGGAGTGTGAAACGCGCAACGCAACTTCCTAAAAGAGATAAAAAAAAAAATAGGCCTACAGACTGGCGGATCTGACCTAGACAATTTTTTTCTGCAGATAATTTCTTAGTAGATTTATTAAAAATATTGTGTAAAAGTGTATTGTATATTTTCATCTGGAAGCATTTTATTGTTCACATTCTTTGCTCAAATAAATAGTGTGATCTGTTAGTCCTAATTTGGTAACGATCTTAATCAAAGAAATATTCTCTGTCTCAATAATTAATCAAATTTCTCTTACCTTTGCCAAAAATAGTAGTAATTACTCTGTATACTTAGAGGAAATCATTTGGTAACTAAAGAGAGTTTGTAATTATAATAAATGTATTGTATTATATTAACCTCAGCTTGCTTTTTGTTTAGGTCATACATCTATGCAATAACTACAATAATGTGAGCTATTATATTTGGAAGAAGGTACAGGAAAGGTGGATGGAAACACATAAAAGGGGGACAAACACAATATGACCTTTACAATGGAAAGAAGAATACAGTTAACACTTTACACTGCTGCCAATGGACAAAGAGGTAGTGGTTGCCCCTTAAAGAAAATTGATCATCACCGCCCAATCCCCCGACCTAGGTTTCATTCTATCGGAACTCATCAGGGAGGAGTGTGAAACGCGCAACGCAACTTCCTAAAAGAGAAAACCAAAAAAAAACAAAAGGGGAGAAAAAGGTAAAGAATGATAGGACACATATAATATTAATGTAAGCTAGAGATGCAAGTTTCATTTAAAGAAAGTATACCCTCGTGTGCATGGAGAGAGAGTGGAAAACCATATAGGGGAAAAACTATGTACACTTGACCGGGACTCAAACCTTAATCTCATCATCGGCACACTAGTCTGTTGCAAGAGTGTTGCCTTTAACCGTTTGGCCTTTTTATGGTTAATTTGATGATATATTCTCTCTTTCTGATAAAACCTTTTTTTCTTTCTTAAATACAGTGTGTTTCATAAATTTACTTTCAGAGAAATTTTGTAAAGTTTTCTTACTCAGAAATTTTAATTAAAAGTATTTATTTTATATTCCATGGACTAAGTAGCCTGATAGTTCACGCAGTGGTGGTGAAATGCCCTGTGCTAACATTTTACTGCAGTAAATGTATTATTACAAAGTTAATATACATTTGCCATTTCTGACGAATTTCTACAGTATGAAAAGAAAGGAGTCAAAGACTTAACGTGCAGAATCCGCAGCCCTGGTTTTTATTGAAGTAGTGAAGTTGCTGGTGGAAGAAAATTATGTAAAACTGTGAACATCTAATCTTTTCATCACTTAGGTTAAATCATCTTTCTCTACTTTGTAGTGAAATATTTGAATACTTCTATGATTTTTGAAAATAATGTTGTCAGATGACACCTACACACTGGAATTGTAAAATAATTAGCGCTTGGAACCACAGTTGCAATTAACTATAAATCACTTGTGAGTTGACACATGGAAACACCAGGATTCAAACTAACGAGTTTCTTAAGAGTGGATGAACAAGATACTGGACCTAAAAATTGTTATTCACTAAACAACTAACAAATCTATTTGTTTTTACTATAGTTTACCATCCAATACCTTAACTTAGTCGTTAGCGTGTCTATCGTCCCAGATTCAACTCCCAGCATGGCCGAAAAATTCATCATTGGTGAAATGCGGGTTTACACTTTCACAGTGAAGAATTAATGACCGGGGACTGGATGTTGTGCTGTCCTAGTCTTTAAGTTATTTTATAAAGCCATATGAAGCTATGACAGGCCTAGCCAGCTGTTAGTGGAAAATATACGGCTTGAATAAAACATTGATCTAAACCACAAGCTGGAAACGGTAATAGATGTAAAAAAATATTTTACCCATTTTATGTATTCAAATATTACGATTCCTGCTAGTGACGCAAGTCGCATCACTTGACAGATAATATAGGGTTAGATCAAGTCGCGTTTCACTACGATACTTGTTTGGTTTTTATGTGTATGTATTAATTATGGTAATGTGTCAAGAATGAATAAGGTTGAATTTAGAAGAAGATAACCTGCATTTGTGTGGAGGGATAGTGGAAAACCGTTTAGGACAAAACCACCTGCAGTACAACTGACCCCCCAGTATCCCTGTCATAAACAGTCCAGTCTATTGCAAAAGTGACACCTTAAAACAGGCGTGTCGAACTAGTTTCATCATAAAGGCCGCATTTCAGAAAATTCAATACTGTCATTATCTTAAATAAAAAGTATCCCAACTTAGTGTCTTATTAAAAAAAAAAAATGGTAGGCCCCCTAAATGAAACCATTAGACTAATTTTTTTTTTTTTACCGGGATTTTGAAATATTTTATTTGAAGCAATGAATGTTGGTTTAATCTTAGGGTGAAGTGTAGGGATTTAGACCTTCTACCACCCTAGGCTCCATATAATTTGCTGCTTCGTTTTGACCTTACATAATAATAAACAGGATTTTTTTTTTCCATTGAAATATGTAGAATAATGCGATAATATTTTAATTTGTTTACTGTACTGACAGTATTTAATACAGTTTTTATTAAAGAATAATAAATACTAATGAAAGAATTGCACATGGACATACTTATAAATTCATACCTTTCAATACAGTAGACTAGCAATTAACTGAGGTAATTAGAACCCAATCTACCTCGAATAAGAAAAAACTCGAGATGATACAGTGTGTGTAGGATTTATAGGTAATATAATTTATAGGTTGTAAATACCTAGAACTAGAGCATTTGTGTACATTTTTTGTAAGTTTCAAATTATTAATTTATTAAAACACATTACATTACAAAGCATTTTGAGCGGTGTAATGCTAGGCGCAGTGTTCTGGTTGTTGGTAATTGGTTCTCATGTATTTAACAAAAGCTACTCTATACTAGATTTAGTAATACAGTATAATATTTATAAACAAGTTGAAGTAAAAAATGATCGTATAAAATACTTAACTGTTGTATAAATATTGTGTTAAAATTATACACTTTAACAGAATGAGCGCCTCGGATAAGCGGGGCTACTGTATTTGACTAACGAATGTAAAGATCATCATACTGAAACTCTAAAGATTTCAAAAAGTCTGACTCAATATTTAATACAGAAAGAGTGTTTACTCTATCCTTATTTTTTTTTTATCATAAGTAACATTTGACTCGACACAACCAAGAAAAACTGTGTTCTCGAGAACAGTTTGTGACCAGACTACTAACACTTATATGAAGTGCAATATCAACATTAGGGCATACAGTTTGTAAATTGTGTTGTCTTGAAGCCACTACAATAATTTCAGACTTGTATACATTTTTCTGAAAGTGTATTTTTAGGTGTGCACATCTATTTACAATCCACTGTCCTGGGCTGAAGCATCCTCAACCTACTGGTAAATCCGCCCCTGGTGAAGTGACACTCATATTTATTGTTGACAAGTGTGTGTCTGTCAGCCAATATCTCCTGTGTGTTTGGTTCAATTTCACATGAGAAAATAACTACTAACACATGTTATATGTGTTGCCAAACATTGCAAATTTAACAACTTTTGGAAACTGATCTCTGTCGAAGAAAGAATACAACTCTGGTAGATCAACCTCACAGTCATATTTCCAAATGTGGTATTTCTTAGACGTTTATAAAAAATAATAATTGGGCTATATTGCATGTTGGTTCGCCATAAGGCCCGTTGGCTCCACAAAGTCATGAGTAAAACGGCATCTGTCCTGCGAGTTGCAAGTTTGATAGCCTGCCTTAGACCATTCGACCACCGAATCAAGTTTAGACTTGAATTAAAAGTCATATAAATTATGTCACATTTGAGTGGAATACAAGAATAATGATGAAAGGTTTTCATGGATTGAAATGAAAAGATTCTGAATGACTTAACCCTACCTCAAGTTAAGTGAATTAGATAATGGTCAAAACTTAAAACAATCATGAACAAGCGACTAATAAAAATCATTATTTAAGCTAAACAAATATAAAGAGCGGAAGAATGAGTCGAGAAGTTACAAGCTGTGTCTTGGTGTTAGTTCAAAGAAGTTACAGGCTCTCTCTTGGTGCTAGTTCAAAGAAGTTACAGGCTAGGCTCTCTCTTGGTGCTAGTTCAGAGAAGTTACAGGCTAGGCTCTCTCTTGGTGCTAGTTCAGAGAAGTTACAGGCTAGGCTCTCTCTTGGTGCTAGTTCGGAGAAATTACAAGCTATTGTATTGGTGCTGGTGCGAAGAAGTTATAGGCTATCTCTTGGTGCAGGTTTGAAGAAGTTAAAGGTCATCTCTTGGTGCTGTTTAGAAGTTGCAGGATGTATCTTGGTGCTGTTGAGGAGAAGTTACAGGCCGTGTGTTTGTGCTGATTCGAAGAAGTTACCATCTGTGTCTTGGTGCTACTTCAGAGAAGCTACAGGCCATATTTTGGTGCCGGTGTTGAGAGTTACAGGCCATGTCTTGGTGCTGGTGAGAAGTTACAAGCCATGTCTTAGTGCAGACAAGTTACAAGCTGTCTCTTGGTTCTGGTTCAAGTGTGTTGATACGTCTCACCAGCTTCAGTGGTTAATTGGTGCTCACAATATATTGGACTGGCGATGATGGGGAGATCGAGGCACGAATTTTGGTAGGGTGTACCAAGGATGGGTTTGTCCAAAATAGTTTTCCACTCTCTCTTCATGCAAATGAGGATACATTCTCCTTAAAATTAGACCTTGCTCATCCCTAAAACATTTGCGTAGTTAGTAAATAGGCTTGTTGCCTGAACAGGTACTAAGACACAATGATAGGGAAAAAAGTATGCATCTCAATAAGTACTGGTACTTAAAACGTATCAATAATTCAAAACTGCTAGGTAGTGAATCATTTACTAAAACAATAACTTGGAAATTCAGGATGAAGAATCAAGCCAAAATAATACTAACTAGGACTTGTATAGCGCTCTGTGTGAGATCCTTACTACATGGATTCAACTCTCGGTGGTTTCTGCATCCAAGTTAATTTGTTGGTGACTTGCATGCATCACCAACCATTTCATTTTATTGTAGCCTATAAATGAGGTCAGATATATTTGGCAAACAACTCGGGATGTTTTGAACATGAAGGGGCTATTTGCACCCGAGACCACAATACGATGGAGTAAAACGTAAGGAAACCATTCAATTCACAAGGAAATGCCTTTCTCAAAAAGGTAGTATGTGAACAGGTGACTTGTGTGGTTTCTTTCCACTGTTACCTAGGTCTACACAATGACATAGAAGTTGACATTTCAAGGAATTGGATTGCCTTGCTTCATAGTCCGTCTAGTATACGTGAGAAACCTCACAGGTGAATTCCCAACAAACATGAAACTACTCTGTATTCAGCAAATTTTACAATGTTCTAATATGCCTCTATTAGAAGGTTCTTGCTAAGAAAAATACATTTATTTTGTTATTGCCTCAGAAATAGAACTACAGAATGACACAATTATTTATATGTTACTATCTTTCATTTATGGATTTAAAGCTATTAAACGTTGCCTTCAACAAACAATATAATAATATGATATTTTCTTGGGCTGACGCAAAATTTGTTTTTCAATAAACTACTAAACGGTTCTTTATCAATAAGTAGGCTTGTCGGTTTTTATATACTTGAACTTGTTATGTAAGAATGGTTTCACTTATAGTACGACAAAACGCCAAGAGATGTCGCTAGTAATACCGTTCCCATTTTGTAACATCGCTAGTCACGTTGAACACATTATTTTATTAGCTTTGTTTTTATACGTTCAAAGTCATTGCAATGACTATGAATAAATCTCTCCAATAGAAAAATTAATCCAAATCGGTATTTCGATGTTAAGTAGAGTCGGTTTATTTAATGAACCGCGTGACCTACTTTCATACTGAAAGAGACACTTGCAAGTGGAAGTGTTTCATAACTATTCAAATTAAATGAGCTCCGTTCCTAACCAAATACTACAATAAATATTGTACTTAACGCAAAGTCCCCGTATATCTTAAATGATTTTTAAATAATTTCTTGTGAATTAATAAACTGTACACGTTATCATTATTTACGGGAAATTTTCAAAAAGACAATTGTCGCTCATTTGACTCTTAAGTCATGTCTGAATGTAAAGTGTAAGTGAAGTGTCCTACAGACCTACATTTATTCTCTGTTCGCGTTTTAAAAATATCGCGCAAAGAAGTAGATTTTGGCTACAACTTGGCACGACGGTAAATTAGAGGGCTCTTCGAAGCTCTGGAGCCTAAAAAGTTTATTCCACGGTGGTGTCGCCCGTGCCCAAAATGCATGAAGAGGCTACAAGTAGGGCTATGAGCGTTCCGAGCTGTGTCGCCGCCACCACCACCACTGAATCTACAGCCACTGAACACACTTCACCAGAGCTACAAGTGTCATTCTCTTCCAATTCTGCAGGTAATTTCATCCAAACCTGCAGATGTGTCTGTTATTTTCCTCTCCCTCCCTTCCCCTCAAGACTCGAGCAGTCTTCAGCTTGAACTTGGCAGTAGGTAGACGTCAACTATATTTTATTATTTCGTTTCTAATTTATCTTCCTGCTGCACCCCAACCGTCTGGAATGTTTTATGATCGTTTATTACAAAGAAACTCGACGTTTTATTTTTATTCTGACTCTTGCACGCTTGAATACAGCCGTGAAAATAGTATTTTATTGTGACCTTCGCGGTGATTTTTGTTGTTGTAACGTTGACCCATATCCATATTACAAAACTAAGCCATGCTCCATTGAATGTTCTACATTCTACTTATGGTTTACAACAAAATAGTTCCACACGCTGCTAGTTCCTAGCTCAGTGGTTGACTGGTGGAATCGCCATCTGTTAATAGAAGAGGGTTGTCCGGGTCGTATGATATTTTATTCGAGACGACGTCTGGTATTTGGGACTATCTGTTGTTTTCGTGGGGAATTTTGGCGACCATTGCCAATAATAATTATTATTTCCGTTCCGATCGAAGGCTCGTTGCGATTTTGTTTGGTTCGTGACGGTGTTACTGGGTCAAGAAAGGAAGAGTTGACATGACGTTAAGGCAGGTTAGGTCCGCTCCCGGAAAGGCTGCTTTTGTCATCGAAAGGAAAAGCGTTTATTGGGTTGGGGGGGAGGGGATGTGACTCTCACTTTTCTTCTCGTTACTTAACGTCAACAATCCAACCTGTTTCCGAGCGAGGGAACCAGTTTAATGGATATCAGACCTGTTGGGGTCGTGTGTTTACAGTCTGAATCTTTCAGATTAATTCCAATAGCCAACAGTTTGACTGTCAGACTGTGAGCCTTGGCCTACGGAGTTGCTCGGTTCTAAAACAGAAAGGGTAGTTTTCGACATTGCGATATCTGTGATTTTGCATTTCACAAACATGCGCATATATTTTCCCGTAACCTTAAAAAATTTGTATTATGGATAGTTCGAATTGCAGAAAAGAAAATGTTAGGCCTATTTGTAGTTAAAATTAGTTTAGATTGATCTGCCTGTGCTCTTACACAGGAAATACATTTTCTGAAAAAACATCAATTCTGCAAACTTCGAACAAATTGTTATCCGACCCCCTTTTATTTGTGTGATTGAAAGTTGATAATTTTTTATCCACATGGATACAAAAATAAAAAATAATAGAAGTTTGTCGAATTCAAGGCGTGATTAATTTAGCGAGTAATTGCCAACTGCGCGTCTTTATTCGCGTACACTAGTGCGCATGCGTCAGACTAGGAGCACGCTCGGACGATGGATCTATTATAGGCCCAAGTTCAAGAACAGTGAACTGGGTGTGAACGAGGAACCTTAGGATTTTAGATCGGTGTCATTATTACTTTGGATAAACTCTACACAGCTTCGTCTGAATTAACAGCACCAATTTTCTGGATGTGGAAGAAAAAAATAGTCGGGTATAATATCTCTGATAGTAACACTCCTCAGTACATGTGGTGGGTATTGAACCCCTGGTCAGTCAGGTACAATATCCCTGCTAGTAACACTCCTCAGTACATGTGGTGGGTATTGAACTCCTGGTCAGTAAGGTACAATATCCCTGTTAGTAACACTCCTCAGTAAATGTGGTGGGTATTGAACCCCTGGTCAGTCAGGTACAATATCCCTGTTAGTAACACTCCTCAGTACATGTGGTGGGTATTGAACCCCTGGTCAGTCAGGTACAATATCCCTGTTAGTAAACACACCTCAGTACATGTGGTGGGTATTGAACCTCTGGTGAGTCAGGTACAATATCCCTGCTAGTAACACTCCTTAGTACATGTGGTGGGTATTGAATTCCTGGTCAGTTAGGAACACTATGCCTACAAGTAATATCAGTTAACTACCCTTAATTTAATGGAGAGGATTTAAAAAAAATTAAAATCCCTATATTTAGCCATATTGATGCCTAATATAAAAATATCAATCTTAAACAAAAGCCATCAAACTGTATCAAATCTGTGGCCAGGGACTGACAGACAGAATTGTAAATTCCACTTATTTTGTTTCGAACCCACATTAAACGAAAATATTCGTCAAAATCTGGACCACAATGCTTTCTCTTTCTATGAGAAAGTAAAAAAGAGATAATTCTCCGGTACAACATGAGATAATTCTTCAGAATGGCCTAAATATTATATCGATGTGTTACTAGCTATTACTTCAATAGTCATGGCTCCAAGAAGTCTTCGGTGAATCGAACAATTCTTTCTATTAATTAAGTGAATATGATATAATATACTTTGAATAAGTTCCGTAAATGTTAAACATTTCGTTTTCACTGCTAAATCAACGGTTACTATCGCACGCACAATTATCCCGTTCATTCATTGGTTGTTTTATCACCGTTGACCTTAAATTCATCAATAGTAGTTCGGATCTCAGCTGATAAGGTTATTACTATAGGCTATCAGTCTTTATGGGGTGTTCGTATCTCGTCTGGATCGGTCACAACTGATTCACAATAATACAGCTCCTTCCGTTAGTGAATGGAAAACAAGACTATAGCTCCCTCCGTTAGTGTCTGAAATACAAGACCATAGCTCCTCTGGAAGTGTCTATAATACAATACTATAGTTCCCTTTGCTAGTGTCTGTAATACAAGACTTATAGCTCCTTTGGAAGTGTCTGTAATACAATATTATAGCTCCCTCTGCTAGTGTGTGGATTACAAGACTATAGTTCCCTCTGCTAGTGTATGTATACAAGACTATAGTTCCCTCTGCTAGTGTTTGGAATACAAGACTATAGTCCCCTCTGCTAGTGTATGTAATACAAGACTATAGTTCCCTCTGCTAGTGTATGTAATACAAGACTATAGTTCCCTCTGCTAGTGTATGTAATACAAGACTATAGTTCCCTCTGCCAGTGTTTGGAACACACAACTTTAGTTCCCTCTGCTAGTGTCTGGAACACACAACTTTAGTTCCCTCTGCTAGTGTCTGGAACACACAACTTTAGTTCCCTCCGCTAGTGTCTGGAACACACAACTTTAGTTCCCTCCGCTAGTGTCTGGAACACACAAATTTAGTTCCCTCTGCTAGTGTCTGGAACACACAACTTTAGTTCCCTCCGCTAGTGTCTGGAACAAACAACTTTAGTTCCCTCTGCTAGTGTCTGGAACACAAGATTATCGCGCTCTCCGTTAGTGCTTGTAACACAATATAGTAAATGGTTGGGTTTGTGTTTCCGGTTGTTTATTCAGGGAGGAACTAGTCCAGTTCCCGCTGACACAGGGTCTGTGGGCGGGTGGCGGTCACTCAACTATCGCGCGCGCACTATTTCTTCCTTATTTAGATCTGTTCGGATATATTTTAGTTCGTTGCAAAAAAAAAGTTCATGGCCACTAATTAGTTCATTGGGTCTCAAAACACGAGTGGGACTTTCATGCGTGCATGATTCTTACTATCTCGCGACTCCTTAGGGAGAGGAAGTATTGTGATCGTAAAAAAAAATCTAATCTGATATTTTGATGAATGTCAAAGTTTCATGACTCGCCGAACCCGAAAAACTGGTTTTGGTGATGCCTTCTGTCTGTCTGTCCGTCCATATGTTGGTTAAGAGCTGAAACCATTATACCGATCGGGCTGAAACTTGTTATTTAGGGTTTTCATAGAGTTCCCCAGATGGATTTTTGGAAATAGTTCTATCTATCCAACTCGTAAATAAAGGGTAGTTTATTTAAAGGCGAAAAGAGGAATACGCGATTCTCTCGATATCTGTGGTAATGATTATTTTTTTTCTGGGCACTCTTTATAACATTATAAACAAAATGGCTCATCTTATTTTTTCGGTAAAATAACTTTTAGGGCACTTTACATTATCAGATATTTCCAATTTTGATAATATATCTGCAACTCTTTGAGATACGAAATAATTTATCATTGAAAAGTTGTGGGGCTATTAAAATTAAAAAACTTGTATATGAAATATATTTTATAAAACCGATAATTTCCAAGCTATAAGCAAATATATGTATTTTAAAATGGAGGTTTGAGAAATGATAGTTGATAGTTATGCTATTTGCTGAACCGAAATGTTACTATTTTCTCAATGTTTCAGTAACAGTGTTTAATTTATGCTCTCTTTCTATTATGTTTCCACAAAAATTAAAAATTGATTCGTTTCACATATATTATGTACAAGTTTTAAGTAAATGTCTCAATTTTTATATAAGGAAGCGAGAAAACCTGTCCGTTGTACCAAACTGCTTATTTTAAAAAGTTTTCCACGGGTCACACACACATACAGTTTCACGGTCAGAAGGAACGTACCCGAATTTTCCCGGAGTGAGAGTAGGAAAACACCCTCAGTTCAACTGACCTATATTCGAACCTCAGATCTCCCGGTCATCGACAATTCAGTCTTACTTGACGGTGACGTGCTAGTCCGCGTGTGACCCCAAGTTTGACGGCTAATAGCGAGTACAAGCACTAGAGCGCGTGAGAACACTTATCGTCCAAGGGACGGCAAGAGGATAGTTAAGGAACAACTTTTTAACATAGGCTATTTAGTTTTTATTTTGATTCACTTGGTTTTTTATAATAATCTCGCGTCTAAAGAAATGGGTCGTTGATGCAGCGGCTCAACTAAAAGGGGGCGTTCCCCCCCTTTCCCCTTCCCCTCACAACCATCCCTCCCACACTCCCTCTTAAGATCATAAATAATTTGAATACCACCCACTTGGGTGGTTGCATGGTCAGAAGGTGTCGCTTTCTCACTGGACAAGACTGTCGATGACAGGGAGATTGGGGTTCGAATCCCGTTTGGGTGTACTGAGGGTGATTTTTACTAGATAGTTTAACACTCTCCTCTCGCAAATGTTACTACGCTTCATCTAGATTTAACCTTCCTTGTCCCAAGTACATTAGAGTAATTAATACAAATGCATACAACCCGAACGGGTAGTAAGATGCGGTGCTAAAAAAAAGTGCTCAATATGTGTGGAAAGTATGGACTTAACTGTTAAGACTAGTCTCTAGAGTCTAGACTTTTTATCAAAAAGATATATCTCTACGCACATTAAAAATTCCCATGAAATCATCATTTGGGAAACAGTACAGGTAAAGAATATGTTTGATGAATGGAACGCACTCCCACATAATTAATTCTCTGGGTACGCCACTGGTGTCGACGGGGGAAGATGTCGACCCTCCAGCTCCTCGTCTTTATGTAGATTTCGATCCAACAAAGAGATCGTAACTCGACGTTACCCAACACTGCAAAGAACTCTCTCACCATTGTATAGACAGGAATACAATACGGCACTACTGTGCGACCGACCGGTATACAATAAGACCCGGGACTTGAACCACGAAGAAACTGGAGGTGTGGGGTGGAGGGAAGGTATCAGCAACTTTACGTAGAGTGAAAACACAAACAAAATTAACGGGGTCATACTTGTGACAAAAATTTCGCAACCAGGCTGCCAGAACGGCAAGCAATGTTATTTATATGAAAGATCTCAAACGTATCTCACTTCTGACACCAAAGGTGCTGTTTTTGGGCTGTAGTCGCGTGTAATAAGACACCCTCATACACAGGTTAGGACCGAAACAATTGGACAATTAGTCATTTGAAAATTAACACTTTAATTGAGAAGTAAATATTCACTATCTAAATAAAAACAAACTACATACTACACTTATTGAAGTCATTGCCACTCAGGTGAGCTCCACCAGACGTCAGGCAAACCTCAACACGTTGTCCATCACTCTCCTCAGCATAGATCGTCTTAATTGTTTCCTCCCCACCCTGTATAACAAGGCATCGCGTGCTGGTGATCAAGTCGCAAGCATGGCCGTGCCCTGATCCTACTTATTATTTTGACTGTTCAGGTAAGTCCAGGACTACCACGTGTCCTCTTCCCCCCAACCCCCGTTCCCCAAACATCGACTCTCTTTGACACGTAAAATAATGTCCAAGTGGAATTTTCCCCCTTCAAATGCGAAGCAACGATGTTGTCAATCATAAAAACCATAAATAAATCACTTTTTAGATAGAAGTTAATATTATGTCTTTTTTTTTCCACCGCGTCTCATGCACTACTCGTTCGGGATTTCATGCAAATGAACTAATTACGCTAAAACAAAGACTTTCACTAGCTTTAAGCAAATAGGGGCCTATAATTTTAAATGAAGGCTTAGGAAATGTAGAGTTGATCAGTATCCTCTTTGGTGAACGGTCATGTTATTTTTTTCTCAACATGTTTCTGTTACAGTGTACATACTATTTAAATTATGCTCTTTTATCCATAGTGTGTCCACACAGATGAAAATACCTTACGAGTTTTAAGGAAAGGTCTCCATTTTGTGGGTAAGGGATTGAGAAAGTGTGTGCGGTGCAGCGTATCAATTGTTTCGTCTGGACTCGTGAACAAAACGAATGGTCACATAACATCTATTGGTTTGTACGTGGTGATGACTGCGCAGGCGCGCTTGTCTCTGGCTTCACATCGAGTGACGTAACACAGAGGGCTGGCTGTCCTCTTATCAGAGCCGCCAAGACGGACATTACCGATGAACGAGACTGTACAAGTAGACGAGTTCATAGTCATTTCATCATCTCGGCCTAACTTTCTTCCCTAGTGCGTGACGCCCAATTATTACGATGGACCCTCATCTTCTTGCGCCGCGGGGAAAGTTTGGGGGGGTGGGGGAGTTGAAGGGCACACACCAGACCACGTGAACCGAGGGAAATCTCTGTTCCCCACTTTCACTGGACAGGGAAATGAATTTCCTTCCGTTGATCATTGCCATTAGCCTCTTCATCTCTGGATCATTATCACTATCCTTTTATATAAGTGTCACTGTTCTCTTCTTCTTTGAATCATTACCATTGACTTCTTCTTTGGATCATTGTCACTGTCCTCTTATTTGAATCATTGTCACTGCCATCGTATCTAGATCATTGTCATTGTCGCCGTTCTGTTCTTCTCTTGATCATTGTCACTGCCCTCTTCTCTGTATTTAGACGACCTGATACTACGCCCCCCTCCCAACCCCTTGACCCTGTAGCTGAGCAGTCAGAGATGTTGACCTTGGGTCTAACACCGTGATATTCGGTTACATCCACTGGTCTTTGTGTCTCGTAGCTGGCTCAGGGTGTTCCTGGTCAAATGGGCCGTGATGTGGTCCACGACTGTTGACATTCCACATGTACCTCAGAATGTAACGACCGCTCAACTCCCGTTCGAACAACTGAAACAAAGATTAGGAAGAAATGTCACCTCTTAAAATCCGGGGATTGAAGTATCAACATATCTGGTCTCCAGAAGACCGTCTAATCGTGGCCAGGGATTGTATAAATAGCTCTAAATGTAATATTCAGCAGAACACAGGTCTAGTCTTGAAAAGGGATTGTGTAACTAGCTCATAGTCTCCAGCAGACCACGGGTATAGTTATGGCTAGGGATTGTGTAACTAGCCCTAGATGTAGTCTCCAGCAGACCACGGGTCTAGTTATGGCCAGGGATTGTGTAACTAGCTCTAAATGTAGTCTCCAGCAGACCACGGGTCTAGTTATGGCCAGGGATTGTGTAACTAGCTCTAGATATAGTCTCCAGCAGACCACGGGTATAGTTATGGTCGGGGATTGTGTAACTAGCTCTAGATGTAGTCTCCAGCAGACCACGGGTCTAGTTATGGCCAAGGATTGTGTAACTAGCTCTAGATATAGTCTCCAGCAGACCACGGGTCTAGTTATGGCCAAGGATTGTGTAACTATCTCTAAATGTAGTCTCCAGCAGACCATGGGTATAGTTATGGCCAGGGATTGTGTAACTAGCTCTAGATATAGTCTCCAGCAGACCATGGGTATAGTTATGGCCAAGGATTGTGTAACTAGCTCTAGATATAGTCTCCAGCAGACCACGGGTATAGTTATGGTCGGGGATTGTGTAACTAGCTCTAGATGTAGTCTCCAGCAGACCACGGGTCTAGTTATGGCCAAGGATTGTGTAACTAGCTCTAGATATAGTCTCCAGCAGACCACGGGTCTAGTTATGGTCGGGGATTGTGTAACTAGCTCTAGATGTAGTCTCCAGCAGACCATGGGTATAGTTATGGCCAGGGATTGTGTAACTATCTCTAAATGTAGTCTCCAGCAGACTACGGGTCTAGTTATGGCCAGGGATTGTGTAACTAGCCCTAGATGTAGTCTCCAGCAGACCACGGGTCCAGTTATGGCCAGGGATTGTGTAACTATCTCTAAATGTAGTCTCCAGCAGACCACGGGTATAGTTATGGCCAGGGATTGTGTAACTAGCTCTAGATGTAGTCTCCAGCAGACCACGAGTCTAGTTATGGCCAGGGATTGTGTAACTAGCTCTAGATGTAGTCTCCAGCAGACCACGGGTCTAGTTATGGCCAGGGATTGTGTAACTAGAGTTATGGTCGGGGATTGTGTAACTAGCTCTAGATGTAGTCTCCAGCAGACCACGGGTCTAGTTATGGTCGGGGATTGTGTAACTAGCTTTAGATGTAGTCTCCAGCAGACCACGGGTCTAGTTATGGTCGGGGATTGTGTAACTAGCTCTAGATATAGTCTCCAGCAGACCACGGGTCTAGTTACGGCCGAGGATTGTGTAACTAGCTCTAGATGTAGTCTCCAGCAGACCACGGGTCTAGTTATGGTCGGGGATTGTGTAACTAGCTCTAGATGTAGATCTCCAGCAGACCACGGGTCTAGTTATGGTCGGGGATTGTGTAACTAGCTCTAGATGCAGACCACGGGTCTAGTTATGGCCAAGGATTGTGTTGGCTGTGCGTATTAAAACCTAGAAACGGTTTCAGTGTTTGGAGAAGGTAATTACTTGTTGGAGGTAATCTGTTGGCCAGGTAATGTCGGTCAAGGATGCCGTGACTCGCGCGTGTGTCTGCGAGTGTCTGCTAGCTCGTGGCAGGAGCATCTCTCGCTGTTACTGTCTGGTTTACTCCAACTTTCCAGCAACCCGCCAATATATGAGCCTACACTACCAACAAGTTCATGTAAACCCTGATTTTGGGAAGGAGCCCGTTCTGTAAGGCCTTATTTCCTACTAGAATCCTACTGTATGTTAGTAGGTTGGAGGTATAAAGAGCCTTACAGAACACTACCTAAATAAGTATATAGCAAATTAAGGGTACGGGGGAAGGGGGAAGAAAGTCGCTCGGGACAAAAATTTTAATATAAAAAAAATCACGTCAAAATCCCAACATTCCTTTTTTCATCGTGTTGAATTTAAATATGACAGAGACACCTTTTGATCATAACCTGAAGTGCATTAGAAAGGCCTAATTTTTTTTTTACCAAATGGCAGCAGTAGTTCAATTTGAGTTAAAATTGGACTTTCTCCCCTGTTTCACTTGTACTCTTCCGCTCTAATCGAATCCAACAGGTTAAAAGGTTGAAGTAAATGCGCCTGCTTGAGTGTGGCCAGCATTAAGAGGATTGTCTGGCGCTACCCCTCGCCACTCCGACCAACAAATACTCTCTCCACGTGCACGAGAGAGATAGAGCTAAAAATACCAACCAAATGGCGTCGCGACGCTTGGCGTTGGTCATCGTGGTCACGTGACCAGTACAGAGGAACAGTGGTTCCGGAACGGGGGAAGGGGGACATCTCCCCCTAAAATAAATTTGCCTCTTCCTCCCTCTAAATTGATTTCACTCCCTTATGATATTATATAATATGAAGTTGAACTATGTCCTTGTATCAAACCCCAAATAATCTATTAAAAGTGTAGGTATTAAGACGTGGTGCTAAAATAACTTATAAAAGCATAAACATTTCGAAAATTAGCCGGGAGAGGGCCCCTGCATGCCCCTTGAGGCTTATATGGCCAAACTACTCAAAGCGCCTATTTTTACCAGTCCCCCCCACCCTTTACCCTACTCGTATAAGGTCCCACCACCTCGTACTTCTCATGTGGACGTAGCTTAGGCTATTAGCGTGCTCGTTTCACGGTCCGATGTTCGTGGGTTCAAATCCAGCCGGGGTTGACAGATTTTTCTCGAGCGGTAAAAATCTGCAGCACAGCTTCCTTCGGAGGAGAACTAAAGCTGTCAGTCCTATGTTGATTTTGGCGTGGCCGGAAGGTATGTGAAAATATCTTTCCGGCAAAATTGGTAGGCCCTTTTACTCTCGCTCATAGAAATTCCCGTGGGCTGATTATAATCATATGTTTCAGAAAGTGCACGTTAAATACCTCAAATAAATAAACTAGCGGCGTTGACAAGGCAAGCGTCCAGACCCCAGAACCGTTAGAGAAATGTGACAAACCTAAATTGAGACCGTTCGGCCTTTGAACTCGGGAGTCCCCTCGGTTTACTCGGGCGGACCCATGTTTGCCGTGTTATTGGTTCCCGTCACGTAGCAGTCGCGTAGCGTCGCGCGTAGTTAAACCCCCGCTACGCTGACGGAGACAAGATTACTCCGGTGTATAGCGACAGCGCGTAGGCGAGAACTCGCTCTATACGGGAGTAAAGGACCGATTATCACCAAAGGAGACAATAGCAGCAGTTTGCGTGGTTAGTAGGCTGGCTGGTGGCGCGGCTAGTTCATTGGATACGCTATTGTTCAATTTAAAAATAGATAGCTACTGTATACCTCGATTTTGTTACTAATAGGCATAGTTTACAAGAACATTTACTAGATCTACTTGCATAGGAAGAAACTTATCTAAGTGCTATGAGAGCTACCAGATTTACTTTCAAGTATCCATACGTCAAGTCATGTTATCTGCACCTGTCACTTTTGATAGATATTATCAATACCTATTAAAATAATAATAATCTAGTAAAATGTTATATCATGGCCGAAACATAATGTTTGTATTTTCTAAAAGGTGTTGAAAGTGTCATTTAAATAAAATCATGGTTTACCTTCTTGTTTAGTGAACTATAGACCTACATAGACGGTCTGTGCCTCTGCTATAACAATAGTGATTAATATCAGATGTACTTGACATGGATCTGGTGTTGTGTTTATACGCGCGCTCGGTAGCGAAGTGAGACAGGAAGCCGAGTGGTCAAGGAAAAGAGAAGACTGTCGTTCGTTGGCCGACTGTGAGTATTCAATAAAATAGGTCGACAGGTTCAATACGACCCTCTGTTGTTATTCTCTTGCTACACACACACACTCCCGGTGCTCCATTTTCATCGGACTGTTTTGTGTTTAGTGTTATAAGTTGTTTTATCTTTATTGTGTTTGTTTTGATTGTAATGTAGGACTGTGCTAATTGCCGCCACGAGGCTGTTTTCCCGCACTAGTGCTGAGCTGGGGCTTTATTCTCAATATTTACCACCGAATAGTTTGGTTTGGAAATGTACGGTCGGGTGCAGGTAACGTGGAGACTGGCTTGAACTACACCACCAACTGTCTAACCAGGTTAGAATATATAGAGCCATTGTCCAACTGTCTAACTACAGTAGCCCTATGGCTTCTTTGGTGCTGACTGACAGCTCACAGCTGACGGCTTTGAAAAGTTAACAGACCAAATTATGTATCCCTACGCCGAACCAAATGATCTGCAAAAACATGCGTTTAGCAGCTGTCACTTATGACAGTCAAAATTTAGGTATATACCTAAATGTTGACTGTCTGAAGTCAGCTGTGAGCTGTCAGTCAGCACCAAAGAAGCCATGGGGCTACTGTAGCTGATGATATATAGTGTCGGGGATGAATACACCTCCAAATGTCTAACTAGGAGAGATTATATAGTGTCATTGTGATGAATACACCTCCAAATGTCTAACTAGGAGAGAATATATAGTGTCATTGTGATGAATACACCTCCAAATGTCTAACTAGGAGAGAATATATAATGTCATTGTGATGAATACACCTCCAAATGTCTAACTAGGAGAGAATATATAGTGTCATTGTGTTGAATACACCTCCAAATGTCTAACTAGGAGAGAATATATAGTGTCATTGTGTTGAATACACCTCCAAATGTCTAACTAGGAGAGAATATATAGTGTCATTGTGTTGAATACACCTCCAAATGTCTAACTAGGAGAGAATATATAGTGTCATTGTGTTGAATACACCTCCAAATGTCTAACTAGGAGAGAATATATAGTGTCATTGTGTTGAATACACCTCCAAATGTCTAACTAGGAGAGAATATATAGTGTCATTGTGTTGAATACACCTCCAAATGTCTAACTAGGAGAGAATATATAGTGTCATTGTGTTGAATACACCTCCAAATGTCTAACTAGGAGAGAATATATAGTGTCATTGTGTTGAATACACCTCCAAATGTCTAACTAGGAGAGAATATATAGTGTCATTGTGTTGAATACACCTCCAAATGTCTAACTAGGAGAGAATATATAGTGTCATTGTGTTGAATACACCTCCAAATGTCTAACTAGGAGAGAATATATAGTGTCATTGTGTTGAATACACCTCCAAATGTCTAACTAGGAGAGAATATATAGTGTCATTGTGTTGAATACACCTCCAAATGTCTAACTAGGAGAGAATATATAGTGTCATTGTGTTGAATACACCTCCAAATGTCTAACTAGGAGAGAATATATAGTGTCATTGTGTTGAATACACCTCCAAATGTCTAACTAGGAGAGAATATATAGTGTCATTGTGTTGAATACACCTCCAAATGTCTAACTAGGAGAGAATATATAGTGTCATTGTGTTGAATACACCTCCAAATGTCTAACTAGGAGAGAATATATAGTGTCATTGTGTTGAATACACCTCCAAATGTCTAACTAGGAGAGAATATATAGTGTCATTGTGTTGAATACACCTCCAAATGTCTAACTAGGAGAGGATATATAGTGTCATTGGGTTGAATACACCTCCAAATGTCTAACTAGGAGAGGATATATAGTGTCATTGGGTTGAATACACCTCCAAATGTCCAACTCTTATAACCCACACGGAACTGTGGTAACAGAAATATGTCCCATGTTTTTCAAGCTCGGAGTGTCCGACTTACACAAAGCAATGCCAAAATATTTTGGAAACTAGTTGTAAAAACTGTGCAATAATTTCCCCGGGTTTGTTTGTCTTCTCTGATAACTGTTTTACTTGACCAAATAATATTTTTAAATTACAAAACCCATGAGACTTCCGGGTTTGTCGCAATAAAAAACTGTCTCCCTGGTTTCCTCGTGACCTACCTGTGGTGTTATGGTAAACAACCTATCACGTGGCGTCGAGAATCGATTATCTCGGAGATACAAACTATCACGTGGCGTTAACAATTGAATATCTCAAGGAACTAATAAAGAATGTTTCAAGCTCTCGACCCTGGCATTCGCTGATAGTCTTGGAGTAGTACTAGGAGCTAATAAAGAATGTATATAGCTTTCGACACCTTAGTTGCTGATAGTCTTGGAGTAGTACTAGGAGCTAATAAAGAATGTATATAGCGCTCGACACCTTAGTTGCTGATAGTCCTGGAGTAGTGCTAGGAGCTAATAAATATGTATTTAGCTCTCGACACCTTAGTTGCTGATACTCCTGGAGTAGTGCTAGGAGCTAATAAATCATGTTTCTAGCTCTCGGCCCTGGCAGTCACTGATAGTCTTGGAGTAGTACTAGGAGCTAATAAAGAATGTATATCGACACCTTAGTTGCTGATACTCCTGGAGTAGTACTAGGAGCTAATAAAGAATGTATATAGCTTTCGACACCTTAGTTGCTGATAGTCTTGGAGTAGTACTAGGAGCTAATGAAGAATGTATATAGCGCTCGACACCTTAGTTGCTGATAATCCTGGAGTAGTACCAGGAGCTAATAAATAATATCCTAGTGCTCGACACCTTAGTTGCTGATACTCTTGGAGTAGTACTAGGAGCTAATAAAGAATGTATCTAGCTCTCGACACCTTAGTTGCTGATACTCCTGGAGTAGTGCTAGGAGCTAATAAAGAATGTATCTAGCTCTTGACTATGGCGGGGTCTATAAATCTCCCATCAGGCCGCGGTGATGTTTTGAGGGGTGTTATCCCGAACTTGCTTTCCAACCCCCCACCCGTTCCGAACCCGGACCTGCCACTAGAAGGGCACTGTTGCCAGGCGCGGGTCGGCGCATGCGTAGGGTCGAGCCGGGTCAATACAGTCGTCTGTTTCCAGGTCAGGCTGGGTAGGGTTCGAGAACTGGGTCACGGGGTCAGCGTCGCTCAGGCGTCCTTCAGCGTCGGTGTGTTGGCGGCACTGCGGGGCGTCTGGCTCGATCTCCTCCAGGCTGGGAGCTACTACTGTCACTACTAAGCCATGCTTTCTTTAAGATTTCAATAGTAAACTGGACTTGCATTTGTTTTATTACGTAAGATAATTTATTTTAAAATTTGGCGTCGCCGGTACTGGTTTAACCTTTTTACTTCTTAAAAGACTAGAAACAGTACGTTATTTAACTAAATAGGTAAAGATAAAAGCAAATTTTCAAGTATTTTCTCATGTCAATAGAAACATTCAGTGGAAATTATTACATAACCACCATAATACCCGTTTAAAAATTAACGGCTTCATTTCTGGTCGTACCCGCCTCGGTGGCGTATTCGGCTATCGCGCTAGTTTCGTATTGAGCCAGACTGCCGAGGACGGGGAGATCGAGGCTCGGTTGGGTGAACTGAGGGTGGTTTTTCATTCTTCCTCTACGAAAATGCGGGTTCACTTCCTCTAAATTCAATCTTCCCAATTCCTAATCCATTAACGTAATTAGTACTTAAGCGTATAACCCGAACGGGTAGTAAGACGTGGTGCTAGAAAAAAATATCTGGTGGTGTAATTTGTTTTATTGGCATTTGTTTGACAACGATTGCGAATGAGAATCATTTTAAAGTGATCCTCAAAATCTAAAAGGCGCATTTCAGTTAAAGATTCTATAATAGATCAAATATTTACTTCAATGAAAGTGTGAAAAGGATCCTCTGGAGATTTAATTATAAGCAACATTTTTTTGTATATACGTTTTCGTTTTTGGGGTGGCCCCCATGGGAATTTTCTTTATCTACACTGAGCGCGCTATTAGTAGTTAGGACAGGCGACCGTGTACGACTGCAGCGTTCCTAGTTCAGCAGCGCTGCTAACAGCCGCGCGTGAATATTCGCGCATAGGCCCCGTTCACACTAGCGATGTACTTTTAGGTTGTGGACGAGCAACTATCATTGACACCATTAGCAAGATAAGTAACTACGGTCCAATGGTCTTAGCTGTCACTTACCTACACTCCCGCCGTAGATGAGCTATAAGTATGTTGGTGTTTTTAATCGCCTCGCCTTACTACCCATTCGGGTCGTACTAATTATGTAATGGGTTAGGGATGAGGAAGGTTGAACTTAAGTGCAAGTATACCTGCACTTGCTTGGGAAATCATTTAGGGAAAGCCACCCTCAATACACCTGACTGGGATTCGAACCTTAATCTCCCCGTCATTGGCAGTCTAGTCTATTGCGAGAGTGGTGCCCTAGACCATGCGGCCATCGAAGCAGGTAAAATGGCCTTTTAAATGGTAGCGTGCACGTTATAAATCGGTCATGGGCCGAATTGGGCTTTGAATGAGTAAATGGGATGAAATTATCTCCCCCAAGAAACCCTTCCCCACCTAAGACGCTGAAATACATCCTCTTTGGCTTTCAAGGACTCACTTGCGAGTACCAAGTATTTACAGGGTTAAAACTAATGTAAGGGTACGGCCAGACTGAGCGAGCGAGCGCGCGAGCGACTAAAATATAAAATAGAACACATTGGTTGTAATGGGAGGTGGCCACACTGGAGCGAGCGGGCGACTGAGCGGCTGAGCGCGCGCGCTTGAAAGATAGAACTGGTTCTATTTTTCAAGCGCGCGCGCTCGACCCGGTACAGTCTAGTTTACAGGCGCCAGGCAATATTATTGTATGATGGTTCAAAGAGTGCTGGGGAAACTTCTCATTTTGACATGATATTTGACTTTTTTCTATCAGTGATAGGTTTAACACTCTTGCTATTAATGTCCCGGTGACCTGGCGGTCTAGGGGTAAGGTGTCAGACTTCTGTGCTGGCGGCCGGGGTTCAATCCTCGGTCCCGGCACAGATTTATCTGATTACCAAACCCTTCCTTCACCTC
>CABFVZ010001336.1:195867-210856 GCA_902151445.1 Timema monikensis
AGGTCACTAGACATGTTCCACTATTCATCCCTGGCTCAAACAGCAGGTCACTAGACATGTTCCACTATTCATCCCTGGCTCAAACAGCAGGTCACTAGACATGTTCCACTATTCATCCCTGGCTCAAACTACAGCCCTCTAGACATATTCCACTTTTCACCCCCGGCTAGTCTCGAACTACAGCCCTCCGGACCAAGGAATCTCTCACGCCAGGTGACCTTGTTCTGTTCTCTTCGCGAGATTGTACGAACAAGACGTAATTTCTCTCGGATCTTGTAATAAAATGATTGCGAAACGCGTGTATCATATTCCAATCTCGACCTTGGAGGCGCCCGGTGCGACCTACTTAACTTGCTAATAGTTAATTTGTGCGATTGATGAGGAGAATTAAACTGGATAATTCCGACAGACTGGACTTACGAGATAAACGTCATCCAATGAATGGAATATCGATTGAGGAGGGGGTAGTGTGATTCGAAACCGAGAGTGACCCAGTAACCCACTTACCCAGTGACAGTGGCACTACTTTCAGTTTCGTCCGGGAGATAACTCCGCGCCGAGAGGGGAAGTAGGGGAAGGAAGGGGAAGAGGGACTTTTCAAACTTTATTTTCGTATCATATTAATCTCTCTCGTGTGTGTGTGTGTGTGTGTGTGAATTGCTTGGCCCCATTTTGGACACGAGGTCACACTATCACGCCTCGACTCACGGCTAACTTAACCTAAGACAACACCCTAACCCACTAGTTAGGTTGGGCCGCATGGCGCATAACGAATAGTGAATAATAAGTTGAAATATTATTTTTATTGATTACGTTCATAATCGATACATGGGGAATAGTGCACAACGCATGAAGTAGCTTTAATTTTAAACTTTTACTGTGCTATGCATTCGTGGACTTGAGACGTATCAGCCAATGAGAATGCGAGTATACGCTTGATCCCAATGTTTGTTTATCGCCGCGTCTTACTACCCGTTCGGTTTAAACGCTTATGTACTAATTATGATAATAGTTTTAGGGATTTATAAGGCTATATTTAGAGGAAGTGTATCCACATTTGCGTGGAGGGAGAGTGGAATATAATTTAAGAAAAATCACCCTCAGTACTCACGACCGAGATTTGAACCTAGATCTACCCGTCATCGACAGTTTAGTCTAGTGAGAGAGTGACATCTTAGACCAGATGACCACTGAAGTGGGTATATTCTGTGTTTGTGTTGGCCATACATACTTGTTTGTTACTAACGAAGTTGAAACGTTAATGATTACGATTGCATATGATCTCAAATAAAAGGAAAATATGTTTTATTTCGTTACTGAGAAGTAGACCTAAGTCTAACCAAGTATTCATGGCAATTATAAAATCAGAACCAAATACAAATAAATACAAATCAAATTTGATTGAAAAAAGTACAGTAAGGCACCACCGAACTAGGTTAATTTCATGTTTCAAAATATAGCGTACACTTGAGTTAACGTTGTTACCCGCATCGATGGCCGTATTATCTAATTCGCTACTCTCGCAATATACCATACTGCCTAAGACGGCTAGATCGGGGTTTGATCCCGGTCGGGTGCACTGAAGGTAGTTTTTCCTAATCGTGTTTACACTCTTCCTCTACGCTAACTCGAATACACTTTCTCTAAATTTAAAAACCTTCCTAAGCCCTAACATATTAATGATATATTGCATAGGCGTATAACCCGAACGGGTAGTAAGACGTGGCGCTAAAATAATAACTAACGTTGTTTTTCAAGTAAATCTCTTAATGAAGTATTTTTAGAGACCTTATCTAGTAGTGCAAAGAGTTTATGTCTATTTCTCTGAATAAACTGCATTACGTTTCATTATGAGCCGTTGTGTTTTTCTGATGAATTGTGCACTATGCGCTAATAACTCTGCGTTACGCATGAACGTAAACGCAGCCTTAAAAGTAGTGACATTTTCTCTAATCTATATGAAAAGGAAGAGAAGGGTGAATATTTTTAAAACGCTGGTGCCAAAGGTTGCCAGATATTAGAGGGAGGATGGAAAATACTCCCCCATCCCCCACCCCCTAGAGCGTCCTAACACAACTGACAGAGGTGTGCGTTGGATCGTGCCTCTCTCTGTCTGTCTCTCTGTCTGTCTGTCTGTCTGTCTCTGTACAAGTATTTAGGGAACTGGAAATATCAGAAAAACTTTGATGAATTTTGATAATTTTAGAAGATCCTTTTTTAACACCGGGAAAATCCAAAGCACTTTGGGGATATTCCAGGAACTCTGGGGACGTTTCGGCAATATTTAAGGCACTATGTATATTCGTGACAATATTTGAGGCAATCGATATATTTATGGCAATATTTGAGGCAATCAATATATTTATGGCAATATTTGAGGCAATCGATATATTTATGGCAATATTTGAGGCAATCGATATATTTATGGCAATATTTGAGGCAATCGATATATTCGTGACAATATTTGAGGCAATCGATATATTTATGGCAATATTTGAGGCAATCTATATATGTATGACAATATTTGAGGCACTCGATATATTTATGGCAATATTTGAGGCAATCGATATATTCGTGACAATATTTGAGGCAATCTATATTCGTGGCAATATTTGAGGCAATCGATATATTTGAGGCCATCAATATATTTGTGGCAATATTTGAGGTACTCCAGATATATTCGTGACAATATTTGAGGTACTCTGGGTATATTCGTGACAGTATTTGAAGTACTCTGGGTATATTCGTGACAATATTTGAGGCAATCGATATATTTATGGCAATATTTGAGGCCATCAATATATTTGTGGCAATATTTGAGTTACTCTAGGTTAATTTATGACAATAGTTGAGACACTTTAGGTATATTTTTAGCAATATTTGAGGCACTGTAGACATATTTGTGGCAATAGTCGAGGCACTCTAGGTATATCTACGACAATATTTGAGGCACTATGGTTATGTTTGTGGCAATATTTGAGGCACTATGGTTATATTTGTGGCAATATTTGAGGCACTCAAGGTATATTTGTAGCAATATTTGAGGTACTCTAGGTATATTTGTAGCAATATTTGAGGTACTCTGGATATATTGGTGGCAATATTTGAGGCACTCTAGGTATATTTGTAGCAATATTTGAGGCATTCTAGGTTAATTTGTGACAATAGTTGAGGCACTTTAGGTATATTTTTAGCAATATTTGAGGCACTGTAGGTATATTTGTGGCAATAGTCGAGGCACTCTAGGTATATCTACGACAATATTTGAGGCACTATGGTTATATTTGTGGCAATATTTGAGGCCGTATTTGAGGCACTCAAGGTATATTTGTGGCAATATTTGAGGCACTCAAGGTATATTTGTGGCAATATTTGAGGTACTCTAGATATATTTGCGGCAATATTTAATTTACTCTGGATATATTTGTGGCAATATTTGAGGTACTCTGAATATATTTGTGGCAATATTTGAGGTACTCTGGATATATTTATGGTACTCTAGGTATATTTGTGGCAATATTTAAGGTACTCTGGATATATTTGTGGCAATATTTTAGGCACTCTGGCTATATTTGTGGCAATATTTGAGGTACTCTGGATATATTTGTGGCAATATTTGAGGTACTCTAGGTATATTTGTGGCAATATTTAAGGTACTCTGGATATATTTGTGGCAATATTTGAGGTACTCTGGATATATTTGTGGCAATATTTAAGGTACTCTGGATATATTTGTGGCAATATTTGAGGTACTCTGGATATATTTGTGGCAATATTTGAAGTACTCTAGTTATATATGTGGCAATATTTGAGGCAGTCTGGTGGTACTGAATGGAGCTGTGACGAGACAACTCACAACTTGTGCAAGTGTTAACAGCTGGCTGATGGTCGCTAAGTGTCGGTCATGTGATCAAGACGTATCGTCTGTCTGTCTTCTAATTAATAACCCGACACTCTTTGGGGACCACAGCTAGGTCTTCGTGGACGGAGCTTTAGTACGGGCGTTATTATTTACACAGTATGGTTCCTGTCCTCTTTCCAGGCGAATATCGCTGTGGTGTTATAAACATTTATTATCCTTGTTCCTTTGGTTAGCAAAGCAATACTCTGGCTGTACTGTAGCCTGTACCAATGATGCTCTGGCTGTATTGAAGCCTATACCATTGATACTCTGACTGTATTGAAGCCTGTACTGTAGTCTGTACCATTGATACTTTGGCTGTACTATAACCTGTATCATTGATACTCTGGGTGTACTGAAGCCTGTACCATTGATACTTTGGCTGTATTGAAGCCTGTATCATTGATACTCTGGGTGTGCTGAAGCCTGTACCGTTGATACTCTGGCTGTACTGTAGCCTGTACCAATGATGCTCTGGCTGTATTTAAGCCTGTATCATTGATACTCTGGGTGTGCTGAAGCCTGTACCATTGATACTCTGGCTGTACTGAAACCTGTACCGTCGATACTCTGGCTGTATTGAAGCCTGTACTGTAGTCTGTACCATTGATACTTTGGCTGTACTAAAACCTGTATCATTGATACTCTGGGTGTACTGAAGCCTGTACCATTGATACTCTGGCTGTATTGAAGCCTGTACTGTTGATACTCTGGCTGTACTGAAGACTGTACCGTTGATACTCTGGCTGTACTGAAACCTGTACCATTGATACTCTGGCTGTATTGAAGCCTGTACCTTTGATACTCTGGCTGTACTGAAACCTGTACCATTGATACTCTGGCTGTATTGAAGCCTGTACCGTTGATACTCTGGCTGTATTGAAACCTGTACCATTGATACTCTGGCTGTACTGAAACCTGTACCATTGATACTCTGGCTGGATTGAAGCCTGTACCTTTGATACTCTTGCTGTACTGAAACCTGTACCATTGATACTCTGGCTGTATTGAAGCCAGTACCGTTGATACTCTGGCTGTACTGAAGACTGTACCGTTGATACTCTAGCTGTATTGAAACCTGTACCATTGATACTCTGGCTGTACTGAAACCTGTACCATTGATACTCTGGCTGTATTGAAACCTGTACCGTTAATACTCTGGCTGTACTGAAACCTGTACCATTGATACTCTGGCTGTACTGAAACCTGTACCATTGATACTCTGGCTGTAATTGAAGCCAGTACCGTTGATACTCTGGCTGTACTGAAGACTGTACCGTTGATACTCTAGCTGTATTGAAACCTGTACCATTGATACTCTGGCTGTACTGAAACCTGTACCATTGATACTCTGGCTGTATTGAAACCTGTACCGTTAATACTCTGGCTGTACTGAAACCTGTACCATTGATACTCTGGCTGTACTGAAACCTGTACCATTGATACTCTGGCTGTACTGAAACCTGTACCGTTGATACTCTGGTTGTACTGAAGTCTGTACCGTTGATACTCTGGCTGTATTGAGGCCTGTACTGTTGATACTCTAGTTGTATTGAAGCCTGTACCGTTGATACTCTGGCTGTATTGAAGTCTGTACCGTTGATACTCTGTCTGTATTGAAACCTGTACCGTTGATACTCTGGCTGTACTGAAGCCTGTACCGTTGATACTCTGGCTGTATTGAAACCTGTACCGTTGTTACTCTGGCTATACTGAAGACTGTACCGTTGATACTCTGGCTGTATTGAAGTCTGTACCGTTGATACTCTGGCTGTACTGAAGCCTGTACCGTTGATACTCTGGCTGTATTGAAGTCTGTACCTTTGATACTCTGGCTGTACTGAAGTCTGTACCGTTGATACTCTGGCTGTACTGAAGTCTGTACCGTTGATACTCTGGCTGTATTGAAATCTGTACCGTTGATACTCTGGCTGTACTGAAGTCTGTACTATTGACGATGGCACCTTATCTGTGTAAGGGGTGAGGGGATGGGTGTATTAACCAGAGAGAGTATTTGAGGGGCTCTGCCTACCAACCCAAAGGCGGTATCCGGGGGCTAGTGTTTAAAAATTGGAACACACTAGAACAGAGATTTTCAACCTTCATTTTCAACTCACGGGCCAGTATAAAGAATGTGTATGAAGTGGAGGGGGGATAGCACCTGGGAAAAAAACATTTTTGTGTAGAAGCTTGATTTATAAAATTATATTATTAATTGAAGAAATATCTGTAAAACAAAAATGCACATAGTTTATGTTGAGGTTGCTTTGTGAAGAAAATTATACTCTCGGTTTGTACTGGAGCAATATTTTATTTATTTTGGTCCAAAAAAAGTGTTTCTATAAAAACTGCAAACACACTGGCTTTTTTTGTTGTTGTTTTTCCGCATTCCCTTCTATCCCACCTTAAGGTTCCAAATAGCCCGTTTCATTGGGCGAATGGTCTAAAAGGCGTCTTTGTTAGGTTAGACTGGCCTGCTGATGACGGGAGATCGGGACTCGAATCCTGGTTGGAACTACTCGGGCTGTTTTTTCATAACTGGTTACCCACACCCTTTCCACGCAAATGCGGTTAGGTTACCTCTCAAATAGCTTCCTTCCTCATCCCTATCCTATTAGAGTAATTATAATTTATGTGTATAACCTGAGGTTAGAAAGATAAAGTGATTAAAAAATATATATTTCAAATAAAATAAACATTTCAAACAAACTTGGTTCAATTTAAAAAAAAATCTAGTTTGATATAAAAGCCATCTTTGAACTTCATGTTTGAGAATATTACAAGGGAGAGTGAAATAAGGGGTCAAATTTACCCCAATGGTTGGGGAGACAAATTATTTTCAGGTAGAGACCACTCCCCCGCCAATGGCGTAATGTCACATAGTTTTCCCATAAGTCCTTGCAAACGTGACAATAAATCCTGGCGGAAGGTTTGAAAAAATGTGTTTTACTCGAGCTTTTTTTTAAAAAAGAATTTAGAGTATTTCCCGCTTAGTTGGCCGCATTGTGTAAGGCGTTACTCTCGCATTAGACTAGACTGCCGATAACGGGGAGATAAAAGTTCGAATTTTGGGCGGATGTACTGAATGTGTTTTTTCCAAAAAAGTTTTCCACTCTTTCCGCGCAAATGTGAGCACACTTCTTATAAATATATCTTTCCTCATCCCTAAAACCATTAGCGTGGTTAGTACATAAGCGTATAAACCGAAAGGGTAATAAGACGCGGCGATAAAAAAAACACACGAAAACAACCTGTATTAACGTTTTTTAATGGCATTGTAGAATCCGACACCCTAGCTCAGTTGGTAGCGTGTCTGTCTACTGAGCTAAAGGTCCCGGGTTCGATTCTCTGCAGGGTTGAAATATTTACCATTGGTGAAATGTGGGTTTACCCTTTCACATTGATAAATTAATGAGCGGGGACTGGATGTTGTGCCTGTTCTAGTCTTAAGTTAGATTATGAGGCATATGAAGCTATGACAGGCCTAGTGATCCGGTAGTGGAAAATATATGTCTTGAATAAAAAAAAGTGACCCAGACCACAGACTGGAAACAGTAATGGATGTAAGAAAAAAAAGTGTTATTGTAGAGGTATCTAATATTAAAATACAATTTTTTGAACTTAAAAAGTAAAGTTGAACACACTGTTTTATATAATTTAAATCCATATAAACCTCTTATGTATATATCTCTCTCTCTCACACACACAATCATATTTATTGCAGTCAACATTGATAACATTTTTATATCTAAATTAGAGAGTTTGAATCTACTATTTTATAACTGTGTGTGGGGGAGGGCGGGGGTGTATACAAAACAATTCACACCCACGTGGTATGGACGTCAGGCTCGAAATATATACTCTATTGCCGGTGATGGACCGAGGGTCTAATATCGGCTGAGTGCATTAGGGGAGCGGTTTTCCATTCTCTCTCCACGCTAATGTGTGTTAATTTCCCTAAACTAACCTTCTCACCTTCACTCCCGAGTTAAAGTAGTTGCTCCCTTAAAACGTTTTGAACCTAAACTAGCGGATATTGGCAGTGCCGGGACTGCACCTTTGTTGTTCTATACTAAGCTAGTTTGTAAGTTGTGTGTTGTAGCTGATTATAAGTCGTCTACTGTATTTGGAGTGTGTGCGTTTACGCCCCAACAAGAAAAGACCACACATTAAAAACCTCAGCTAAGACGAGTCCAACTTCTTAGTATTTCACTTTTACTTTTAGATCTGTGCGATGCAGTAGGTCCATGGTGGGGATAGCCCCGAGGCCAGGTACAGCGGGTCTAGTTCAGTAGGTAAGTGGGACAGAGGCGACGTAACGCGCTGACGTAACGCTGTCCTTGTCTTTTGCGGGGAAGGGGGTACGCCATATTGTGGATTTTAGGTCGGTGGGGATGTATGTCTAGTGCACTGGGTAAGTAGGTCAAGCAGTGCGGCCTTGTCACTGTTTTAGGGACCTTGGGGTCCTTACTGCAGGCCCATCCTGTGGCTCGGTGGTTAGGGGCTCCTTACTGCAGTCCGCCTCGTGACTCAGTGGTCAGGGGGCCCTTGATGCAGTCCGTCCCATATTTTGGTGGTCAGAGGGTCCTTACTGCAGTCCGTCCCATATTTCAGTGGTAATAAGGTCCTTACTGCGGTCCGTCCCGTAGCTTACTGGTCAGGGGGTCCTTGCTGCAGCCTGTCCCTTGACTCATTAATAGTAATAATAATAATAATAATAATAACCCGCTTTGGTACCGAGATAATTAAGGCATTGCTCTCACAATAGATTAGACTGACGAAGATTGTGAGATCGGGGTTTGATCCCGGTCGGATGTACTAAGGGTGGTTTTCCGCCCTCCTTCCAAGCAAATGTGGACACATTTCCTCTAAATCCAACTTTCCTAATTCCTAATATATTAGTGTAATTAGCACATAGACGTGTAACCTGAACGGCTAGTAAGACGCGGTACTTAAAAATATATTATCTCCATGGCGTGAGATCGCTAGCGAGCTTTACCGACCGAGCGGCAGTCGTTTGTTGTAAATGATGGTGCCAACTTGAGTGAATAGAGGGTGTCATGTGGTCAGCACGACGAACCCTACGGCCGTAAATCTCTGTTTTCTAGACTGGAGATGTTGCTTGTTTATTCTAGTAGCTCCTATTTGTCAAACGAGGCTGAGTTTACCCCACCCCAGACCCACTGCTTCACACAAAGAATCTGTAAGCGCCGGGGATTGAACCCAGTCGGTGACTCTGACCAGCAGACCACAGAGGTTGTCTTCCTTGACTCGGTGCTTGTGTTATTTTATTTATTTATTTAGCAGCGCGTCTTACTAACCGTTCGGGTTATACGCTCAAGTACTAATGGATTAGGAATTGGGAAAGTTGAATTTAGAGAAAGTGAACTCGCATTTGCGTGGAGGGAGAGTGGAAAACCACTCCCAGTTCATCCGGCCGAGATCCGAACTTCGATCTCCCCGCCCTCGGCAGTCTATCTCGACACGAAACAAGCGCGTTAGCCAACTACTCCACCGAGGCGGGTGTGCTTGTGTTAAATGTTATTTGGTTTCACCATAACCCTCTTGTCCCTAGTCTCGTGAGTTGCTGTCGTGTGTGGGTGTTGACAGCTGTCCGAGGTAAACAATTAGCACCTGTGAGAGTGTACTCTAGCACACACCGTCAGTCAGGAATGCTGACGCAGGCACGAGGATCATATTATAATAAACATTGCTACCAGGTAGCATAGCAGGAAGACCAACCAAGACTCGAACCGGTGTTTACCGGGGGGCGTTTAGGGTTTTACGGAAGAACAGTAATAATTGTTTGTTAATAACAACAAACAGCTAAATATTTAACAAAAAGCTCTTAAATTTATTTAAATATTTATGTTCTCTAATTTTGACAGCACGTTTAATTACTCATGTTATAAATAATTGACATTAGTTATGTTTTAGTGGTGACCTGGTGGTCTAGGGGTAAGGTGTCAGACTTCGGTTCTGGGGTCCGGGATTCAATCCTCGGTCCTTCACCTTCGTTCGCCTCTGACAAGACTTGTATTAATCACAACTTGTGAACGTGGGGAATGCCAGGCATCCGCCGTGGTTCAGATCCCACGTTAAACTGTAGGTCCTCCATTTCATCTCGCAATCACCCTACCATTATACATTAACATAAGAGCGTATAAGCCGAACGGGTAGTAAGACGCGGTGCTAATAATAATAGTTATGTTTTAACACGTGTTTTATTCATATGAAAAATAAGTTAATCCACGTAAAAAGTGCAGCTATTTTGTGATCGTGTTATTTCAAATGAGTATTTATCGTTCATCTAGTTACACTACAGGCACCCATCGATCAAAATTGTTAACAAATTTGGGACTTTTAACACTGACACGATAAAAATTATATTTGCTCCTGTACTTTTTTTTAAAAATAAAACTGTGTGATTTGATTTATTTTTATTTTCCATAGGTTCCATATATTTTCACTAGAGGGCCGCTAGGCTAAAAAATAGTTTGGGAACCGCTGCCTTACACCATACGACCATCAAAGCTAGTTTTATAATTAGTACCAACATATTATTTGTTTTTTTCTAAAAATTGATAAAGTTTCCGTTAAATCCAATAAGAAGGCTCGTTGCCCCTGCAGGATCTCGCAGTGAATTCTAGCAACAGACACATCGATCCTTTGACTGAACTAACCCTTCCTCTGAGTCTTGGATACTTCTGTGCTGTGCGTTTGGCATTTCACCCAGCTGGTCCTGTTTTCTCACCCTCATAATACACTATGCCAGCACTATTTCATCATAATCCACAATGCCGACACTATTTTACCCTAATAATACACCATGCCAGCACTATTTCATCCTAATAATCCACAATGCCGACACTATTTTACCCTCATAATACACCATGCCAGCACTATCCCATCCTCATAATCCACAATGCCGACATTATTTTACCCTCATAATCCGCAATGCCTGCACTATAGCCCTCTCCATAATCCGCAATGCCGGCACTATTTCCTCATAATCCGCAATGCTGGCGCTATTTCATCCTCTCCAAAGCTGGCACTAGAGCAGCTGTACAGTGATGTATCTCGTAAGACATGTGAGGGCCAGTGCAGATAATCTCTATAGCAGCTGTACAGTGATGTATCTCGTAAGACATGTGAGGGCCAGTGCAGATAATCTCTAGAGCAGCTGTACAGTGATGTATCTCGTAAGACATGTGAGGGCCAGTGCAGATAATCTCTATAGCAGCTGTACAGTGATGTATCTCGTAAGACATGTGAGGGCCAGTGCAGATAATCTCTAGAGCAGCTGTACAGTGATGTATCTCGTAAGACATGTGAGGGCCAGTGAAGATAATCTCTAGAGCAGCTGTACAGTGATGTATCTCGTAAGACATGTGAGGGCCAGTGCAGATAATCAATTAGTTGCGCTCACATTAAACAAAGCAGTGATTGTTTAGACAGAGGTTTATTGAAGCTAAGCTGTCCATCGTGCGCACCAGTGTTTGTCGGTTCCGGCCGCAGTTTCTGCATATTTGTCAGTGGAGGAAAAACAAACAATAACAATCTTGTTTTGTTTAGTCAGCGTTTGTACCTTTGCAACCAGGCCAAGGCCGTGCTGGTGTTGCGATACACCGGACACAGCCATCCGACACGGTCTCGTGGGTCTCTTGAGCTTCGTTCAAACAGACCGGGCGAGATGGTCCATATTACTCTTGAATCTTTGGGTAATGTCCCATTAGACTCTCAGAGCTTCGTTACAAACAAACTGGGAGATGGTCCATATTACTCTTGAATCTTTGGGTAATGTCCCATTAGACTCTCAGAGCTTCGTTCAAACAGACTGGACGAGATGGTCCATATTATTCTTGAATCTTTGGGTAATGTCCCATTAGACTCTGAGCTTCGTTCAAACAGACTGGGCGAGATGGTCCATATTACTCTTGAATCTTTGGGCGATGTCCCATTAGACTCTCAGATCTTCGTTCAAACGGACTAGGCTCTTGTTGGTACTACTTTATTGATGTTGTTTGTTCAATGTTAGCTCTTGTTGGTACTACTTTATTGATGTTGTATGCCCAATATTAGCTCTTGTTGGTTTTTCTTGATGTTTTTTGTTCAATGTTAGCTCCTGTTGGTACTACTTTATTGATGTATGCCCAATATTAGCTCTTGTTGGTTTTTCTTGATGTTTTTTGTTCAATGTTAGCTCCTTTTGGTACTACTTAATGATGTGTGCTCAATATTAGCTCTTGTTGGTCCTTATTTATGTTGTTTATTCAGTGTTAGCTCCTGTTGGTACTACTTTATTGATGTTGTATGCTCAATATTAGCTCTTGTTGGAGCTTATTGATGTTGCATGTTCAATATTAGCTCTTGTTGGTTCTTCTTGATGTTTTTTGTTCAATGTTAGCTCCTTTTGGTACTACTTAATAATGTGTGCTCAATATTAGCTCTTGTTGGTTCTTCTTGATGTTGTTTGTTCAATGTTAACTCCTGTTGGTACCACTTTATTGATGTTGTATGCTCAATATTAGCTCTTGTTGGTTCTTCTTGATGTTGTTTGTTCAATGTTAGCTCCTGTTGGTACCACTTTATTGATGTTGTATGCTCAATATTAGCTCTTGTTGGTTCTTCTTGATGTTGTTTGTTCAATGTTAGCTCCTGTTGATACTACTTTATTGATGTTGTATGCTCAATATTAGCTCTTGTTGGTCCTTATTTATGTTGTTTGTTCAATGTTAGCTCCTGTTAATGTCCTGGGGACTGTGGTGGAGGCAGTGGTGGATTTATAGCTGTGCTGCCCATAGTCACTAGATAATTTGCCGCCCACTTTTCTTACTATAATTTCTAACCTTCTGAATCCCTGTTTTCCTCCTACAACCCATCCCACACCAACACACATACCATATACACAAGTGCTATCTCTGGAGTGACAGACATAAAGTGCTTACTTACATTATTTGATTATTTATTATGGTGAGGTTTTAAAAATATTAAGAGTCTGCTTAAAAATTTGAAATCAATACTCTTACACGTATCACAACACACAAATTCAAAAATAATTTAGTTTATATATAAAGTTTGCATCAGTAGACTGTAGCATATACACAGTAATAAAATAGTGGATAATATATTTCGCCTTGATTTCTGCTGAGTGAACTGGTAGATAATTCCAGGACGACCTATTTTAGCCAATAAGTGACCTTTAATTAAGACGATTGTCAGTGAATTAAGGCGATACTCTGTCATGTTGGTACGTATAGATACAGCAAATCATAACAATCACACGATGAAGCCATAAAAGTATTTTAACTGCTAGAAAAATATATAGTTTATTTCGTCATTCAAAAGCTGCCGCCCTTAAAATCTGCCGCCGTAGGCACGTGCCTACAAGGCCTATATGCGTAAATACGCCCCTGGGTGGAGGCGAGGTTCACATATGAGCCCATTTGGAGATATTTTCTGCTGCGCGCTTCTGTGAAATATGAAACCTTAATATCGCAATAGAATATTAAATGAGCTTTCAAAATCAAGTCAGGTTTTCCAAACTGTCCTACTGTTGAGCAGGTGGAGATTGATGGTCATTGCTACGATTACTTATGCGTGGAGAGCTAATTTTTGAGGGGATGGTTCGCTAAATAATGCTACTTTACCCTTAGACAATAAAGTTTGTGTACATATATATGGACCCCCTGACCATCCTCCCTCTCCACCCGCTTTCAACGCCCTTGCAAATACTTTTTTTTTAGACATAAGCTCAAGTTAGACCTCATCAATAGTAATTGTGCTTAACACCTATTCCTCCTCCCCCTTTTCTGAGTATGTTGATAAATTTCGCTAATAGGTAGCGCGTCGGTCGCCGGATGCTGCTTAATAAAAGGTCTCGGTTCCAGTCGGGCAGAGAACAGACACCCACAAGATAGACAGACAGACACAGAGAGAGAAAGATGAAATGATGCAATGTATTATACCCGTCATGCCTTGCGTTGCTGTGACGTCACCACCTCGGTTGTGGTTTGTTTTATGACCTAGATCCCTCCCCTCTCTATCTTCGAGCAGGTGGGTAGAAAGAGAGGGGGTATAGGCCGTCTCACTCCCTCTTGGGACATCATTCAACCTGACAACCTGTGGTTTGAACGTTTAACATTTACAATTATGGCTTTATTATTGAAACAGATTCAACGTTTTCTGACCCAGACATGGTTCCCCCCCCCCTCCACTTTTACTACACCCTTAACTCGACACTTTCCAAATGATCTTTTTTTTTTCTGGTCGTAACACACGAGCCGCTGGAAACAAAAGGTGAGCGCTGTCAAGTTTCGTCACTCGCGAGCGTGTGGCAATGCTCGGCGGCCATCTTATCGGCGCTCGCCCGTTCTTAGTTGCCGGTGTCTGCCGAGAGATGGCAGACTGCGCTCCATGCGCTTACCCTTATTAGCACACGTCCTATATCCCGGCCGGTAGTTGATTCAATAGAACTTGTAGATAAAAATGATGGCAACCATAATCAACGAGTTAGCTTCTGCAAAATATATGACATGGTATTCACACCTTTTTATCCTTGTTTTACGAATGGTTATTATATTAAATACATTAAAGTTTAATTTAAATTCAAACTGTTCTTCAAAATAAAAACGTTTCGTTTTAATTTTATTTAAAAGGCAAGTGTTCATTCTGTTAATGTAAGACGACTTGTGTGTCTACTGAGCATGCGCTTGTACTTAAACATCGCCGAAAAAATAGGATCTGCTCTGCTACCAAATTACTTAAAAGCTTCCATGATGATCACATCTTATTAGAGGTACGTTGCTGCGACAGCTGTTGACTCTGGCTGGAGTCGCGGGGCTACGGCCGCAATAGACCGTGGCGACACTGGCCGCGTGCGATAGTCGCATGGGGTGATTTCCAGAACACGATTACAACTGCGGCCGCCAGTCGATTTTGAGATGGATGAGCGTACCAAGAGACCGAATCTTTTTAGATATTTTGAGAGAGGGAGAAGATGAAATAGGTGACCTGGTGGTCTAGGGGTAAGGTGTCAGACTTCTATGCTGGCGGCCGGGGTTCAATCCTCGGTCCCGGCAAAGATTT
>CABFVZ010001337.1:0-45687 GCA_902151445.1 Timema monikensis
AAATGTTATCTATATTAAAATACTCTGTTTTATTAGTTCCAAACTCCAAAACTTTAGTTGTTATATTGTGTAAAAGTAAAAAACTAAGTAAATTTGCATTTCAATATAACATACAGTTCAGTAAATGTAAATCCATGCACAAAAAGAAAATAAATTTTTAATTTCTTTTCTTTATGGAACAAGAATAATAAGAGACCACCAACATAGGCTACTTGTAAAGTCAATTTAATCTGTTAGGTTTACTTACATTTATATGGTGTTATGGTTCAGTTAATTTTTGGATGGAAACAATGGGGAGAAGGGGGGAGGGAGAGGCGCCCAAGTTAAACCGCTCCAGGGCGCTTCAGACCTAGCTACTCTACTGTACATCAGACAGTAAGCTATGATCCATTGCACTACATGGCCGTGCTTAGAAGGGAAATTGAAAGCTTTGAAATCAATATAAGAACAGACACGGGTGAACATGTACCATTCGAGTTTAGAAAAGTGTGCGCGAAACCCCATTTTCGGCGCTGCTCAACATGAACTGTCCCTACCAAAGATACTACGTCAACCAGGCTGGAACAGGAATATCTTCGATCTACCCCGGTGTTCCCTATCAACGAGGGCATGGGATAGGAAGATTTTTCAGCGGTCTTTTCAAAAGCGTCGTACCACTTCTGAGATGCGGCGCTAAAGCCATTGGAAAACAGGCGCTTCATACGGGTATCGACGATCTCTTCGACGTTGCCAATCAACGGTGTCCTTTCAAAGAGGCCCTACGGCAACGTGTCGGCGAGGCTGGAACAAAACTGAAACGCAAGGCGGAGCAGAAGATCAACAGGCTGATGATCGGCATAGGCTTTAAAGAGCGTCGTAAGAAGCAACGACGTCAGTCTTCTGTCGTCGCCCGACGTAAAAATGTCAAGAAATAAACTGTAGATATTTTCAGTTAAAATGTATTTTCTGTACCCCCAGTTCTGCGAGTGTGCCAGAATTGAACTAGATCTCTTTTCCATGCCACCCACTCAAACCAGTCATGAAAGTGGGCAATGGCTCCAGTACAAACCTTTGTCTTCCCTCAACGATGATTCGCCCATTGAATTTACCGTTACCGGACAAGGCGAGTTCTATTTAGATCTTTCACAGACTATGCTCTATCTCAGGGCGGCCATCATGAAACCCGACGGTGGCGCTTTCACAGAGGAGGATCAGATCGCTCCCGTCAACAAATGGTTGCATTCGCTATTCACACAGGTGGATGCGTTTTTAATCCAAAAATTAGTCTCGCCGCCCAGCAACACGTATTTCTATAGAGCGTACATCGAGACACTGCTCAATTACAACAGTCAAGCCAAAAGAACGCATTTGACATGCGGGCTGTGGTTCGTAGACAGCCCCGGAAACTTTGAGGAGGCTAGCGCAGGCAACAAGGGATTTGAGGCCCGTCGCAGTCTCACCACAAAAAGTAAGACGGTGGATCTTTTGGGGTATTTACACGGTGACGTGTTTAACCAAACAGATACCTTTTGAACGGCACCGAACTCAGAGTCAAGTAGGTCCATTCCCGGGACGGGTTTAGTCTAATGGCCGTCCCTGAACTCCCTCACTTTAATGTTCACATCGCTGAAGCCGGCCTTCTAGTGCGACATAGCACCTTCTATACTGCTGGCACATGCCAAAGCATTAAACGTCAGTCCCGCAAAGTATCCCATCACTCGTGTGGAAGTAAAAACATTCACTATTCCTACAGTAGTGCAAGGGAAATCCCTGGACAACGCACTCACCGGACAGTTACCCAAACAATGCATCGTGGGATTTGTATCAAACGCGGCGTTCAACGTAGATGCCACCAAGAACCCATTCAACTTTCAAACCTACGGCATGAACCATTTCTCGCTGTACGTGAACGGGGATCAAGTGCCATCAAAACTGCTACAGCCCGATTTTTCAAACGGGCACTATGTCATGTCTTGCCACACACTATTTTCTGGAACGGGTATCCATTTCATGAACGAAGGTATCGACATCACACTAGAAGCCTTCCCCAAGGGATATCATCTCATGGCTTTCGATCTCACACCTAATCTGTCCGCCCACATGACATCGCATTGGAATTTGACAAGGCACGACTCTCTGATCATCGAAGTGAGCTTCACCAGAGTTCTCACCGAAACCGTCAACTGTATCGTGTACGGGGAGTTTGCCAACATCATCATCATCATTGACAAGGACAGAAACGTCGTGACTGATTATGGTTGTTAATATAAACGGCTTACCGCCCCTTACCCCCTTCATTTAATCCATGGACGTCATTGTGGATTTCCAGAGCTTCATCGATGACGACAAAGAGTTTATCGTCAAGGAACTGAGTGTTTTATCTGTATGTAGTACATTACTTCAATATTAGGTGTTAAAACCCCCATACGCTATTGAGGAACTTTCCGCTGATACCCAAAAGAAAGCCGACTATATCGTCAACAATCTGCACGGTATTTCCTGGGATAGAGGTAATGTGGATTACAGTCTGCTCGAATCCCTCATCTCCCTGCCACAACGCGTGCAGAAACCGTCTACGTCAATGGGGCAGAAAAGAAAAAATGTCTACTCAAATACACGTCTACACCCATCTTATATCTGTACGACAGAGGTTGTTCGTCACTGAAAACACTTAAATTGGGCTGCACCATGTGCATGGCACATAGTTCTGTATGGAATTTCTGTTCGGCTTCTATCGTCTGGGGACTTAGAGATTGGATAATGGAAGATGGACACGCATACCATAAGACGTGCGCTGAAAACAAACCTCTGGTTCCGTTCTGTACGGTCGGGTGTTTTTCCTGTTGATCAACTACCCGCAAGAAAAGCCCGACCTGCCGCTCTAGTCATCAACACTGATCCACACACCAAACCTGGGACGCATTGGGTCACCATGTTTATCGACAAGAATGGCGTGGGGGAATATTTTGACAGTTATGGTTTTCCGCCCCGTATAAAGTTACATCTGGCATTTAGACGCAAAAACACTTCCCGCACGTCCCATAGCACACTACAATTTCAAAACATCGCCTCAGACGTTTGCGGCCATTACTGTTTCATGTACCTTCTCTATCGCGTTCATAACTTTCCGATGAAAACTATCCTAAGCCTATTCTCGCCCACCAATCAAACAGGCAATGACGCTAAGGGGATGAGATATTACAACACATTTTTAAAGACTGTAGGGTCCTGCCGCCCTTCAAGAGGCAGTGTCCAAGCAGCGTGCGCCTATAAAAGGGGCGTCTCAGCGGCGTGCCGCCCATTACCGCTAAACATCATGAAAGGTCAAGACGTATGCGCCAGCAAAGCAAAGCCGGTGAAGCCACTCGCCATCACCAGTATTTTCAGCACGTTGTTCCCGCTGGACGGAGTCGACGCCAAACGAGTCATCGTCGGCATGAGTGTCAAGAACAACTTTACGCCCTATGTCAAGCTAGAAAAATGCGGAGGGAACTGTGCTGTATTTAACCGTACAGAGTGGCAAGTACTGGGCAGCTACAAGTCTGTCATATCAAAGTTTTTCAGCAACACGCAACCTCCTCAGAAGATTAGCTTGACTAATCATGAAATCTCTCTGAGATGCATGTGCGGTGACCGTATGGCTGTCATCAGCGAGAAACAAGACGCTGGACTCAAATGGGTCGCCTATCTAGCAGCTAGCTGGGCGCGTCTTTGTGATGTGTGGGACCTCATCGACGTCGCCATCGACCGACGGGACATGTGGTCGACACCCGTCTCACGCTATTGCAACGATTTGATCGACACACTCGTCGTGGATGTATATGACACTCTAACAGAATCGGTGAATGTCGTCGACCTAGAACAGCCTGCTGTGGAAACACACATCAAAAACCTGGATCTTATCAGTGCTACCTACTATACACGTCAAGTCGTCGATTTGGACTATTACATGCTGGATTGTGAAGTAAAAACAATTTTACTAATGCATCTAAGAAACACTGTAGAAAAACGTATGAACGAATATATGCGTCATTCCTGTAAAAATGTATACTTGTTAAACCTTTATTGTATAATAAATATATACATTTGTAATATTTGTGTTTTATTCACTGTTTGTTCCTTACGAGTCCCAACTTGTCTTGTCTGCCCACCAACCTGGCGCCAGGGTTGCGATGACGTCATCGGGAAAACCCGTTGCCCGGGTCAATGGCCTCAATATCTATTCCTGTCTCAACTGATCTTGTTGGGCCGCCAAACTGTCGCCAGGGAAACCCCATTGCACCCTCATTCAAGGTCACGATCTATTCTTGTCCTGACCTGTCTTGTCGACCCGCCAAACTGGCGCCACGTATGAGTCAACCCATTACTGCATAAGGGGGTTGAGACACCGAGAAAACCCATTACTCATAAGGGTTGCGACATCAAGCGGAAAAAACCCAGGGGGAGGGGAAAGTGCGCACCCGTGATGCGCAGTGGTCACTACTCGGTAAGCGGGCGACCAGAGAAGATACCCCCATTCTACACAAGACAGCCATAGCGCGAGGTTCATGCCGTGGCCTAATGCCGAAACGTCACGGACTGTATGCTCCCCAAATAAACTACAACGCCTCAATCACTGAATAAAAAACCCTTTAATTTCAAAATATTCATATATAAAAAATATATGAGTATACATAAATAACCAATAATACAAGAACCAACATGTCCGGAATGTGGTCAGGGGGTGGAGAAGGACGAGAGGGGAAGGGAGGCTGGAGGGGAGGGGGAAAACCCACAGCCAATCAGAGAGTGAGGGGCGTGGTCACGTGACCAAATCCAACCAATAGGAAAGTACGTCAAACTGGGCCAGGTCACCGCACCAGTTAGTCACTTAACGCTGTTTAGAGAGAGTTTGGGGGGTGGAGCTCCAATATCTACATGGTATTACGTGGGAGGAGTGAGGGTAAAAAACGTAAGAAAAAATCGTTACATGGTTTATGTATGACACCAAAGTATTTTTAAAGCATAAACATTTAATAGTATTTTTATATAGTGCACAGTAAACATTGTTGCGAATTGTGCCCATTAATGTCATGTGAGTTACTAAATGAAAAGATGATTAAAACAATACACTAAAATAAAATGGATAGATTTAATTGTTAAATTAGAACAAAATAAGAAAATCTATAGACGCGTTGGTGGCCGTGTGTTCTAGCACGCTACTCTCATAGTAGATGTCTAATCTATTATGAGAGTAGCGTGCTAGAACACACGGCCACCAACGCGTCTATAGATTTTCTTATTTTGTTCTAATTTAACAATTAATTCTATCCATATTATTTTAGTGTATTGTTTTAATCATCTTTTCATTTAGTAACTCACATGACATTAATGGGCACAAGTCGCAACAATGTTACTGTGCACTATATAAAAATACTATTAAATGTTTATGCTTTAAAAATACTTTGGTGTCATACATAAACCATGTAACGATTTTTTCTTGCGTTTTTTAGTCTATAACGATGACAGGGAGATCGAGTTTCGAATCTCGGTCGGATCTACTGAGGGCGATTTTTCCAAAATGGTTTTACACTCTCCCTCTACTCAAATGAGGGTACATTTCCTATAAGTATAACCTTCCTCATTCTTAAACCATTAATTAATGTCGAGTAAATGTACCCACATTAGCATAGACAGTTTGGGAAAACAATATCAATAAATCACATGTGGACAACCTCTCCCAGGAAACCTGATAGGATTCAAATTCCGACCTCCCAGTTAACAGAAACCAAATGTTTAAGATCATGCGACCACCCTTTTGAAGTCATTTATAGCTTTAAAAAACATGGACATTGCTTCAGTGGACCCTAACCTTTCACTTCCAATGAATTACTAGTGTCCCCCAAGTCACAATGCCACAATCCGCCATAGATACCCACCCAATTCCTAAATGGCCATGTTAAAATTATAACAAAAGGAAACAAATAATACTAGAGCCTACTTTTATTATTTAGAATTTGTTTTGTCTTGTACAGCATGAATTAATAACTGTCTCCAAGTTCTTATTTTGAATCAAATATATTTACACTTTTATACTCTATTATCACTGTGAGCTAAATATTTGCATTGTTGACAATCTTAAAAGTAAATTAGTGTAGTTTTTTTTATGGTGGCTGTAGTTTAGATAATTTTACAAAGAACAAATAACCAAACCCTCTCAACCAAATCATGTTTTATTATTCTAGAACCGCGTAACTATTGTTTCAATGGAAACTACCATAACAAAGTGAAAACACTATTATAAGGTCTTAATCATTAATTGTACTCGCATAACTACTAAGAGGAGCAAAACCTCTCTTAAGTAATAATAATAATACATTTTCTTTTTTAACCGTTCTTATATCAGAGTAGAGAATACTGTTTAAATTTTGGATGAGGCGGGGGAAACCTTGGCTCGATTTAAGGGAGCACTTAAATATAGTACTATGTTTAGGTCCGTTCTAATTATTTTTTGCTGCGTGTGACCTATTGTTGCAGAGTGACCTGGCGTGTGAAGTTGTTAACTTCTAGTGTTAGGGTTGAGTATGGAATGTGCCTAGCGCAATATCCCTTCCCTTTCCATCATTAAGCTTATGGGGGTGCGCTCTCTGTTCTTGCTCAGTTCGATAGTTGCGCAAGGGGAGAGAAGCACAGTGAAGGGATGAGAAAATGATTTTCAAGATGGCAGCCACCAATTATTTGCCGAAATCGCTAGTTTCAAATGTATTACCAGCAGAATATCTGTGTTATATACTTAAATAGTGTGACAAGCGGGGTGTGCAATACTCTCTTATAAAATGACCGAATGTTCTGTTGTGCCAAGCTTTTGGGGAAATCTTTGCGTGTGGTTGTGGGGTGTTTTTATGACTAGAGGAAGGGATGGATTTGTAAATATAGAGAATTAAGTGGGTGTTATCTCGTGAGGGAATACGTTATCCATGTTTTACGTTAATACTAGTTACTCGTTGCGCTATCTAGGAACTAAGAATCATGCAGAAAGACAATAATCCTACTGTTGGAGAGCACCAACAATATGTTGGACCATTCAGATTGGAAAAAACTCTTGGAAAAGGCCAAACAGGTAACATTTTTTGCTATGGAACTTTACATGTTAATGCATAGACATGCACATATTTGTTATAATCTTTCACGTTTAAAAATAAATAGAAAGATAATAAGATCATTAGCCTACTGCTAGGCCTGGGTAGACAAATTTGATTGTTGTTGGCTCTTTTCCAATTCTATCAGGATCAGTCGGTATAGATATATTTAGACTTTTGGTAGTTGGAGATTCAATTAGTCATAAAGGAAAAATAAGATACCGCGGACCCAAGTGGCCTATAAATCGTTGGCGCGCACACACACACACACACACACACACACACATAAAGTGGCAGCCTCCTAGATTGATTGGGGCTAGAACATATTGAATTGATTTTTGGAAGAAAAAAAAAAGTCTAATAATAAATATACACAAACTACCAACGTCAAAATATCAACACTATTAGGATCATAATAAATTTAATTTTAACTCTACTCAACTATTTCACATTTCTTAGCATTTCCTTAAAATTAGCATAAAGCTAAAGTAAGCTAAACTAATCTAAACTAAAAGAAATAAAACGAACCTAACCTTTGACCAATACAACGCGTATTTTAAAGATATATGCTTATTTAAACATTTAAAAAACTAACCTAACTTAACTTTCGGACAGATAAAATGAAAGGTTTAAAGACTAGTTAAAATCTACAATCTACAAATTTTACAAATTGGTCTGATGCATATTTTGAAAAGTAACTTGGTAGCCAACATGGTGTCAATACAATGGGGGTTAGTTATATTATTCGTCTCGCTAAATAGGCCTAAGTCATTAAAAAAATTATTTTGACATCAGTTTTTATGTAGGCCTATCTAATATGATAAATAATGCAAATAGGTAATGTGATTTCCGCGAAAATATTTTTTTTTACAGATTGGCCATTTGTATTTTAGCCCCAATTGATCCCCCACTTCCAACATATCTAGGCCTAAAAATTGTAATATGCCTACATGACATTAACAAATAAGCCTGAACCAAGCAAAATGAAAGGCTAGTAAGACGTGATTAAGGTTAGTTTAATTTAATTGTGCTGTACAGAAATATTGTAAATAGCTCCACTTTATAAACTGTTGTATACTGTTAGGCCCCACTACATTAAAACTGCTTTATAATCAAGGCAACATAAAGTAAAATAAAATTCAGACCAAAGTTATCAAAATAGATTTAAAAAAAATAATAGAAACATAGGGCTTATTTTAATGTTGGGCCTGAGGCATAGCTTTTATTTCTAAGCCTAATTATCAACAGCGACTTAAATAGATAGTATGTTCAGTGTTAGATGTTTTGGAAAGGGTGTTCAAGAGGATTTAAATTCAATTTCAATTTTTTTATTATTATTATTATTATTATTTAGCACCGCGTCTTACTACCCGTTCGGGTTATACACTTTAAGTACTAATTACGCTAATGGATTAGGAATTAGGAAGGTTGAATTAGAGGAAGTGAACCCGCATTTGCGTGGAGGGAGAGTGGAAAACCATTTAGGAAAAACCACCCTCAGTTCACCCGACCGAGATTCGAACCTCATGTGAACGACAAGCGCATTAGCCAATCACGCCACTGAGGCGGGTTTCAATTTATTTATTTATGTTTAAATGAGCCAAGGCTCTTTAGATATACATTACAAATCAAATTATAGCTAGAGATGTGTGGGTACAAATATGAATAATATTATATTAGAATTAGTGAAAAAAAATCTAAATAACCTAGGTTCTATATGTTAGCTAGTGATGAACTCTCCCAATAGGAGATGGCAAGTAAGTTAATCTTTTTAGCTTTAGGCTGATATCCTTATTGAAGGAATTGTATTTTATTTTAAACATAAAAGAGGTTGTAGATGTTATGAATTTTATAATCAGATATGGGTTGGAGGAGGCATGTGTTGTGTAAACTCTTAAAACTCTTCCCCTCGTTATGGCCCTGGCTATCTCATGGGTTTGGTATCTATATATTAATTAGAGCTTCCAATTGTAATTTTTTAAGAAGTGTTGATGACCTTTGTGATTTTGGGGTAAACTGATCACCCCAGGACCTGATGTTCGTAGGTTCAAACCCAGCTGGGGGTTGACATATTTTTCTTGAGCGATATGTCTACTTTAAAGTTAAGTTGGCTTATATATTTTTATCCATTCTAACAAGCAGGACATCCTAGGTCATTATTAGCACTTTATTCTAAGGAATTCTAATTTTCTGATCATTATGGCAGACAATTCTCTATGGACCAGGTTTTATGTCTTGTTAAGATTTAAATACGAAGTCTATTTATAGTAGCTCATAATAGGCCTACGATAGTTTTAGAAGTATCCTATTTGGCCAATAAAATCGTGTGTTTAAATTGGGTAAGTTGGGACCTGACCCAATTTCAAGCAAGTCTTATAACAAGTATTTAAACTTTTGTGGCACTTTATGCCTAACTTATTTGCACACTTTTATAGTCACATGCTAGAGATCTGGTTTCTAAACTGATATTATGTGTACCACTGATACACAGGTGCTTTCTTGATGGTAGCCATCACTAAAGAATAAATTCAAACAAAGGCCTACGTTACCATATTTTTTCCCCATATATTTTCATGTGGTGCTGGAGCCTCTTATTTTATTGTCAACAAAATAAAGCAGGCATAGTTAATATTTATTATCTACCCGCTTTGGTGGCCACATGGTGTAAGGTGCTACTTTTGCAGTAGACTAGACTGCCGACGATGGGGAGATTGAGGTTCAAATCTCGGTCGGGTGTCCTGAGGGTGGTTTTTCTAAAATAGTGTTCCACTTTGCCTCCACACAAATGCAGGTACACTTCCTCATCCCTAAACCTATTAGTGTAATTAGTATATAAGTACGCATAACCTGAACGGGTAGTGAGACAGGGTGCACGGGGGTGAAGGTAAAAAATAAGAGAAAAATATTAAGGAATAAAATACATTTTTGGAAATCTATGATTAACATTATTTTTTAAAAAATAAACAAAATTATGAGAAATTTACTTTTAGACATAATCTTAGTACTATAGCTTTTTTTAATGATATAGAAAAAATAACTTAAAGTTGTACCTTGAAGATTCTAGCACCTTGTTCAGTATGCCATGAGTTGAAAAAGTTGGAAATCGCTGGTCCAGAGAAATATTATAATATAAGCTAAACACTTTTTTTAGGAGTAGCTAACTAAATTTAAACACACAGGGATGGTAGGCCTACATTAACTGATGCCCCATAATATAATATAGGCCAATATAAATGACTATGAATCAGAATTGGTTGTAATTTGATTAATTATACAGCCTCCTGGGTCCAACCCAACATGATTATTGAACCAACTTAACCAGACCACAGACCATTAATTTCCCCCTAATTGAATGTAAATGATATAAAGTGAAAAAGGGCACTTTGGACACAAACCTGTGTCCAAATGGTAGTTTATCACTGTGTCTTACTAATGGTGTGATAATTACTCAATTGGGGTAGGGATGAGGAAGGAATACATCATATAAATTAATAGGGGCTACGCTAACCTAAATAACCACATTGAGATAAATTAATACATTTATTTAACCTAGATGACATATCTCGTCTGACTTTTCACAAAGTCATTTAGATCTTGTGATACAACCTGGCACACTAGGCTTTTAAGTAGGCCTATATATAGTATGGTTTTGGTAGGAAGAACTGTAGAATCTAGTTACTAAAGTTACGAAAACAATTTTAATGCATTCATACATCAAGTCATGTTATCTGAAGCGTGTCACTTTTGATAGGTAATATCAATAACTATAAAATCATAAATAATAAAGTGGAATGTTTTCATTGTAGGCTGCAAAGAAATATGTTTGAAATTTTTCTACTGTTTTTCCAACCAAAATCAGGGTATAGCTTTACTTTGCCTCGAGTTCTACTTTGCCTAACCTCTAATATGATAGGCTTTTAGAGCCTATTAGATGTATTCTGTGACTAGGCATTCTCTTTATAATGTTTCACAAGCAAACACAGCTGACTTAACATAACCTTGATATAAATAAGTCTACCAAATAATATTATTTGTAGGTAAGCCAACCAATAGTTCAATACTTAAAAAAAATACTTCAAACGTGTTTTAAAATCTTATAAGCTTATGATAGTTAAAAACAACATTTTATAGGGCCTACACATTTTTTGGGTGTATTGCATTCAACCTCTAAGTGTACATAGCCACTTAGGTAAAACTTAAGACATCATAAGGAAATGTTATTTCATTGAAAAGGATAGAAAGAGAATTAAAAGTTTCAAACATGCCACTGCGAGGTTATTTTACTATCCTTTTGATTTTGATTTATTGCATGATAAATACAAATTTAGGGTGTTAGAAAACAAGGTGCTTTGGAAGATATTTGGTCCAAAAAGGAATGAGGAAGTTGGGGAGTAAAGGAGGTTACATATGAGTTACATATTCTGTACTCATCACAAGACAATGTTAGGATAATCAAGTCTCGTAGATTACAGTGGGCAGGACATGCATTGCGAATGGGAGAATCTAGTACCTTGTTCAAGGTACTGACTGGCAAACCCTATTGGAAGATACCATTGGGAAGACCTAGATGCAGATGTGAGGATAACATTAGAATGGATCTGAAATAGATAGGGAATTAGGTGAACTGGCTAGAACTAGTTAGGGATAGGGTGTAGTGAGGTGGACTGGATATGATCTTCTCAAGATAGGGATAGGTGGTGTACTTTTGTAAGTGTGGCAATGATTTTTTAATTTCCTAATGCCATAGAATAAGTAAGAAGGTAAGTAAGGTATGAAACCACTTTTCACACCCAAAGAGAACAAACAACCGGTAGAATTATTGTTTGTAGGCCTATATTCTGAGTTATACATTCCTTGAATGCAGGCGTGATGTAAACAACTTACTGACCGAGTAATAACATGCATTTCCCGACACTATTATTGAAACTCTAATATAGTTATTACCCATTTTGGTGGCTGCATGATCTAAGGTGCTACTCTAACAGTAGACTAGCCCATCGATGACGGCTAGATTGAAGTTAAAATATTGGTCGAATTTACTAAGAGGGGTTTTTCCAAAATGGTTTTCCACTCTCTCTCCACACAAATATTGGTACACTTCCTCTAATTATAACCTTCCAAATACCTAAAATATTTGCATAATTAGTATATAGGCCTAAGCTTATAACCTGAATGGGTAGTAAGACGCGATGCTAAAAAATGTAATACTATCATTATGGCTAGTTAAAATATTTCCTAAATATTTAGCCTCATTTACCATGTCAAATGATATGTTGTTTGAAGCAATCCCTAAATTATCGTCACCCTCCTCGGTGGCATAGTTAGCTAACACACTAGTTTCGTGTTGAGCTAGACTGCCGAGGACAGGGAGATCGAGGTTCGAATCTCACTCTGTTGATCTGTTTTTTTAGTGGTTTTTTTTCTAAATTGTTTTCCACTCTCCCTCCATGCAAATGTGGGTTCACTTCCTCTATATACAGCCTTCCCAACTCCTAATCCATTAGCTTAATTAGTACTTAAGCATATAACCCGATTGGGAAGTAAGACATGGTGCTAAATAATAAAAAATTATCGTCAATCTGTGTTCTCTGTGTGATCTTATTCGTAACCTTTTCAGTGTTCACTTCTAAACCTATTTCCTTACTAGGCTCTAGTAAAAAAATTTTTTTCTTGCATCAGCTTCCTTACTATCCCCCCTCCCCTCCCCCAATAAAAGCTAAATCATTTGCATATATTAATAGATTAATAGCTGCACTGCACCATTTAATGCCAATTCTTCCCCACTCTTTTGAATTACCCTAATAGGATGGATTAGAAAGTACTTTTTGTTCCAACCCATTAGTAATTTCAAAAGTATCTGATAAGTGACATCCAACCTGTACCCTGCCAGTATATTAGTCAAACATACCTCAATTAGCTTGGACAAGTTTTTTGGTTCACACATTTTAGCCACCAAACCATTAAATTCAATGCCTATTTTATTTAACAGAAACATAGAATAAATATTTTAGTTAAAAACTGTACATTTATATAGGCCTAATTTAAATAATCTAACAATGTAAAAGAAGCCAACTAAATTATTTGTTTGTAATACACCTATCTCTATCTATTTACTTTATCCTGGGACGGGTTAGAAGAAATAAGTAAAAGTGCATAGTAAGAAATCGCATTATATTTTGGCCAAATGGAATTAGCTAAGAGATTTGCTTGAAGAAAACCTGGCAAGTTCTGATGGTTGGGGTGGAACCACAACCACTCTATAATGTTGGCTTGGTGAAAATACAAACCCAGTGGTAGTCAAACCGTGGCCCACAGACCACATGCAGCCCTTTTATATTTATTGTGGCCCTTTGTCATATTAATATATATAGAAAATCTTTTATAATCCTTCCTTGTGTTAAGGTGCGGAAGAAGGGAGCATAAGTGTTTTTACAGTTTTTATAGGATTTCAATTTTTTGGCCAAAACAAATAAAATATTTCTCAACAAACAACATAGAGTTTAGTTTTCTGCACATGCTAATATCAACAGATCTAGAATATCTGTCAAGGGTGTTCTGGAATTTTGTCAATTTTTTTAAATAAAGAGAAAAAGTTTTGACAACATTCCAAGACACCCTTGATAGATATTCAAGATCTGTTGATATTAGCATGTGCAGAAAACTAAACTTTATGTTGCTACTGGAGAAATATTTGATTTATTTTGGCCAAAAAATGTAATGCTATAAAAACTGTAAAATTACTTGCGCTCCCTTCTGCCGCACCTTAAATGGGAACAGAGGGTTTTATATAAGACCTACTTAAGTTGGGTTTTGAGCAACATTCGGGCTAAATATTTGGCTTTACAGTGATTTTGTTTATCTGCATCTGCATTCTAAAGGTCAAGCTAATTTAGTCTGGTTTGACAGTGACAAGGAGGTTGGAGTTTGAATTGGATGTACTGAGGGTGTTTTTCCATAAATTCGTTCCCGCCACAAAAATATGTGTACATTTACTTTAAATTCTACCTTCCTCATCTCTAGCCCATTAGTGTAATTAATATTAGGGGTATAGCCCAATCGAGTACTAAGCCACAATGAAAAACATAAAGAATATAATTAATTTTTTTTCTACATTTTGTTTTTAATCTGTTTTGCTTGTAAGATATTTAAACTTAAAATGCTTTAAAACTGGATTTTTTCAACACAAGCTGGAAGTATCGTACAAAAAGTTATTTCACTGCTAAAAGCATCATTGGCCTGTCAAAAAATTTATTGATAATTTCAAATAAATACTAAATTAAGAATAATTAAAAATCTTCCTTTTATGTGATCATTTTTGGTAATATTTAGAACATAATTGTAGGGATACAATAGCGTTATTAAACATGGATGATTTTCCCATTTACCATCTTCAATATACCCATTCATCAGACAATAACTTGATTATAAAAGATGTAATGAAAGACTGAAGGACCATTCTGAAAGAAACACTGACACTATCACAAATTGAACAGTTAAACTAAAGGTAATGGGGAGAATCAGCTACCTAGCTTCAATATCTCCAAATAGTAACACAATTTTTTTCATTCAATGACCTGGATTTTATGAAATTTATAATTTTGACTGGAGATTCATCCAGGCTAGAATAATTTTAAGAGTCTCTGGAATATTCTTTACTGTTAGATCTAGCCTATGTATAATACAATCCCTGAACTACCTAAGATTTTTGGCACACTTACCGTAGTAAAAACATAGATTTTCTTATAAATCCGGTTAATAGAAGGAAGGGTTGTATGAAAGGTCTTTTTCTGTGTCAGAATTCTACTATACAGTAGGATTGTGGTAGGAAAAACAACCTTTTAGACATTCCTTCCTACCATGAACAGGGTATGCCTTGACTGCACTCCATCAATACAGTTATTAACATACTATTCCCACAAGGGTCTTCTTTTTTAAAAGTAATAGTGGACCATAGTGAAAATTTCTTCACTAGCAGTGTGGGTTTATAGGGGCTTGCAGAACGTTTCATCTTGAATTGTATAAACTTTGTATTGTAGGCCTACATATACAAGTAAAATGATAAGGTTGTCCTTATCAGTTACTGGTATTTTATTTGATTGTTAGGTGTAATAATCATTAATTTAAATTTATATAATCGGCTCAAGTTGTCTGGCCTCATTTCATGAAGACATCTTGAAACGTTTGAATTTGATAGGGGCACTTTATTGGCAAAGTTTGTTTTCCTCAAACTGTGTTGCAATAATGAGAGTTTGGCAAAAACCTAGGTTGGTTTTTTATAACTACCTGTGGGGTCTTATCTTACTTTATAAGCTACTTTTTAGTTTAGTAGGTCTATATCTAAAAATATGTATTCTAAGCTTTAGAAATTTCAAGATTTAATCCACAATTTATTTTTGTATTAAAACACATGAATTGATATAAATGAACAGTCAAATTATTTTATGTGTAGCGCATGGTAAGTTTGTACTTAACATATCATAAACAAAGTTAATACCTTATTCTCTTTCTCTAATGTTTCTAAATTAGTTTAGTTTTATAGGTTCTCTTAGCATAGTCTGCTATACTATTTATTTTACATGACATCAATAAATCATTACATTTAAACACAACTTCCTAGTTCACTGCTCCCAAACACAATGATCATCAACATATGTTTTACCATGTCATGAATTACAGATGTCACAGCACTGTTCAAGGTATTAAAGTTAAGTAAGGTCCAATCACTGAACATTCCACTTTTTCTCTCTGTATATAGTTAAAAACTTCACATTTTAAATGGCGCCCATTTATTTTTATTGGTGAAGAGATTATTTGAAAATTTTATGTATTACTGTACAAACATTGATGTTGTTGCAATTTGGCCTCTAATAGTTGCAACTCTTTACTTTCTTTCACAAAGGGAGTTTGATTATGATTTGTGTTTTATTGGCCTCAGGATTGGTGAAACTTGGAGTCCATTGTGTTATCGGAAAAAAAGTTGCCGTTAAAATAATTAATCGTGAAAAGTTAAGCGAGTCTGTGTTAATGAAGGTAAGTGATTTATTATTTATTAAAAAAAATCTGTTTTTTATAATTTAGCATATAATTTTATTTACAAAAATGATATTGCAAAATTACCTTAAAATAATTTGTCTTGCCATAGTCGGAGTTGTCTAAATATTCATCACATATTGGATTTACTTTGAGTGTAACTAACATAATAGTGTTATGTCTACTGGCCTAATCCCAATACTTTAAAAAAAAAAACTAATGACCAATGTGCTATATGTAATTAGACAGTTTCCCAAGAACCATACCAGAAAAAAGGCCATGCTTTTACCCCCCTAGATATTCATCTTTATCCATATTTTGTTCATGTAATACAATTTACAGCTATTTACAATTTAAAAGCTTGAAGCGATATGCTCCTTCCTTCACCCTTACCTAAATGTTACTTTTCTTTTGAATATGTCATAGCTGTGTGGTTATTTTTTAATTGTGTAAACACTATACTTATAACACATTTATAGCTAGGAGAATAGAGAGTTAAATGTAAAAATAATGGCTAGAATGGAAAAGAAAAATTGTATGTGAAAAATGCTTCACAAAAATAGATCAGAAACTAGATCAAATAGTAGTAGCTAAGCTGCCTCACTACTGTCTTTGAGGAGGGAGAAACTGACAACCATTATTCGTTCTGCCTTATACCATTGCTTTACTGTGTTAGCACCTATTGAACCCATTTTTTTAAAAGTTTCTTTGACTACCCTTGACTATATAAAAATTCTCCAAGAATGAAATGTATAACAATTTATTAGTACACTCAGCGTCAGCCTGACCAGATCAGCTAGTTGGCAATCGGTGACCAGAATGGGGGCCCGGTGTAGAGGCATTCAAACATTTATTTTTTGCTGTTTGGGTTGTGATTTTATTCACGGGAACAATAAAATATCCAGAACCATTATAAACTCCCATAAGCTTGAAGAGATGAAGTGTTCCCCATCCTCTTCCTCAGAGGAAAAATTATGCACTGCGTTGTGACATGAGTATGAAAAAGGGCCACAGGACTACAATGCATGTGGCCACTGCTAAAGAAATTCCACTCGTAGTTAAGGAAACAAATGATTCTGAAACGGGTCCATCCAACACTGATTTAAATGACTTTGTAGACCCTATTGGTTTGTTTAAACTAATTATTTTCTTGAGTCCAGATTTTAATGACCGCACTAGTCTAAAATAAGCATTCTGGAACCAACTCATTCAAGTCACAGAGCTTCTAGGTAAATATTTGCCTTTTGAACCAAGTATATTAAGCTATAATACTGGACACTATCTAGTGGTGAAAAAACCCAGAGAAAATGGTTGTCATATTCAGTAGACTTAAATAGGGTGTAATATTTTGTTCATAAAGCTCATCATAATGCAGGTATAGCAGTTCTTCAAAGTTGTAGTGGTTGTGACATAGGTACTCTGATCAATCGTAATTAATAAATACCTGCAGCCTTTAAGGCTTCTCATAGATATTGTGTTGGTTAGTGGTAAACAGGTAATAGCTTATAGGGGAAAAGAAGAGGGCAAGTACGTACATATTAGACGATTCCCGCAACCCTCTCCCTGACTTTGTTTTGCCATTCACTCTATTATTAGACCAGCACACTGTATGACCAGTATACTCCCAGATTGCTATAAAATAGACCTCTGTAGGAATTGGTCACTTTTCAGAATGTACCTTTTAATACAATTTAAAGTAAAATATCTAAGATGTTTTTGACGCTACAATCGAGTGGTAGCGACACTAAAACAGAGGTTTTTTATAACGTTAATAGATGACGGTTTGACTGGACTTTTGAAAAAATGGCTCTACACCAAAGTTGACGGAATAGCTAAGGCCGTTATAACCAAGTTGGACTTTATATAGACATGTAGACACTTTTATTTTTCTAGGGATGCTTTAGTTAAAATTTTGGGATTAACGAATATAAATAGAAATAGTTTGATTTTAAAACTATAACAATTTGCTAACTGGTACAACAATTCAACAACCAACTAGAAAGGAACTAATAACTCTTCATATGATTTATGATTAGGGAGGCATTGGTTCTAGTAGGGATTGAAGACTCTGATGTTAACTTTGAAACTCATGGTATGAAAAAACATTATGACCTCAAAAATTAATAGGGGTTTGCTTTGGGCATTGTATTTAACATAAAGCACCAGACATATCCAAGACCGTACCTAATTTGTACACCATTTTCATATTTGTAACTATACAAAAATAATGTGTAAGAGGGTTTTTTCTAATTTCAGAGTTCTCAAAAATAGTCTCGGAACTCTCTCAAGCCAAATTATTTTGACAGCACTGTTAATGTTATATTGAAAAAAGATTGGTTTCGTGAACACAACAAAAATGGAATAATAGGGGAAATACCTGCATCAAATGAATAACTAAGACTCAAGTTATTAGTTTGATAAGAAAATGTTCTTCTTGCTCTCTATGATTGTTCACAGAATTGTTAGTAGCTTTTTTTCACTGACTTTAGATCTTAATAAGGTTGTTAGCATTGCCGATTATGTAAGTCAACTTAAACATTTTCAAATATATTGCTACAGTGTAGAAAGTTTAACTTGCCATGTTGTTACATACATTCTGACATGTTTTGTTCCTTAGCTATATTTAAAGGAGTGTGTTATATTTTGTTTTACCCTTTTACAATTCACAATGCTGGTAATTTGCATTTATATTTAATTGTATGGATGGTAGACACTAAAATTATTGCGTTTTTATTGGCACTCTTTATAACACAAAAAAACAAGTAAAAACATAAAATATTATGGTTTTCTAAAAAAAATGTTTAAAGTGCTTGTCTTTTAAATACAGTCTACAATAATTTAACTAAGGAAACACTAAATGAAATAATTGATCAGAAAACAGATTTACTGCTGGTGAAAAAAAGTTTAATATTTTTCTATTTTAAAGATTACATCCTAGCCTTGACATCTAAGTCTCTCCACTTCTTTAGCCACAGTGGGACAGTTGGATATGATAAGGAGATGGATATTCAGATGTTGGATGTTTGAGGGTCTACTCTATATAATTAGGACCACCTCTCCACCTCTGTGGTATAGTGGTCAGAGTTCCTGGCTATAAATCCAGAGGTCCCGGGGTCGATTACCAGCACTTACAGATTTTTCTGTGAAACAGTGGCTCTGGAGCGGGGCTGACTCAGCGTTGTGAGGACATTTGAGGAACTACTTTAATAAAGAGCTAGCGACTCCGGTCTAGAAAACCGATATTAATGGCCGAAGGGTTTGCTGTGCTGACCACATGACACCTCCTACCTGCAAATGTTAGTATTATCTTCGCTAACATGCGGTGGCTGCTCGGGTGGTATAGCTCGCTTAAGAGCTGTGGCAAAGCTGTGGGCGTAGATGGGATCACAATTGAAATTCTTAAGTTTAGGGGCATGGTACTTTTTGCCAGATTATGTGAATTGTTCAATGTGTGTGCTGGAACTTTGAAAGTTCCTAGTGACTGGAAGAATACTGTCTTGTGCTTTTGTACAAAGGCAAATTTAGTAAGAGGTTAAAATTATAGGGCAATTAGTTGAATATTCCATGTAAAGTTTTTGGAAGAGTTTTAATTGAGAGGATGCATGAAAAAACTTTAGGCAAGATTTGGAGTGTGCGATGTGGTTTTATGCCAAGTAGAGGTTGTATGGACCAGATATTTTCATTGCAATAAGAGATTGAGAAATCTATAGCAGTAAGGAAGAAAGTGTATTGCACATTTATTGATTTGGAGAAGGCGTACAATTGAGTGATTAGGAGTATGTTATGGAATGTTCTGAGGGAGTATGGTGTAGATGTATGGGTAGTAAATGCAATTATGGCAGTTTATGCTGAAATTAAAGCTTGTGTTAGGGTGAATGGAGCTTTGAGCGAATGGTTTTCCATTGAACAGGGTGTTAGACAAAAAATAGGTGTACGAGGAATGTACGTGAGGACTTGGTTGGTATACAAATGGACAATGGAAATCGGAGGGTGCTGCTATATGCAGATTATGCCATATTAATGGCTGAGATTGAAATAAACTTGCAGAATGTATTAAATAATTTGAGTGTGGCGACAGGGAAAATGGGTCTTCGTATAAATGTCTCCAAAACTATGATAGTTTTTGATAAGGACGGATTAGGAAATGAGTGTCATCTTTGTATAAATAAAAACTGTTAGAACAAGTGAATGTGAATGATTTTGTGTATCTGGGCATAATGTTTTGTAAAAATGAACGGATAGATAGTGGAATCAATAGATGGGTGAAAGCATCTTGAATATCAGTTGAATGTATGTTGACTATTGCAAAGAGTGAAGTAACAAAAGAGGCAAAGATGGCAGTATATAAATGTGTTTTAATGCCAACATTTTTGTACGGATATGAAGTGTGTTTTTCTCAGGAGAAACACAAGAGCAGGTTGAATAAATTTGGAATGAGATATTTAAGAAATGTATGTGGAAAAACTCGTTTGAGGTCAGTGTGAAAGAGGCATCTTACATTAGTTTGGGCATGTAAGGATAGGGAAGTGTGTAGAACGATAGTGAGGATGGTTTGAGCATGCCTACCCCGCAAGGGAATGGCATGATTAGGTATGCATGTGTGTAATTATACTAATAATACACTAGACTATTATGATGAATATACATACATTGGGTGGTGATGGTGGTGGTGGGGGTGTTGCTGGTGCAGGTTTTAGTTTAATTTCCTCCAAAGTTGCTAGTCTTATTATGTTGGTGTGAAGTAAATTAGAGCTGGATTAGCTCTTTTTCTGAGCAGATTGGTGTCTCTAATCAGTTTTCAAACACCATCGCTGTTTATTTTGTCTACTACATTTTTAATATCACATCAATAATATAAAACCACTCAAAAACTTGTAGGGCTACTAGATTTTGATATAATACAAATTTAAACGAAAACTTTTCAAGTAAATTAATATACAGTATCACTTTATAATTACTATCCATGTCAGATTAAACAAGAAAAGCATTTCACGAACAGATTTTAATTATAAATGTTACGAAAAGAAAAAAGAAAAAATCTTCAACGACTTACACACAAATAGTTTTTACCACCGTGTTTTACTACCTATTGGAGTTATACGCATGTACTAATTACACTAATGTTTTAGGAATGGGGAGGGTTGTTAGTTTAGAGGAAGTGCACCTGCATTTGCATGTAGGGAGAGTAGAAAACCTTTTTGGGAAAACCAACCCCCTTCAGTGCAACCGGCTGGAATTGAACCCCAATCTCCCCATATTTACAAACAAATACACCAATAAAATTAGAATACAGAATTTTGTTGTAAATAGGTTAGGTTACTTAGACCAATTTTTTTAATAATTTGATGAAAGATTTAACATTATATAGTACTTCATTTAAAGATGATTAAATTCACATACAAGACAGTGAGTTAAATATTTTTTGATGATGTATTAAACCAAAATTAGCTTTTAAAAAATCTTAAATTGAAGACTATAATAACAATAATAAGGAAGCAGAATTTTGGGTAATTATTTGGGCTTCATTTGAGTGTGAATGTATTTATTTTATAAATCCGTACACACTCCATATATATAAAATTTTGCCAAGTAATATTTTTTTTGTATTGTAAATGTGGCTAATTTTGATACTAGAAACCATTTTTAATTTTCTATATATTTATTTTCATAGAAATTCATTAATTGAAATGAGGTGTTCTTTTAATAAATGTTTAAATACATTATTTTATTAAGAATGTTTGTTAGTTTGTTAGCACTAAAACTTGAAGTTATAGTTACTTGCTAGGAAACAAAATACTTAAATACTTAGGTTTTGTTTCTATATTTATGTTTTAAACTTATGGCTTAGAACTTAAATTATATCAATAAAATTTTTAATAATCAAATAGACAATTGGAGACAGAAAATTCAATCATGAGATCAGTCGATTTGGCTGTATAAAATCAGTTGATTATTGTATCAAAGATCAGCTTCAGACCAGTCTTAGTTTTTCTGCTTCCACATTTTATGTAATGTTTCCTTCCTTTTAGGTGGAAAGAGAAATCGCTATTATGAAATTGATTGATCATCCCCATGTCTTGGGCCTTTCTGATGTTTATGAAAACAAAAAATACTTGTAAGTACTCTAACATGTATGTCTTAGTAATTAGTTTGATTTATAAAAGTCTTGATTGGTCTTACTAATACTTATTTCATTTAATTTTCTTTATTTAACAATTGGTTCTCAAATTGTTTTGAATGAGGGACTGAATTGGCAACTTTAACTTGTCTATCTCTTATTTTCATACAAATTAGCTTGAGCTAACACATTTTTTTTTTACTTTGCACAAATATTGATAAGGTAAACGCACCGGTTCTCATCACTGAATGGTAGGTTTGGTAAACACTTTAGTAACAGAACGGTTGGTTTTGGAACTAGGCATGTATAGGCGGGAAAACTTTATCATAGACGAGTGGATGCTGAAGCTGTCACGGGTTTGCTGCAGATTGCTACTTGGAATTGCTAAGAAGGTAAGTGTAATAAATTAATTTAGACACATTCATTTTTATTAAATTTTTAATCAGGGTTAGTGTCTGAGATACAAATAACTATTAAATTATGTATTGGAAGTATAATTTCAGAGAAATACTGGTTTTTGGGAAACGTTAGTGTGGGTGACGAATACTGGATAAGGTAAAGTTGTTCTTTGCCGGTGTTCATCACCTTCGACAAGCACTGGTACATTTCACATTTCAAAAACTAGTTTATATAATGATGATTTAAAGAACTCAATATTATAATAAAGCTCTACTGTTAATAAAATTAACTTATGATGATTGTGTCCAATAGTCGTCCCCCATGACAATTTCTGGTACGTACATAAATTATGACGACTACTGGCCCATTAGTAAAAGTTACCTCCAAAATGTTTTTATTTTTGTCGGTCCTGGAATTAACTTCATAACATGTACTTTCATATAACGAAACACAGATCATATATTTCAAAAGTTTTACATTTTTTAAAAGGTTCCTTGTAGGTGAATTCATTTTTGTCCATATAGTGTAAAAATAAACTATTAATGATTTAGGCCTACAATTTTGTTCACTGCACCTGTAAATACACTGCCATTATGGTTATTCCTATTGACTAAGACCTATTTGATGTAAAGTTGTTTACATAAAATATATAGTTTTTTTAATGTAACAAAGTTTTTCCTTATATTATTAGTATTAAATATCCCTTACTACAATTAACAATGAATATTATAAAAATATTATGTAAAATTCTGAAACTTAAATTATTTTACTACTAAGAGTTCACTATAGAAGAGGTTATGCAAGATGTGAAACAGTTGAGAGAAAAATGGGCCCAAACTCTTGGCTAACTAAGGAAGAGGAGAGTATGTTGGGTAAGTGGGAAATTTATTTTGCTGAAGCAGGTTTTCCTGTTACAAGAGAAGATCTGCAAAATAGTGTTTAATACCTGACAAAAGAGTTGAAGAGGGACTTTCCCTCCAAAGGACGATGCCCAGGAAGAAAGTGGTGCAACTCTTTTTTGAAGAGGAATCCAGGCCTAACAGGGGACTCCCCAGATTTTAACTGCAAGTTGGGCTACAATAAAGCAGGAACAAATAACATCTTGGTTTGCAGAAGTTGAGAAGTATTTAAAGGAAAATAATTTGAATGATCTTTTATTGGACCCAAGGCATGTGTTTAATGGAGATGAAACAGCTTTTTTCTAAATCCCAAAGGCAACAAAGTGATCGCCAAGAAAGGTGATAAAAATATTTACCAGCAAGTAAATACTGATGAAAAGGAGTGCCTAACGTTTTTAGTTACCGGAAATGCTTCTGGAAGTCTTTCTTCACCACTTTTATGTTTAGAGTATGAATGCCTCCTTCATGACATCATCACAGCATTTTCCACACAATGGGGTATTGGGAAATCCCCAAATGGATGGATGACTTGGAAAGTATTTAATGAATTTGTCACCAATATATTTAATTTAATTTGGTCGACAAATACATACCACTACCTGTTATACTTTTCATTGATGGACATATGTCACATCTGACCATGCACACTATCAAATCTAGTGAAGAACATGGTATTATTTTGGTGGCATTGTTGCCTAGTGCAACACACATCTTACAACCCATGGACGTTGGGGTATTCAAGCCATTAAAGAACAAATAGCGAATTCAACAGGTGGCATATGGAGAGGACTCAAGTCTGAAGAAAAAAGATGTTGGAAAATTGCTGGAAACAACAATTGACTAATCTGTATCGCCCGAAAATTTGCGGCATGCCTTTCGCAAATGTGGTATCCATCCTTGGAATCCTTCAGCTATTTATGTAAACAAACTTATTCTAAAGGCTTCCACCGTGCCTTCTACATCCCAGCCCGAACTGCAACAAAATTCCTCTGACATTCCTAACATTTCTCTAAAGCTGGAAAATTTTATAGGAAAGGACAAACTAAACCAGTTTGTAGCTGCTGGAGACGTTTGGCATGGAGACATAACAGATACATCATTATTCCAATTTTGTAAGTTCATTAAGGATTTGGAAAATACACGGTCCAATGCCAGTGTAAATTCCAAAACTCCGGCATGTAATTTAAGATCTCCATCTAATCAGCTCTTGATACCATTAGAGGATACACTTATCACTACACTTGCTCCCATTCCTGCTCCCTCAATGTCTACAGGCTCATCTCCTATTGGTAACCATTCTACAAGCTCACCTGGTGCGTCTACGACACCTAATCCTTTATCTGGCTCTTCAATATCTGCAGGCTCATCTCCTACCGTTAAACCGTTCTACCATTTTGCCTGGTACATCTATGTCACCTACTCCTGTACCGGGTCCTTCAATATCTTCAGGCCCATCTTCTCTCGGTGATCATCCTATAATTTCAGCTGGTCCTTCTATGACACATAATCAGGTATCTGGTCCTTCAAAGTCTCACCAAAGATCTCATCGTACAACTCCAGATGGAAAAATAATCCCCCCTCCTTTCAAGAGGGCTTTGCTTTGGCCTGCTACTCAGAAACCAAAGCTATGCAAGAGAGCTCCAATAGAAAAGGTTACCATAGTAACTAGCTCAAAAGCATGGCAATAATATTTCTCACTTAAAGAGATAGCAAAGAAGGAGCTTCAACAGAAAACGGTTGAGAGGGCTACCGAGAAAAAATAGGGAGAAGGCTGAAAGAGAAAAGCTAAAGTTAGCTAAGACACAAGAAAAAAAATGTCCACAAGATGATGAATCTTCTTCCGAAGATGATATGGTTCCTCTAGAATCATCAGATGAGTGGAGTGAACCACATGAAGAGGAAGAAGTGATAGAACTCAAAAACCTGAGTGAAGCAAACATTCGACTAGGTTCTTTTGCACTTCTGACCTTTACTGAAGGAAAGAGGTCAACCAACAAATATCGCTATGTTTGCATCATTCAAGTAGTAGAGGAGCAAGAATTTAAAGTCATAGGAATGAGGGCCCAGGATATTTCTAAAAAGATTTTTATTCCTAAAGATGATGATATTTCTTATGTAAATATAACCCAAATAGTAGGCATTTTGCCAATTCTGGTCATAAATTCACAAGGTGCTAGAACACGGTGTATTTTCAATGGTCCTATTTATGTTTATGAAATGTGATTTTCAACTTGCATAGGCTCAGTTTTCGGTTTTTTAAATTTTGATGTTAATTTTTATTTCCTTAAAACAGTTTCATATGAATGAAAAGTAATACCAAAGCTTGTTTATTTTCTTAATTTGTCTAAGATATTTTGGTGTATTAATGTTGTTTTTTCTTTCTATAGGGGCCTAAGCCCACTTGTTTGTTTTCTGAATTTGTTGTCTTAAAGTTTTATTGTATTGTAATTTTAGCATAACAATTTTTTTGTTTTCATTGTATATATAGTATATTATTGTATTATTGTATTACTATGGCATTTATTTTTATTCATTTGTATTGTGTTTATACTCATTTTGATTGTATTAATATTGTTTTCTCCCATATTTTTTTAATGGTCAAAGGAGACAAATAAATAAAACAAGTGATGCACAAAATCGCATGATTGTAGTGTGTGGAATACCAACAAGTTTTTTATACTTAAATCTGATAATTCTCTTGTATACAATTTAAGTAAGTTACCTAAGTTATATAATAAATAAAAAGCTGTTTAAAACTATCATAATCACTCAATTCTACCTAGCTTATATAATGGTTACAAAATTTTGTGGATTTTATGAGTGACGACCACTAGAGCAAAAACGATGACGAACATTGGAGCAGAGCAATATTTATGGTGATGATTACCAGCTCAAAAAAATCACTTTTCTAAACTTTTATATTTTCAAAACAGCCAAAACGATTTTGATGATCCATGACGTCCTATCTTAATAAAGGTTAGAAGCTATAGACAGAATATTTTGTATTTAAAATTAACTAATTGGTTGATGTTCACAATCATTTATTTATGAAATTTGTCTTAACATGGCGACTTCTGGTGTGTTTACCTTATACTTTTTTAAAGCCGACTTTAAACAACTTATTGGCTTTTGCTAAGTATTTTTATTTACAATACTGATTAATAGATTTTTGTGTTGTTATTTTTCATAAATAATTAACAATGAAAAACTATGTTCATGTTTGGTATCAAAAATAGATAAGTAACATGAATTACCAAGAAATAAGTTTTGAGGCTTGGGTAAATGTTTCACAAGATCTTTATGTAAATTAAATTAATACTTTATGTTAGCAACAGATAATTATATGTACATTTATGATCTGTGAAAGATATTCATACCAGCCCACTCAACCACAGATTTCTCTGCATCCTTTACATTAGATCAATCCTGGCTCTACCGCCTTGAACCACCATCTCTTTTGTTTCCTTGTTGCCTATATTTTCCTGTTCACAGCTCCCAAACCACTCGTCTGGTTTCCCGCACCATCATGGCCTCAGGTTCCCTCCCATGATCTTCTTAGTCTATCAAGCGAATCAGAAGCACTAGCCTTTTGCAGCTATCAGGGGACTCAAGTGTATTCATCTCCTGCCCCATTTCTGCTGAATCCAAATCATGCTGGTCTAGCATGTACATGAGCTATTAATGATGCCCCAGTAGTTTGCCTTCCCATATAATATTACAAAATGTAATGGATGCAACCCAAACTAAGCCTTATCCTAGTAAAGGAAACCCTTACAATAGATTTATTCAGTGTGGCCAATAAAAACCATATTCTATATACATTCAATTTTGTATTAATATTGTAATATTTACAGAAACATTTCTTTAACTACTTACATTTCTTAAATTAACATGACTGATAACTAGGTTTATTTAGTTTATTTTTAAGCACTGTGCCCTACTACCCACTCAGGTTATACATTTAAGTATTGACTATGCTAATGGGTTAAGGATGAAGAAGGTTGAAGAGGAAGCTTACCCACATTTGTGTGGATAGAAAGTGGAAAACCATCCTCGATACACACGACCGGGATTGAACTACGATCCCCCTGTTATTAGCAGTATAGTCTCTTGCGATATTAATGCCTAAGACCATGAGGCTACCGAAGCGAATCTTATTTAGTTATTAAAATATGATTATCATGTAGTATCATGTATTATGGTATGGTTAATTTGCATTTTTATTGTGGTAGCATACTCAAGCAGTTTTGGTGTTACCATAGTGAGATGCAGTATGCTAATGTGTGAAACATTTGTATACATACTTCTCTTTAAAATGTCTACTCGACTAGGCATACATCATCAGGGGAGTAATGGCTTTCGGAACACAGCTTTAAAAAAAGTGGGATAAGGATGTAGTGAAATTCACATTTTACTCACTGGATTTTCTAAATACTACTGGTTATTTCTTTAAAGGCAATGTATTGTACAACCTTTAGCAGCCACATGAGTGGCCATACATACAAGCAACATATATAAGCCTTAATAATGCCTAACATCTTCACACTTTTATCTTTCCAATGGTTGTGGGCCAATTCCAGCATACCTACCTATTGTATGATCGTAAATATCACCAGAATACCCACACCACTGGATATGTGGCCTAAATGTCAGGCTCATATATTCTGGCTTGCTGTTGGTAAGGGAGGTCTGGTTTAGAATTCCTGCTAGTTGTACAGAGGGTATTTTTTTCTAAATGGTTTTTTACTTTCTTTAACATCATGTCTTACTACCCTATATACCCTATATGGGCTATACTCATTTGAACTAATTATGCTAATGTTAGGAATGAGGAAGGTTGAATTAAGAGGAAGTGTACATTCATTTGGGTGAAGGAACATTGGAAAACCTTTTGTACCTGAGTGGTATTCAAACCTCTATCTCCCCATCATTGGCAGTACGATCTATTGCAGTAGTGGCACCTAAAACCATTCAACCACCAAACTGTAAATGCAAATGCAGGCGTATTTCCTCTCATTTTTACCTTCCCTATCACTTCTTTATTAGTGTAATTGAAATACATGTGGACCGGATAGTTAGTAAAATGTTCTTCAAAAGAAAAGAAAAATCTAGAAACTTTATCTTTAACTCTAACAATCGACAACTACTGCTAGTAACTCTTTTATTAATGCGCCCTTTGATTCATTGTATGCTGATACTTTTGGTTTGACTTAATAAATAGGTTTGCATAAGCTAACTCTCAAAAAAGATGTAAAGAAAACAAATTTATAATGGAATTAAAATTCTGTTTTAATTGTCATTTGACTGAAATTATATTGTGGTGCACTTGTTCTGAAATGTAGGGGCCATAAATCATATAAATACATTTATTAAGTACTAACATTTTGCAGTGAGAGCAGCACACCTTTTACAAAATATTTTATATGAAAATATTTATTCAAAATCTAACACCCTTAGGAAAAGCATTTGTAAATAACTGAAAAATGATTTTATTTCCTTCAGAAAAAATTGTATTTTTGCTGAAACCTTATTTCTGGGTTTAGGTGGCCACCCTCTAAGTAAAACTTGTATAAACTAGATTACTATTTTAAGCCCAACTTTATAATAAAAGCCAATGCTCAATAATGAAAACCCTAATTATTTGGCCTCATTAATGTTCTATAATTGCATTCATGTAAGGATTTACAAATATTTGAAAATGTAAAATTTAATTGTCTTTGATCACACTTTAAATAACTTTTACTAAGTATTGACCTATAACCCAAGCCATTTTTAAACAATATTTTTTATTTGTGAACTACCATAGTTTGCACCCACTAAACTATTTGAACATAAAGTGTAAACAATAGCTTTAGATAAACAAAATATTAACCTGCAAACATTTTTTTATCTCCAACAACTATCACATATAATTTGAAAATTTTGGGCTACCTAAGTGATACTTTGTTTTGTATCCATAAGTAACTTCTGCTTCTCTGTACAATGGCCTCTAAAATATAGTAAAATGCAGTGAATAGAAAATTGAAACCATTTCAAGCATATTATATGACACATTAGTATTGGTTGTTCTACGTCAGCTCTTGTTTTAACGGAATATTTGATCTAACAGCATATCCCAATCTCTAAGCATGCCGAATAATCGAGAATTTACTGTAAAAGTTATTTTTATGTATGTACACGCAACTCCTCAATATACGTTTAATTTTTGTTCTTTGTGTCGGGTCTTCTCATATTTTTTTTCACAGGCCTGCTTTTTATGGTATAAGCTTATTTTTTATTTTAGTAGGGAAATACATGTTCTTACTTTTTCAGTAAGATGTTGACATCTCGCCTGCTTTCAAGGAATGTAAAAATCAGAATATATGGGTGTGAAATGTGGTCTGAGGTTACATAATGAAGAGTTACATACCTTGTACTCATCACAAGACATTGTTAATTAAGTCTTGTAGTTACAGTGGACAGGACATGCCGCACGAATGGGAGACTCTAGAACCTTGTTCTTGGTACTGACTGAAAAACTCAATGGGAAGAGACATTGAGAAGAACTAGACGCAGATGGAAGGAAAACATTAGAATGGACCTGAAAGATATAGGGTGTAATGAGGTGGGGTGGACTGGGTAGAACAAACTCATGATAGGGATAGGTGGCATACTTTTGTAAGTGCGACAATGAACCTTTGAGTTCCCATTGCTATAGAGTAGCAAAGTATGGTTAAAATGCCTTTTTATGTCTCTATGTTGCTATTTTGTCTAGACATCCTAACTTTTTTGTTTACTGCATCCCTTCTCTGAAGAACCATATAAATGCACAGTGCACATACTAGTAGTATTTACTTTAGTGCTACAAGCTATGTGCTATAAATGAGGTAGGTTGAATTTTGAGGAAGTGTACCCAAATCTGCATGAAGGGAGAGTAGACAATAATTTAGGAAAAAAAAACTTTTTAGTTAAACTTATTATATTATTTTATTTATAAAAAATAACATGCATTTCTCAAAAGGATTTTGCAATGTAAATTTTGAAATGAATGCTTTTACAGGTATTTAGTGTTGGAACACGTGTCTGGGGGAGAACTGTTTGACTACCTCGTTAAGAAAGGCCGCCTTACTCCTAAAGAAGCAAGGAGATTCTTTCGGCAGATCATATCTGCCCTTGATTTTTGCCACAGCCATTCAATTTGGTAAGATTTTTTAAAATTCTAAATAGCACTCCTTATTTTATTGTAACTTGATTAAATACAGAGTTTTTTTATTTGTGGGTATTGCACATCTTATTGCTCTTTCAAATTCTCCATTACACTAAACCAAAATTTATTTCAGTGGATGTTTATAACAAACTTAAATGGACAGATTTTATTTAACCCTTAAACACTCAGCGCGCCAAGGTACTGCTAGAACACTCTCGCGGCCGATATATCGGCGCCAGCTAAATCTGGCCATGTAAGTTTATTTTTAATAACTAGGTGGCACCACACACAGTATTCTAAATGTTTAGGTTTATTTAATACTTTTTCCAACAGATAGCACCATTGGTCTTAGATGAACTATTTATTTTGAACAGTTGAAATATGTTATGCTCATTGTTTACATCATGGTGTGAATATGTTTCTAGTTCATGGTCTTTTCCTTATTCCTTATTTATATAAATATATTTTCTTCTGTTATTTTTCTTACTAGTTTTCTTTTTATATATTATCAGGGTGTCTACCATCTGGGAAAATCAGGGAAAACGGGAATTAGCCGGGAATTTGAAGTGATCGGGAAAAAACGGGAATAAGTCAGGAATTTGGTAAATCACAATAAAAATTCGTGAAAATTATATTTTACTCAAAATATGAAATACAATAAGCATTAAATCAGTAAATCATGTAATTATTTTGTTCGTAGCTGTGTAATATATTTTTAATTCCTAGTGAACAATTTTAATACAAATTAAAAAAATTATTCAAATTTTAAAACTTATTATTATTTATAAAAAAGCTTATTAGAAAAACGAGGGGGGAGGGGGATGGGCGAGTTAGAAGGATGTGACATACTTTTTTAGTCGGGGAATTTTAGGAAATGATCAGGGAAAAGGTCGGGGATTTCATTGGTTAAGTTGAGTAGACACCATGATTATCTATTATATTTTCGTGGTTTTATTCAAAATTTATTATTTTTAAGTGTTGTTTAGTTGAAATATTTTAACTATGCAATGGCTGGTACAAGTTCTAGGCTAAATTACTTGGGCAATTTAGACTATTTAGATACTATTGCCAGTGACAGCGACTTTGTGAATGAAAGTGATTCTGACATCACTAGTAACGATGATAATTTGCCAGATCTTAGGAATCCAGTTGTTCATAACATGTCTGACAGTGATGAGAATGTTATGAATGATGAAGACTACAAGGAGATTCTGTCACCTGAGCAACTTCTTCTTCTCCCCTTTACATGATTTTACAAAATGTTATGTAGTTCAGAATCAAAATAAGCTACAAACACCAAATTAGTATCAAATTTTACAGAAATAAATTCTCTTTCTTCCAGGATGACTGATGAATAAGGAAGACAAGGAAAAAATAATAATTTTTAGCTCAGAAATTTCTTCCTCTCCCCTTTACATGATTTTACAAAATGTTATGTAGTTCAAAATCAAAATAAGCTACAAACACCAAACTAGTATAAAATTTTACAGAAATAAATTCTCTTTCTTGCAGGATGACTGATGAATAGGGAAGACAAGGAAAAAATAATAATTTTTAGCTCAGAAATTTCTTCCTGTCCCCTTTACATGATTTTACAAAATGTTATGTAGTTAAAAATCAAAATAAGCTACAAACACCAAACTAGTATCAAATTTTACAGAAATAAATTCTCTTTCTTGCAGGATGATTGATGAATAGGGAATACAAGGAAAAAATAATAATTTTTAGCTCTGAATTAGAAATTTTAATTTAATTTTTCAGATTTTCAAAATTTTGAATTTTTTTTACAAAATAACTATCGCCTACTAATTTTTTTTATAAATCTCCAATTTTTATATTTTAAGTGTGATTTTTTTTCATGTATATAAGCTAAAAATATTTTTATGATAAAATAAAAAATGTTTAGAAGTTGATATGTGAAAATTAGCCCGAGTGTTTTGGCTCAGTCTAGTGAAAATGCGCCAAGTGCAAAAGGGTTAAATAAAATTGTACACTATGAGTAGTAGTAATTACTTAATCCAAGGGGTGACATGAAAGGAGGAAATGCACACAGATTAGCATGAGGAGATGCCAAAAAACAAAGGGGATAAGCTGCTTATGGAAACACCACCACCATTTTGGCTGACTGAGATTCAAACCATGATCTCCTCATTTCTGGCAATTCAATGTATTGTATACCTGATGCACTAAACCATGTAACCACCGATGAAGGCTGCTTTTGTTGAAACAGTAAGTTAAACAAACTTTATGTATGTTTGAAGCCCTGACCAATATTTTACGAGGCCCGTTCAAAAAGTTCCCAAACTTACCTACAACTTATTCAACTTTGACATCTTCTCAAAGTCCATCCCTCCTCGGTTAATTCACCGCTCCCAGCGCTGTTTCCACTTCTTGAAGCAGGTCTGATATACGTTTTTGGGGTTGCACGAAGGTAGACCTGCAATTTTTCTTTAATGTCTTAAATTGTGTAGAATCTTCATCCTTTCAAAGTGGATTTTAGTTTTGGAAACAGGAAAAAGTCTGCTGGGGCCAGGTGAGGTGAGTAGGGAGGTTGGGGAAGCACAGTGGTCTCTGTTTTGGTGCAAATTTTGTGAACCACTTGCATTGTGTGTGTGCGCGCATTGTCGTGATGGAGGAACCAGGACTCATTTTTCCACAAACTGGGCATTTTTCTCTTTGCATTTTCTCACAGACGTCCCAGAAATACAATATAATACCAACGATTTACTATTTGTTCCTCCGGTAAAAATTTGTGAAAAAAATGTCAGCATGATTTTCACGTTAAACCTGACCTGCCGCGCTTTTTTCAGTATTGACGAATTTTTTCCAACCCACTGGGAAGATTGGGTTTTTGTCTCTACATCTTAGCCGTAGACCCATGTCTTATCGCCAGTGATAATTATCTTCATGAAATGTTCGCCCTCTTTTGCACAATCCAAAAATTACTGGCAAATTGCGACTCAATTGTCCCTCTGATGCAGCAGAGTCAGCTGCCATGGAATGAACTTTGCAGCAACATGCTGCATTTCTAATTTTTCGGTGAGAATGTTGTGACACAATACCATTTAAATCTTATAGTCATCCGTGATTTATCTAGCATTTGATCAACGGTTTAAACAAACAGTTCTCCGAACTTGGGCCACATGAGCGTCGTCACTTGATGTCGAGGGTTGCCCTGAATGCAGATCATTATCAGTTGACTGCCAAACATCGTTGAATCACTTAATTAAACCATTCATAAACCTGTGTATGACCCAGGCACTGATCTCCATATACTTGTTTCATCATTTAATGAGTTTCCTTTTTATAAACGTTTTCCCAAGTTTTACGCAACATTTAATGGTGATATGCGGCTCGTAAAACTCACCCATCTCGAAAATTGCAAAACACGCACAGCAAGCTTATAAACAAAACAATGTAGCTTTATGATTAACCAGAATAAAATGATTTTGTCAACAACATGTTAGTTGAAATTCTTTTCACTATAAAATGTTACCTATTGTACATCTCTACAACATCGCGTTGGCGCGCTATTTAAAAATTAGGAAACTTTTTAAATAGTCCTCGTATGTTATCTCATTTAGTTCATATTCTAGTTTATCTGTTATAATGGCAGTATTCCATTGTAAAAGAGAATAAGAAGGCATAATCTAGGAAGAATTAATAAAATAATAACAAATCATTTCTAAAAATAATTTTAACTATGTCATGAAAACTGAAGCAGTCATTGCCTCAGTGACAGTAGATCTGTTTTTATTTATAGTTCACAGAATGTTATTATTCAAAACTATTATAGTTTGTATTTTTTTTTAATTCTTAGGAAATTATTCTTGGATAAAGTTTTTATTTGGTATTTGCCTTAAATAATAAATGTATGCTAATTTTCCAAACAAACTTAAGCAAAATATAATCTACTTTTATGTATCTTTAAAGGTGAGTGCTTGTCTTATTTTAGCCACCGTGACTTAAAACCTGAGAACCTGCTTCTGGATGAAAAAAACAATATTAAGATAGCGGATTTTGGCATGGCCTCCCTTCAACCAGCTGGTAGCATGCTGGAAACTAGCTGTGGTTCTCCCCACTATGCCTGTCCAGAAGTTATTCGGGTGAGTAGCCATCTTAAACCTCATAGGGATTGATTTTCAGTTCTTTGAAATAAAACTAATTTTATTGGCACATCCAGGTATTGGAAGGGATAAGTAAAACACAAATAATATCAATAAACGTGTAAAACATGAATAAACTACAATATAGAGCACTAAAGATTTGTTGAAGCTCAGGCTGAATTTTAAGACCAGGCTTGCGATCACTTTACACATATGTTTAAAGTAAAGCTGGGTCAACGCCAATCTTATCTGATCTGATGGCACAGTTGGCTAAGCCAATGATCAGAATTTGGCCGATCGGTTCTTAACACCAATCCTTTGAATTGTGTGTTAACATGCCACCACACATTTCAGGTACTTAATAATTAAGCTCCTGGCAGACAAACTTTTCTTTTGTTTTGTTGCTAGGATGGGGGCTGCTTGTGTACTCAAAGTAAGCAGGTACATCTTTCTTTAATTAGGGGATGGGAATGAATGATGGAGGTAGTGTTGAGAATAGACAGATCAAGAAGTGAGATAGCTTGTTTGATCATGAGAAAAGAAGTATTGAATTAGTTGTGGTCAGTTAACATACAGAAGACTGAACCATAAGAGGAAGATTCAAGGGCAGCTAAACCTGAAAAAGATTCAGGGGAAGCTAAAATTGGGCAAGTATCAAGGGAAACTAAATCTGGGGATGATTCAAGGGAATATAAAACTAGAGCCATAGGAGGTTTCAAAACTACATCATGGATACAGGACATATCTTTATTTACATACTTAAATTTAGTCAATATTTATACAATAATTTTTAAATTAGTTATGCCAATTTAAATTCCAATAAATTTAATAAACATAATATTTGTCTCACTTTTTATTCTAAATTAATACAATTGCCATTTTAGGCTTTTCACAGATTTCCAAATAAAATCCATATACAAACACTATCACAAACTAACTTCAAGCAAAGTGGAATCAACTTAAATTAAATTAAAAATTTTAATCTAAACTAGTATAAACACACATACTATACTGAACAAAATAAAAATGACACTGGTTAACTTTTTTACTTTCTTGTTACCTTATGGGTAGAGAAAGTATTCTGATCGTAAAAAAAAAAAAATCTGACTCGAGATTTGGATGAATTTCCACGTTTCATGACCTTGCGAATCCGAAAAATTTGTTTTTGCATTGCCATTTGTCTGATTGTACCTCGGAGTAGAGCCAAAACTATTTTACCGATCGGGCTAAGACTTGGAATCCAGGGTTTTCATAGGGTTGCGCCAAGGGATTTTTGTAATTGGCTATTTAACCCTAAAATTAAGGGTAATTTCCTTAAGAGGGTGAAAAAATAAAAAAATAAATTTGATCAAAATCGGGTTTAACGATTTTGATTAAATTTCATTTCTAAGTATTTATTGATATTACAATCAAAATGGATACTCTCAATTTTACGTCAAAATTACTTTAAGGGTTCCGGTCTGAAGCGTAGATTCTTTTTTTTTTTAATCATATCTCTGTAATTATTAGAGAAATGAAATTACTTATCATTATAAATATGTAGGTCTATATGCAATGAAATTCTTTCATTTGAAACATATTTTTACAAAACCAATAATTTTCAAGAAATACACATACATATATTTTTTAACTTTTCGAACACCAAAGGTAAAGTATTGCGACCGCAAAAAAAAAAAAAAAAAATCTAACTCGAGATGTTGATGGATGTCGACGTTCATGACTTCACTGCCTTCCCCCAAACCCTAAAAAGTGGTTTTTGCAATGCCATCTGTCTGTCTATTTAACCCTAAAATTAAGAGTAGTTTACTAAAGGGCGAAAAGAGAAAAGTTAGATTTTCTCAAAATTGGTTCAAACGATTTTGATTAAAACTTGCATCTAGGCGTTTATGAAGATTGTAAATAAAATGGCTATTTTCATTTTCCCATGAATATTACTTTTAGGTTACTTTACAGAAGCGGGGATTTCTATATATCCTCAACTATTTGAGATACTAAATTACTTATCATTGCAAAATTATGATACTATTAAAAATAAAAAAACTTTTATTTGAAATATAGCTTTATAAAACAGAGATATTACTTAAGTTTTAGCGTAATAATTTTCTAATGCCATCAAGTAAGAAAATAAGTAAGTGTCTCAAAAAGTTTGTTCTTTTTCCTTTAACCTCTTAGGGGAAATGTCTTTACAGCAATTATCTATCTTTATCATTTTGGACTTAATAGTCAATATTTACTTATTATTTTTTTTTGGTAAAAATATATAAATGAGGAATTTAATAGCAATGTGATAACCATAAGATGTGCAACCCCTAATAAAATATCAAAAATTTTAACCAGAAGTTGAAATTTTAATACAAAGTCTTGGCCCTTGTGGGCCCAATATCAATCTTTTTTATCGGTCCAGATATATACAAATGAGGACTTTAATTCTCTAAAATTAAGATTACATAATTTAAAACCTGGCATCAAAAAATGTTTCACGTAAGTATAGCACAATTTTTGATCGGGTTTGCTAGTGTGTATTATTTCGTTTCACATATATTTCAAGTTTTGAGTGAATATCTCCATTTTTTTTTAAACAACAGAGCGAGAAAGTCTGTGTTCAGTTTTGTATCATTTATTTATTATCATTACTTTATATTATCTTTTTAATAATCCAAACAAAATAAACCAAATATTGGCATTAGTGATCAGCCTAATCAGCATCAGCATGATCATCAAAATAGCTTATTTGCCCAGCCCTAGTTTAAAATGCCCACATAATTAATAATTTTGATTCATTATATACCACTTTCCAGTTATCAAAGTGAATCTCTGGGTGCATATTTGCTTAATTTAGATTTAATTTGATATAGCTTATTTATCTCATGTTTTGATCTTGACTGTGTGAGCTTTTAGGAAATTTGTGATGAACTAGCATCTCAACAAGTCACTGAAGTGTAATGCATAGTAACAAAATAGAATGGCCAGAATAAAATTCTTCAAATTGAAGGTCATTAGCAATAGATATTGAGGTGCTGAAGGGAAACCTTGATACACCTCTATTGGCTCTTGCTAGAATTAAAGTTAGTTTATGGGGTATTGTCTAAACTCTCAATATGCTAGCCACTTGACTGGCTACTGTTGCTTCTAATATCACTACAGTTGTGAACATTTGTACCAATGTTGAGGAGCCTCCTCTTTCCTATTGGAGATCCTATCTTCCAACATATTATATGGTTATCAGGGTGTCTACTATCCGGGAAAATCAGGAAAAACGGGAATTATCCGGGAATTTGAAGTGATCGGGAAAAAACGGGAATAAGCCGGGAATTAGGTAAATCACAATAAAAATCCGGGAAAATGATATACAATAATCATTAAATCAGTAAATTGTCATTTTTTTGTTTGTAGCTGTGTAATATATTTTTAATTCCTAGTAAACAATTTTAATACAAATTTTTAAAAATTATTCATATTTTACAACTTTTTATTATTTATAAAAGAGATTAATAGAAAAACGAGAAGGGGGGGGGGCGCGTTAGAAGAATATGATATACTTTTTTTAGTCGGGAATTTTTGGAAATGATCAGGGAAAATCAGGGAAAAGGTCGGGGATTTCATTGGTCAAGTTGAGTAGACACCATGTAATTTTAGTAGTTCCATAGTAAATATTTTATTCACTCACATAATCCTTATGTCAAGGTTTACTGCGACCCCCATGGAACTGTATTTCATAACCTTCAGCTTACATTTTATCCGTATTTTAAATTGTGTTTTTGAAAATAACATTTAAATGATTTCCTTTTAATTGTTCCTGTCCCTAGAAGTGAAAGGTTATATAAAAGCAATGATAATTATTTCTCAATGTGTATCTTTAGTCAGGTGTTGTAGGGTGCCACTGTCGCAATAATCTGGATGGCTAATGATGAGATTAGTTTTCAAATCCTGTTCGGGTTTACTGTGGCTGTATTTTCCTTGATGGTTTCCCACTCTCCTTCCATGCATATGCTGGTAAATTTGCTTTAAATTCTATCTTCTTCATAGTGTAGATAGCCTAAACAAGTAGTAAGACTCGGTGAATGAAGAATAAATTATATTGTGAGCTATATGGGGCCCTCCTGTAGACCCGGTAGTCCCTGATAATGCCCATCCTACAATCAGACTCGTACCTGTATCAATATTAAGTTAGGAAATGCGTTGGAGGTAAATGTTTACCTGCTCAGTTTGCTGTATTGTGTGTTTACAAGAGTTATTAAGACTGCGATGTTTCACCTTCACAAGGTGGTACTTCCGCTCTCCTCTCGCGCCTCTAATTGGTCGATTGTGAACCTAACTCATGAGGACAGGATTTACTGACTTGCATATGAAGTGGTTAGTATTAGTAATACAGTGCTGTTTTCACCACAGCTCTGACAATGTATATATTAGGTTCCCATCACATTTACTAATATAATATCAAACAGATCTTGGAAAAGTATTTATGGGGTAGAATTGTATCTTTATAAGTACTAACTGTATCAAATACGAGTTTTCTGACGTTGGTAATGTGTGCTAACTTGTTGTTTGAAACTGTAGCCTTTCAGAGATGCAAAGTTGGTTCATTAGCACAGAATTAGTTTAGTCCATACACAAATAAATGAAAATGATATTTTTGTTCTCATATTCACACATATCAGGTGTTGTCTGTTGACGTTGGTGGTTAACATACTGCCAAATGTAACGTACCCGCTATGAATTGTTGGGGCTGATTTGAATAACTTAAAACTTCCACTGGACATACTTTTAGCAGGGGCTATCTTGGTACTGTTATTAGAACATGATTGGTTAACTTAGTGGTTCTGACACTTGGTTTGTTTGGTTCATTCTAAACCAACTATACTCCTTGGGTGGTTGAATGGTCCAAGGAGTCCTCACTGACAGGGAGATTGGGGTTTGTATCCCGGTCGGGTATACTGAGTTTTTTCCTCTAAATTATCTATGCATGCAACCCGAACTAGTGGTGAGACTAACAAAACATTTTTAACAAGTGGTTTTCTCTCCTTCAGAATACAATTTCTTCCAATGGCTCATTTTGGGTTAAGCTGCCGATGAACTTGAAACAAGTGAGAATAGCTAATGACCGCAAGTCTCGTTTCTCAGGCCGTGTTACCATGCTCCACGACCAGACGTAATCCGCTCGCCACTGCGTCGGATCAGACCCCCCCTCAAAAAAAATGTTGCCACGTCGGCGTTAGTTGTCTCTTTGCCTGAATGATGCCCAACATGCTGTCGTCGGTGGAAGAGGAACAGGACCCGTTCGAGGTGTTCCCGCCCCACGTGGACACGAGCGGCATCTCAACTGCCAATGATCTCGGCGGCAGTCCCCCGCTGGGGGGCAAGGGTCTCGTGCTCAAGACGTTTGCGGAGCTCCAGACGCTGTCCCAGACGGGTAGGAAGCGCGAGCTGAAGACGGCAGTGAGGGATAATGCATGGCCGGTGAACAGCCCCGTACGGCCCCAACTGTGGCCCCTTCTTTGCCGCCAGCATGCCAACGACAAGAGCTTGCAGGAAGGATTCTACTGGGACATGGTCAACCAGCTGTACGGCACCACAGGTAGGCCCCAGGAAACTAATTTCAACTTTCATTCTGCTCACTCCAGCTAGAAACTACTAAGGTGCTTCGTATAGATAGTGTGGCAGATGTACCAGGGGACCTAGGGTGTTTCTCATACTCTATCCAGGTGAATGTGGGTGCACTTAATTAGAAATTCAACCTAGCCCTGTTCTATTAATTGTGATAGTCTTTCATTGCTAGATGAAGCGCTGATATTAGTCTGTTGTTGCTGGATGAAGCTCTGATATTAGTCTGTCGTTGCTAGATGAAGCCCTGATATTAGTCTGTCGTTGCTAGATGAAGCCCTGATATTAGTCTGTAATTGCTAGATGAAGCCCTGATATTAGTCTGTTATTGCTAGATGAAGTCCTGATATTAGTCTGTCATTGCTAGATGAAGCCCTGATATTAGTCTGTTATTGCTAGATGAAGCCCTGATATTAGTCTGTTATTGCTAGATGAAGCCCTGATATTAGTCTGTCATTGCTAGATGAAGCCCTGATATTAGTCTGTTATTGCTAGATGAAGCCCTGATATTAGTCTGTCGTTGCTAGATGAAGCCCTGATATTAGTCTGTCGTTGCTAGATGAAGCCCTGATATTAGTCTGTCGTTGCTAGATGAAGCCCTGATATAAGTCTGTCGTTGCTAGATGAAGCCCTGATATTAGTCTGTCGTTGCTAGATGTAGCTCTGATATTGCATACTAAAGACTAAGGTCTGTATGCAAGTATGAGGCTGAGCCAATCAGAAGGTGGAGGGGGTAGCAAGTGCGTTGATTTGCAGCCAAGTAGATCAACCACCTCCACCTTTTGATCGGCTCATTATCATAACACTCCAAATAACACTGGTTGTCTTGCATTAAAGAAGATAGGCTATATGAACTACATCTTATTAATGAGAAGAAGGCGACTCCATTTACCGCTGACAACATTGTCCTTGGAGATAAATACTGTCAGCATCACCATTTAAAGTGGTCAACGGGTCTGCTCCCTTTAACTGAGTGGTTGTTGTGTTTGTTACGACTACACTGGTGTCTCAATAGTTGGGATAGAACAGTCATTTCTCCCATGAGTTATTAAAAACTCACTATAATACAAAAATCATTTATTAAAATATAGGCCTACATACCTACTGTGTGTATGTAAATAATACAATTTTAAGAACCTATTTAGGGTTGTTTTTTTTGCACTTGGTGATATTCTTTTACCCCTGTATTCTTCTGTGTTTACTAATCCTTAACCGTTCTTAAAGTATAGTTTCATCAGAATCCTTATAGGAGCAGTAGGTTGTCTCACAAGGGTAGTAAAACTTTTCGCACCATTTCCTTCTAAGTCATTAGTATAAGGAAACAAAAGATCAGAGTGTATATCAAGGAACTGCACCAACATTTGTTTGTCGATATGATAAAAACTTTATGAGATTGAACCCTGGCCCTTTAAGGTCAGTCAGAAGTGTTTACCACTGCACCAAACCTACTATTAACATACCAATCAATCTGGAGCTTACCAGAGATTGGAAGATATATTTTTGCTGTGTATTTTTTTGCCACCAGATATTTCTGACAAACCCATTATGCTACCGCCGTTTGTGGAGCCGAGTCACTGTATGGCGTACCAACTGACACGGCGTGGACGCGCCCAGGCCGACAGGGTGGTGAGCGTTCTCGGCTATGCTTGCCCCGACATCACATACAGTCCTGCACTCTACCCCATCACCGCACTACTGCTACACTTCATGTCAGGTAAGAAGAGTTTCTCAATAATACTTAGCACCACTTCTTACTACCCATTCAGGTTATACGCTTAAGTACTAACATGGTGGATACAGACCGGGAAAACCTGGAAAAGTCATATCTAAAATATCCCACTAATTTCACAACTAAACACTAAAACAAATGTTAATAATACCTAAATAAAATAACATTTTAATTTTTCAAATAACCGATAAAACCATTTATGTTTAGTAGATACACATTTTTTTTTAATATGTGATAAATAATAAATAAAACAAAAGCTATCATCCACTATTAAAACTGGGAAAAGTAGTCGGGGGAAAATTGAAAAATGTGGCCTGGAAAACCTGGAAAAATCAGAGATTTTGTAAATTATGTTATTTAGCCACCCTGACTAATTACACTAATGGGCTGGGAATTAAGAAGGTTGAATATAGGGGAATTATTATTAGCACCGCGTCTTACTACCCGTTCGGGTTATACGCACTTACGCTAATGTGTAATGGTAGGGTGATTGTGAGATTAAATGAAGGACCTACAGTTTAACGTGGAATCCGAACCACGGTGGCGACCTGGCATTCCCCACATTCACAAGATGTCTTGTCAGAGGTGAAGGAAGGGTTTGGAAATCAGACAAATCTTTGCCGGGACCGAGGATTGAACCCCGGCCGCCAGTATAGAAGTCTGACACCTTACTCCTAGACCGCCAGGTCACCTATAGGGGAATTGAACCCGCATTTGTGTGCAGGAAGAGTGAAAAATCCTTTAGGAACCCTCCTCCCCCCCCCTTCCCTCCAGTTCATCCGAGTGAGACACTAAACCAGCGCGTTAGCTAACTACGCCACCAAGGCGAGTCTGAGGGGGGAACGCTGCTCCTCAACCCCTATGTAAAGAATTTGCCGCTCCCTGAAATAAATTTACCCAACTCTAGATTTATTTCACTCCGCTCTTATATTCACAAATATGATTTATAAATCTCTTTTTGAATAACTTTAATACCGGTAGCAATTTCCTGGGGCAGTGGAATTTCACGCACCTCAGGCTCCTTGATTTTAATATTCTTAAAATAACCTTCTTTCTTGACTACTAGGGACCACCATAAATTATTTCCTGGCTAGTAATTTTAATTACTTACATTTGGTCGCACTGTTTCAATCCGAGTGCTGGTTAGTATGCACAAGCAAGGTCTGCCTTGTGATTATGTAATCTTGCCAGGATAAGGATCTAGAACATCCTTCTCTACCCCAAGGTGGTCAACCTTGATATTACTCTCTCCGAGGGTCTCCGGTTCAGAAACTGACTGGAATGGATTGCAAAGATACAAGAGTCTAGGACTGCTCGGGGCTTGATTAACTTTTTACTCGCTTTGGTGGGTGCATGGTCTAAAGTGTCACTCTTACAATAGACTAGACTGACGATGATGGAGAGATCATGGTTCAAGGGTGGTGTTCTTTAATGGTTTCCCACTCTCCACACAAATGCGGATACACTTAATCTAAATTCAACCTTTCTCATCCCTAACTTTTTATGATAATTAGTACATAAGCATGTAACCTGAATGGGTAGTAAGACGCTGTACTAAAAGAAACTAATCTTTACTAGCCTAATTTAACATGTGCCAGGGGTGAGAGAGAGAGAGAGAGAGAGAGAGAGAGAGAGAGAGAGAGAGAGAGAGAGGTTGGGTCAGGACCTGTTTAATACATGAGTGGTCAAAAACTTTGTGAACCCTGCCATCACAGGGCTTGGTTGAATCTTCAAGAGGCCGGGGTCGTAACTCATGTCGAGTTTTGGCACGAGCCTTGCCAAACCCACTCTATCTCCCTATCTCTGTTGGAAGGGAAAACAATCAACAGAGACTCGTTGATCGCTCCTCACTCTGCATGGTCGTAATACTCCCAGATATCAAGGGGGAGCCTCGTCAACTGACATACTCCATTAAAACACGATGTTTGTCTTTTTTTGCACATCGAGAGGAGCATTATGGCCTCTTTTGTTCAAATCTATGTTATTACAACCTTAAAACTAAGTTTCCTAAACAATTTGTTGCTTTCTTCAGAGATTTTAGCTTTATAAAAAGTTACTTTTATTTCATTAGCTATGAACCTCGGTGGTCTTGAGATAAAGTGGACAGCTCAGGACCCAATGTTTGGGGGCTCAAACCCATCCGGGGTCAATGAATTTTTCTTGAGCGATAAAAATCCATAGCACAACTTCTTTCAGAGGGGAAGTAAAGAACCCTGGAAGGTATGTGAAAATACCTCTCCTGGCAAAATTGGTAGGCCCTTTCACTCTTGCTCATAGAAATTATCGTGTGCTAATATGATCAGTCGGTTCAGAAAGTGTGCTAAAAATAATCATAAGTTTGATCTTATACTAGAAGTTTAACATGTACTTTCTGAATCGACTGATTATATCTGTGCATAACTTACTGACACAACTCCCAAACCTCCTGACTTTAAAATCGTCTCTTTAAAAAGGGAAACCTCCACTCCCAATAATGATAACAATTTTTGATCTGTGTGGTAAATATAAATTGAAACCCTTAGCTTAGTAAGAAGGTGTGCACTATTTTCACTCATCTTGTGATGGTTAAGGGTCAAACCAGGCCCTTTAGACAAGAGCAAAGTCTCAATAGGTAGGTAGGTAGGTAGGTAGGTTCGGAATATAATCTTTTACTCTAGGGGGCTCTCTAGTTTTTGAAGTATTGACTGAACTGTGCTAGTCAACTCAATTAAAACAATATCTTCGAGCTGTGTTTTTACCATAAATATTTTAAAATAGCTCATAAAATAACACATTTATTCAGGCTTATGTTGGGGTGAATAATTTATGAACACCCTTTGTAAATAAGTTTTTGTTTACTCTAAAAAGATATATATTAGCACAGTGAATTACTACCTGGTCAGGCTGCTTATATATTCATTAGGCTAATGGGTTAGAGATTAGGAAGGTTGAATTTAATGGAAGTGTAGAGGGAGAGTGGAAAACTATTTTGGATAAATGCCCCTTAGTACACACCTGACCAGGACCAAACCTCGAGCTCCCTGTCTTTGTCAGCCGGCGGGCTAGTCTATTGCCAGAGTAATGTCTTAGACCATGCGTCCACCGAAGCACGTGCCTTTCTATATTGACCATATGTAAACTATATTATAGTCCTCGATTAAGGAGAAATCCTATAGTTCTCAGTGTTCCATCAACATCTGTCAAGGCCAGGAAATAAATAATTGGCCCATCAATACCGAGCTTCGTTTGCTTTGGCGCTGGCCAGTTTGGGGGTTGAGACCAGCGGTGATTCCCGCAACAAACAAAGTCAAGTTGTCCGTCGTCTCCCCCCTACCCCCTCCATCTCAGGGGACTGGAAATAGTTTGTGCTCCGAGAAGCTTGTTTACTGGTGGGCGCTGTCTTGGCGTGGATCCAGCCAGGTTTTGGCTATCCCTCACATTTTCTTAATGGGAGTATTTCTGTCGACATACAGTGATGTACTTGCAGGCCCTTTTCCTCCCCCTTCTGTGTCACATGGACAGGTGTTTCACCTGCCCCCCCCC
>CABFVZ010001337.1:45693-112701 GCA_902151445.1 Timema monikensis
CTGGATCTCCGCATCCACAGATATTGTAATATTTCATATCATTAATAATCACAGGAGATTAGGTTAATTCTGACACAATTAATTAAATGTGAATCGGGTATGTTACACATTTGAAGAACTGAAAAAAAACAAGGAATTCCACAATAAATAAAAATAAAATATCAAACTATTTATAAATTTGGAACATAGTTAAATGGCCCCATATTCCTTGGACATTAAACTGTAAGCTTTAGAATTGACCCTTTGCATAGAAAAAAATAATGGAATCAAAGAAATAAGCAAATATGTCTTATCCAACCCCTTTACCCTTTTTTCTCTCTGTGGAATATTGTGTTTTTCAACCGCATACATTTCCTCATCGAGATCAAATAGTAATGTTTCACACTGGTCATTCTCATGAAAAATAAAATGTCATTTCTTTAAACCAATGCTATTCAACATTCCTGGTTCACATACCCAGATCTTAAACTTCGAACGCCATAATGCAAGCCATACATATTCTGTAATTAACATCAAAAATAAATAAAACCAATTACATCCAACATAATATATTAAATAATAAATTTTAAACTTTATTTATAGTTATACATTACATCATCCACTATTGTTTCCAGCCTGTGGTCAGTTTTTTTATTCAAGTAATATATTTTCCACTACCGGATGGCTAGACCTGTCGTAGCTTCATTTGACTTATAATAATACAACTTAAGACTAGGACAAGCACAACATCCAGTCCTCTGCCATTAATTCATCTCTGTGAAAGGCTAAAACCCATATTTCACCAATATATTTATTTATACATATGAATTGATGAATTAATCATGAGAGGTTTTAGGTAAACAACAACAACAACAACAACAACAACATGGTTAGACTCGTGCTCTGCGAAAGGAATGTAGGTTGTACTTTGTTTTGTTTTACCCTCGAGGAGGTCCGACTGTTCCTTAGTGGGCTCTGCTATTTGTGGTGCACACTTCACTGTTTACTCCCGGACTGCTCTCCCTGCAAGGAGGGCACATCTGCTTGGTTCTTGGACTAAGAGAGTAGCACTAACCCTTGGACTCCGTCTGAATAGCATTCCACCTGAGCTAGGGAGTGAACAGCCCCCGCAGGACAAGGTGTCGACCTCATCTGGGTAGGTCAGAGTTTGAACCCTATCCGGGCTTACTGAAATTGTTTCCCAACCTCTCTCAACACAACATTGGGGTAAATACACTACTGGACATAAGTTCTTAACCTAAATGGCGGCACAATATAACTATCAGCTATTATGACTTTTGTATGGGGAACGCGGTGCAGTCCCTCTCACTATTCTGTCTCTCGAACCGTGACCCGCTTGGTGTGCATCTTGCCATTCTTTGATCAACCGACCTGCTATGGTAGCATTGTGTGTGGGAAGGTTGTGAAGTCACAAGCTCACCAACCGCATTGAATGGCGAGTTGAAACGTTAACAGAGTTTCACTCGTCAATATTATTTCATGTTGTTTTATTGCGGGTGTACACCTGTTGTCAGGTTTGCGTACACACACACACATACATGAAATTAAAAAAGCAAACTAAACCAAGCATGTTGAGTCAAACATTTCCACCCAGAAACACGAAGTTGTGTAATGACCAGCCAGGCCTGTTGAGTCAAACATTTCCACCCAGAAACATGAAGTTGTGTAATGACCAGGCCTGTAGGGTCTTTACGTGAAGCCTTCATCTCACACTTCTTCAGAAGTGTATAATGTATATTAATTAGTAATAGTTTTACTGCAGTAAGATGCTCTGACACTTGTTACATCGTGGGAATTTATATTTGAATACATTTATTGATCCAAATTACAAATATTGGTTTTAAAGAGAAAAAAGTATAAAATGAAAATATATTTACTATATATTTATAATATTATAAATTTTTATTTTACTGACTCCAACTCTGATTCTAACTCCACTTAAAATGCGTTTAAGTCTAGGACTCGAGGACTTTGACTCTGAAGCCCTGGTAATTTCCTTGTCAAGGTCAAGTATTCCTGCTCTAAGAACAAATGGCAAGCCTTCACTTGGGTCAATTAAATGAAAAATGAGATTTCATCCCTAAATTATCTAGGGAAAATGGGGGCTTGCTTCTTGAAAACCCTAATAATGACCCACTCATGGATATTAGTAGGCCATTGTGTCGAAACCTTTTAAAATGTGTTTGTGTTAGTTTTATGAGATAATTATATTTAATAACAATATTAGTAAAGAGGGCTACACTCCAGAAACAAAATATTTGATTCTCGACATTGAGTGAAAGGTTGTTTAAACCATTAGAGAGAATTAACAATAAGTACACTTTGATTTGGTAAAATTAGACCTCTTCGAAAAGACATTGAAGTCACGCAGAGTAGTATTTATAATTGAATAGTTAGTTATATTTTGTATAAAGTATAGAACATTGTATTGAAAAACAACATTTTTAATGATATTTGTTTATTTTATTAGATTACTAGCTTTTGCCCGTGGCTTCGCTCCACGTTAATGTTTATTTTGTCAATAAATTCAGGTTGTCGGTCGACACAGGAAGTATGAAAATAAAGTCGATGAACTTATTCAGGTTGTTGGTCAATACAGGTAGAGATAAAATAAGGATTAAGTGTTGGAGTAGAAAAGAAGTAGCGGAGTGTGTGTCAGAGTCATAGGTTATGCCTTGCCGCGAATTGAAAATACCACTCCATCTCAAATTTTACCTACAGTTAATTAACATCCCTTATTTACTCCGCTTGTTCTTGGCCGTTGCAATCACGGGAACAGAATAGATCATTATTTTAAGACGCTCCTATATACTATGTTGTATGTCCTTCCATTTGGCGCAAATACATACAAATTCTGGGCATTGGACACACGCGAACATGCTACATATAGCTGGCCAGGGGGAAAACATGGCTTTTCCAAATGCACCCCTGCTACCTGCAATGTTTGCCCTTGCGCTTTGTTAATAGTAATAGCAAAACTAAGTTTGATTGGAAACTGGAGTCTTTTGAATTGAAATGGTAGGTCAGTGGGGATTAATGGGATTCGTGGTATGATTACACTTTCCCCTTTTCCCACGCCTGTTAAAATGGTGGCACAGATTATATTTTGCTCTAATTGTGTAATCCGAAGCCTCGTCCCATTACATATTTGGGGTGCATCTAAATTTTGCATAAGCATAACTGGTACACCTAATTTCAATTGTAGTTTATGCGAGGGTACACCCGATAGCTCCAGAGAATTTAAAAACTCAGCGGGATATGAAGGGCTCTGTTCTGTGTCCATGATTTTATCTATTGACAAATACTCCTTTATTTCTCCCTGCACCTCTTTCAAAATGTCAGTGTTGATTTTGTTAACGATTTAATGTTTTAGTGCAAGAATTGCTCTTGCACACAACCAGTGATCACAATTAAAATTTAGTTGTAAGTCTGGGTAAACTTTAGCAATGAGCTCCACATCATTTTCCACCAAATTACAGAATTTCATGATGATCGGTCGATTAGTTTAGGCGTGAAAGCATTACAAACAAACAAACTCACATTTGCATTTATAATATTAGTTAGGATTTTAAGATAGATGTGCCTAAAATAACTCGAACAGATTTTAATTCGGGATATCAGATTTTCTTCCGGGATACCGCAGGTCCCTTTTTCTGTACTCCAGGCATCATGTTGCAATTCATGTTCATATCAGTAGGCCGAGTTATTATGCCGGACGACCGTCTAAAAATTATTTTTTTTTCTATCTCTCGGGAATAGTACTTTTTTTTCTGGATGAAAGGTACCTTATGTCCTTTTCTGTACCCATGACAATGTGTATGCAAAATGTCATGATGATCGGTCGAGTAGTTTAGGCGTGAAAGCGTAACAAACAAACAATCAAACAAACAAACTCACATTCGCATTTATAATATTAGTTAGGATTTTACTGTCTCGCTATCTTACAGGTAAAGAAAGTATTGTGATCGTCAAAAAAATTGAACACAAGATTTTGATGAATCTTGACGTTTCATAAACCCCCCCCCCCCAATCCAAAAAAGTTGTTTTTGACTTTCTGTCTATCTGTCTGTACCTCAAACTAGAGCCTAAACTATTTTACCGATTGGGCTGATACTTGGTATCTAGGGTTTTCATAGGGTTGCCTCGAGGGGTTTTTGGAATTGTATATCTAACCCTAAAATTAAGGGTAGTTTACTAAAGGGCAAAAAGAATAAAGGTCAATTTTCTCAAAATCGGCTTTTAACGATTTTGATTAAATTTAATTTCTAAACATTTATAAATATTCCAAACAAAATGGCTTCTCTCAATATGTCAGAAAAATCACTTTAAGGGCTCCGTTTGGATGCATAAATTATCTTTTTTTATAATATATCCTAAGCTATTTGAGATATGAAATTACTTATCATTACAAATATGTAGGTCTCTTTATAATATAAATGTTTAATAAAAAGCATATTTTTATAAAACCAATAACTTTCAAGCTATACGTAAATATATATATTTTTTAACTTTTTGAACACAAAATGTTTCTACCTTTTGTGTTGATGGATATCGACGTCTCAAGACCCCCTAAACCCTAAAAAGTGGTCTTTGCAATGCTGTCTGTCTGTGTGTCTGTTTAAACTTAAAATTAAGAGTAGTTTTAGAAAGAGCGAAAAGAGATAAAATCGATTTTCTCAAAATCGACCACGATTTTGATTAAAATTTGTATCTAGGGGTTGATTAAGATTATAAATAAACTGGATATTTTTATTTTACCATGGTAATGAATTTTTGGGTACTTTACAGAAACAGAAACTTCCGTATCTCCGCAACTATTTGAGATACTAAATAACTTATCATTACAAAATTGTATTACTATTAAAAATAAAAACTTTTATATGAAATATATTTTTTATAAAACCAACAGTTTCTGAGATATTGGAAAATATATTAATACAATTTTGTGAGCTTTAGTTGTAAAGAGATACTATTTAAATTTTAACGCAACAATTCTCCAATGCCATAGAGTAATTAAATATAAGTAAGTCTTTTAAAAAGTTTGTTATTTTTCCTTAAACCTATCAGGAGAAATGTTTGTACAACAATGATCTATCTCCATTTTGGACTCAATAGTCAATATTTACATTTTTATTGGTCAAAATTTATAAATGAGGAATTAATAGCAAGGCGTTGAAATGAAGATTTGCAATACCTAATAAAATGTCGAAAATTTTAACCGGAAGTTGAAATTTTAATATAAAGGGTTGACCCTTGTGGACCCAACATTGATCTTTTTTATCGGTCCAAACATACAAATGAGGACATTAATTCTATAAAAACAAAATTATAAAATTTAAAACCAGGAGTCAAAAAAATAAGTTTTAAATAAATATAGTGCAATTTATGCTTTGGTTTTCTAGTGTATTATATTTCGTTTCACATATATTACAAGTTTTGATTAAATACCTCCATTTTTAAACAATAGAGTGAGAAAATTCGCGCAGATTTCCGTACCACTTATTATAACTTTATTTTTATTATTTAAAATAAACATACTTTTTAATTAAAAAAATGCGTATAACCCGAACGGGTAGTAAGACGCGATGCTAATAATAATAATAATAATAATAAAAATTGGTGTGTACCATCTATTTACCTTAAAAGATAGCATGCTTACCTTGTTTGATTCCACTATGATGTAGTTTATAAGATAGTCATAGTGTAATCAGTCAAGGTAAGACTGTTACCTTGCTTGGTTCCACTATGGTGTAGCTTATAAGATAGTCATAGTGTAATCAGTCAAGGTAAGACTGCTACCTTGCTTGGTTCCACTATGGTGTGGTTTATAAGATAGTCATAGTGTAATCAGTCGAGATAAGACTGTTACCTTGCTTGGTTCCACTATGGTGTGGTTTATAAGATAGTCATAGTGTAATCAGTCAAGGTAAGACTGCTACCTTGCTTGGTTCCACCATGGTGTAGTTTATAAGATAGTCATAGTGTAATCAGTCCAGGTAAGACTGTTACCTTGCTTGGTTCCTCTATGGTGTAGTTTATAAGATAGAGCCATAGTGTAATCAGTCAAGGTAAGACTGCTACCTTGCTTGGTTCCACTATGGTATGGTTTATAAGATAGGGCCATAGTGTAATCAGTTAAGGTAAGACTTTCATTTACCATTGAAATATTTCAACTAACATAAGGATTATTAAGGGCTAGTTTCTTGGTTAGGCATTGCTCAGAGGGACTGTACCTGTGTTGGTAAGAATAAAGTATAGGAATAAATAATAAACCAAATTAGTGTGGCCGGCCTTATAATCCAGTCATGGCCTCTAAAACTCAATAGGGAATAGATTAATAAATAATCAACCAGTGGCCTTCCATTTAACTACTGAATAAATACCAGTGTAAATGTTTACTTGGTTGAATAAACATTTTATTTCCGAATGTTTGTGGCTGTAAGTTTTTTATTCAAATACATGTTAAATGAGTTCTTGTTGACTTGATGTGTGGATAAGATCCTCTCACTCCTTTATTTGGAGCCACGGAGGAGGGGCCATAAGTCTATTTTGAACACAAACATAATTAACAGATGGTGACATAGCCGGTTCTTGTATGGACAGTCGTTAGTCACTCGAGGGTATCCTAAGATAATGTTGGAAGGAAAACACACTCAAAGTTCCACCATGTTGTTAACTGGAGTATAGATTATAATAATAATAATAATAATAATAATAATAACAATTAAAAACTAGTTTCATTTTCATCACATCTAACTACCTCCTTGAGGCGCTAATGTGTTAGGGATGAGGAAGGTTGAATTTAGAGGAAGTGTAGTCCCATTTAAGTGGAGAGAGAGAGAGAGAGTGGAAAACCAATTAGGAAAAACAACCTTCAGCACATTTGACTGAGATTCAAACTTTCATTTCCCTGTCACCAACAGTCTAATCTATTGTGAGAGTAGTAGGTGACCTGGTGGTCTAGGGGTAAGGTGTCAGACTTCTATGCTGGCGGCCGGGGTTCAATCCTCGGTCCTGGCAAAGATTTATCTGATTACCAAACCCTTCCTTCACCTCTGACAAGACATCTTGTGAATGTGGGGAATGCCAGGCCTCCACCGTGGTTCGGATTCCACGTTAAACTGTAGGTCCTTCATTTCATCTCACAATCACCCTAACCATTACACATTAGCGTAAGAGCGTATAACCCGAACGGGTAGTAAGACGCGGTGCTAATAATAATAATATTGTGAGAGTAACACCTTAAATTATGCTGCCAGCAAAGTGGGTAAAATACCTGTATTAATAGACCCATCAAAAGAATTATTCAAATATATACACATAATTAATAAAGGCATGTCTTAAAACAGACATGAAGTTTTATTAAATTTTATTCTATTTTTAAATTTAAATACAAAGTTTTTTTTAGAAGTCGATATAATTTCCAATATTTATTATAATATTATTTTTAATGTAGTTAGTTTTCTTGTTTTATATTGCACTGTTCCATTTTGGTATGGAAAGTTGTATAGTTTCTTCAACAATTCTTATCATTTTACTTGTTTGTTGCAATGGAACATAGGGCTATGCTACTCCAGATAGTCCTTGTTAACTCTAGTGTCGCAAGGAAGAGCCACAGATCTATTACATGTCACAATCAACATGGGGCCACTCGAGGTCGACTTAGTGTAATTAAGAATGTAATATTTGGTGTTCCGTATAATGCGATCAACATGTTGATTACAATCTTCTTGCTGAAGGTTTATGTATCTACTCATCTTTTTATGTTTTCCTCTGGGGTTTTTTATTTATCATTACACTAAAGTCCGGATTGGTGGATATCAGTGACTTATAAATTATAGGACAATAACAACTAAACCTTGATTGTAAGTTGACTGCTCAGTAATGGGGGGAGGGGGGATTCCCTATTTGTTTAAATGTAAGGCACACACCCGAGATGTCCCAAGTTGTAGAGTTCACTCTTCAGTTTAATTTCCCCCGAGGACGTTAACACAAGAAATATCAGATAAGTTACAATAACAGAAATAACAGTTCTCTTCTCACATTCATGTGTTGACCACAGCGCTTGGCAGTTTACTGTGTTACTAATGTTTAGACCAGATATATTAATACAATCCCTTCTCCTGGGATTCAATGAACTGAATTTTTTACCAACATATTTTCTGTTAAAGAATTTTTTTTACCTCTAAATGAGAGTAGAAATATTGATATATTTTCTGTCCTCATCGAGAATCAAACATGAACCCTCATACTAGAGAGCAGACACACCACCGACTATTTCCTGTAGGGTGCTAGAAGTATCTCCCATCATTGAAGTACTAAGTCTGGTTCATATTGGCAGTGAGCGTTGTCGAGAGTTGTCCGTTCATTACTAGCCCAGGATGGCTGGCCTTCAGAACTATCTGGGCCATGGCTGAGGTCTTTTCTGACTTTGAGTAGTCAGGAGTTGTGCAGCTATCTCTTAGCCAGGTATCAAACCCAAAACATTTCAATGTTCAATAATTATCTTGGGTGTGCATAAGTCAACAGAATTAAGGGAGTTCTTTAACATCCGGTCCAAGAGGTCGCTTTCAGGATTGACTTTTACATCCCCTACTTTGAGCCAGGATTCTAGGGCTCCACACTAGGATGCTGCAATAGCTATTTTATCATCTCAGGCAGTTGGTATTTAGATTTTCCGTACAGTCTAAAAATTGCTAAACTTATTTAGGCTATAAAACTTTATATCACTTGTAAATAAGTTACACTAACATTTTGCTTGTTTGTCCAGCCTTAAATCCTAACCATTTAGCGGCGCGTGTGTGTCTGTGCGCGCGCGCGTGTGTGTGCGCGTGTGTGTGCGCGTGTGTGTGCATGTGTGCGTGGATTAGCGAGACAAAATGTGGTGCATTCCATGATGGCTTAGGCGGGTGTCTGGATCCTTAGTCCCTATTTGTGTGCGCCAATCCCTTTATCAGCATCCGGGGTGTTCACAAGGGCCTCGTTATCTCTGGTTTGTTTGTGTAGAACTGGGTCAACGTCAATCGCTGGATTGATTTCACATTGATAAGAGAATCGCTCTGTGGATGTTCCATTCCCTTTCTATGGGGCCATTTCTTCTTGATACCTACTGAGAGAGGTTCAATGTTATTTCTGGTGAAGTCGGATAGGAGTGACACACTACTGCACAGAGGTTAAGGGATAGTGGTATTGTTGTGTCGTTACAGGAAACATATGGGACAAGGTTTGCTACTACCCTTGACAAACACATTTACTCCAAGTTTCAGATCTCTTCCTTATTGTCTCAATGCAGGACGCTCCTTGACAAAATGGCCAACTACCATTCACTCACAACTTTTCGGTGCATGTGCTCTTGAGGCTTTGCCCCTAAACGGGTCAACCCCCACCATAAATAGTACACTAGAACTCAAAATTGAACAACCTCTAAGTGGAATGTGCTTAGGCTAACGATCTTTGATGTCAGAAGCAATATGGACATTTTATTTTAGAATTGATATACATACAGCTTAGCCCCTCCACTCCTATACCCACCCCCAATCTTTTCCATTACCTCCTATAATTTATGGCTCAAAACTTTGAAGAAATGATTGTTTCATTTGATTTAAAACTAAGGTCAATATTGCACTGATATTTACAAATAACACCTAACAGGGATTTTAACCCAGACCATTCAGCTTTGCTCTACCTGGGCTATCTGGGATCTGTGCCAGTCATTCAACCAATACGATGGGGGTGGGAAGGGGGATTATTTGTGTAGGGTGGGCAGTTAGCGAGTAATAAGGCGTCTTTGAGGGGCTTGGCATTCTCCTCTTCCCCCTCAATTCAAACTGGAGGTATTTGAAAATTCTAAACCTCTTTACGCTATTTGAAGTTGTCCTCACCTGGATGTACCTTACATCCACTACTGTTTCCAGCCTGAGGCCTGGCTCACTCTTTTATTCAAGCCATATATTTTCCACTACCGACTTGCTAAACCTGTCATAGCTTCATATGACTTACAAGCTAACTTAAGACTAGGGCAGACACAATATCCAGTCCTCGGCCATTAATTCATCACTGTGAAAGGGTAAACACATTTCACTTTTCACTAATGATATATTTTTCATCCATGCTGGGAATTGAACTCTGCACCCATAGCTTAGTATGCAGACATGCTACTGACTGAGCTAAGGGTGTTGAACCCTCACCTGGATGTATTTTGAAAATTAAACGCCTCAAGAAGTTGAATAGAGTTTGACGTGAGGCTGACTTTCAGCTTCAAATTCGAGAATATTAGAGGGGAGTCAAATAAATTAATAAGGCGCATATGTTATTCTGAAAGGGGGGATTTTTTGGGGGGTTTGGGAGCAATCTCACCCCTCTATATTCAAGTCTTACGCCTCCCCCCTTGTGCATACCTATGACCATAACTGGTCCACACCATATAGATGAGCAAATCGAGGAACAGCCGAAGCCCGGGAAGATAGTAAATAAACAACTTAACCGAGGTTAGTAGCACCTAGCACATGGATCATTCAACTCGGGGAGGGGCTCGGGCGCAAGAGTAACTATTGTACTCCCACCAAGTAATTGACATACTTATCTCTACTTGATAAACACATCACTCGAGATAAACTGTATTTCTGTCCGTCCTGGAAGGGAATTCTATCTTGAGATGTAACATTTGTTGGTTCAAGAACATTTTACATTTTAATAATCGATTGTATATTTATGAGATTTGTTTTAAGAATAAATTGTGCAAACTCTAGCTCTAGAAAGTTTAATAACTATCACACCATTAAAAAGAAAATGTGTGTGAAGTACACCATTTTTATTATGAGGAGACATGTCTGCCTACTAGAAAAGGTTGTTTTTATTATGAGGAGACATGTCTGACAACTAGAAAAGGTTGTTTTTATTATGAGGAGACATGTCTGACTACTAGAAAAGGTTGTTTTTATTATGAGGAGACATGTCTGACAACTAGAAAAGGTTGTTTTTATTATGAGGAGACATGTCTGACAACTAGAAAAGGTTGTTTTTATTATAGAGGAGACATGTCTGCCTACTAGAAAAGGTTGTTTTTATTATGAGGAGACATGTCTGACTACTATAAAAGGTTGTTTTTATTATGAGGAGACATGTCTGACTACTAGAAAAGGTTTTTTTTATTATGAGGAGACATGTCTGACAACTAGGTTTTATTTTTGGAGCGGGTAGTATGCGTTAAGCGATTGAACGTGGAATATCAGGTTGGGCGGGGTAGTATTTGTACAATACGAAGTTTGTATTGTTACAACTATAAATCCTTCATTATATTTTTCAAGCCCAAATTCTGAATAAATCCATTAAAAAATGAAAATTTAGGCCTAAAAAACTATGCTTAGCCTTAACTCAAATCTAATTTCGTCTAAACTAAAAAAAGTTCATTCTTTAAGCTTTCAAATGAGCCCTAGATGTCATCCCTGCTAGTTCAAATAAACTTTATTCAGATTTTAGAAAATAACACTTTTTGCCTGTTCGTGATGTAAAAAATAGCCTATATCTCAAGGAGTATTTTTTTTTTAAATATAACAAATTGTTTTGAAGTCTAAAAGATTGGTGCAAATCTCCTACCAAATTTCATCAAAATCAAAAATAGTGTGGCAAATTTTTTTTTATTAAAATTGGTTGATTTATCATGGAATGACCCGTCATTAACTAATAACACGACTTTAAGTACCCTAAATACAATATCTCTCAAATAGATTACGTATATAGTTTAATTTTCCACACTTGACAATATCGGCATTGTTTAATATCTGAAGCTTACAGCGGAAAAGGGTCTAAAACCAATGTTAACTCTAATAGAGTTGTGCTGCCATCTACTAGACAATCATGAGACCTTTATAATGGTCAAAAGAGGTATATGTCATAATTAAATTAATTTTAAAAACAAAGTATTTGCCGGGGGTCCTTACGGGTATATAAAAGTCACTGTCGCACATCTATAATTAGGCCCCCACTGTATTCCTTTAGAGGTGCTTTGTGACTTTTAACCACTCGGCTACGAGATCTGTCCTGTCTGATGTAACACAGGTGGAGGTGGAAATCAGTATTTACCTAGGTGAGTATTATCTTTGTAGAGATAACATTACTTGATTGTCCTTTTCACAGATTCACTTGATAAACTTAAGCTCATAGAAACATCCTCGACAGACAAACAACTTGTAAACTAATTTGACCTAGAGCAAGCAGTAACTAACTTCTACTAGGGTTGAACCGGAGACACGTGGTTTGGAAACTGAACATGTGAGCTCATTACGAGACAGGCCTTTCACTCTACTTTTCACCTGAACTAACATGGTCATTCAAATTATTTTAAACTGATACATTATTCCACAAACATTTGAAAATTGGCCAGGTACAGTCTTGTTAAGGCATCAACACAATATTATCACTTGACGTTGACATCTTTCAACTAAATTAATTTAAATATAGTTTTAAAATAACCTTCAGAGGTTGAACAGTGTAAATGTGCTAGACCAGTGGTTCCCAATTACCTACCAGTCAAGGACCCCCCAAGAGGCTCTTTGAAATCGGCAGACCATCTGTTTTTTTTAATCCTTAGGCAGGGCAGGGCGCACACCAACGAAACTAGTTTCATGAAACCAGTTTTATGAAACATGAAACTTAAGTTTCATGTAACTATTCAATGTTAAAACAGATAGATGCGCACACAGAGTTTCACGCAACCGTGGTTTTATGAAACTCGCCAGAACGGTTTCCGGAAGGATAGTTTCATTTGAACTACAGCCAAGACCAGCAGTGTGCAAGTGTTATTCCTTGATAATGCCCAAAGAAGACACCATTTATAACACCAAATTGGTAGAAGCTATTGAAAAACATCCGTGCTTGTACGATTACAATTTAAAGGAGTGTAGTTAGTGTCCTTCGTTATACACCAAGTGCTCAAAAGCGGATTTACTCATCCTATAAAATCTTATAAATTTATCAGGGTCTGCACACAATTCTTTGGCTACTATAAAACTGCAGTGTCTCCTATCAGATATAAGAGGATGAACCCAGTACCTTTGCTTTCTTTTTTTATTTCGAAACCACCACCAAAGTACAAACACATCTTCATCATCTGACATCTTGACTGAAACTGAATAGTTTCGTTGCACCTGTTTGCGTGCAGATGTGAAACTGATTTCATGAAACGCGTTTCTCAAAACTGGTTTCATGAAACTAGTTTCATTAGCCTTAGAATCTAATCTATCCTATGTATAGAAAATAGCAAACCCCCCACATTAATAATTCATGTTAGAAAATCCACAAAACTGGGAATTTGCACAGTAAATCCAAGTCAAATGTGTTTTTACATACTTTTATTTCTAAACTAACTCTAGTTGTAATAATAATGAATATAATAGTAATAGTAATAGTAATAGTTAACACAAAAAAGTTTATTTAGGCGTACATGAAAATGTATTAGTCATGAAAAAGTTCAAATTTATTCATTTGGGTCTAGTATTAGTGAGATAAGCGAAACCTCTCGTTTTTTCCCCATCACTTCTTGAGGATCGGGTTGAAGGCTGGACACACTGACTCGAAACCCGAATGCATGTCAAGTCTATTTCTATTTCTATTCTTGTTTTTCATGTAGCACTGCACAGGGGGGTGAGGACGAGGGGAAGATTAGCGATAACATATATGGTCTCAGGAATCAAACCGACTTGAACACAAGTATGTTTATAGATCAAATGTTTTGATTGATTTTGTTGTACAAGTTCACAATACTTGATACCCTTAGGTGTTACAAAATCTACTGGACTGATCCGGGCAGGGTCTCATATTATATATATATATATACTCTAAGTTAGTGTTGGGTGTTTAGTTTCAGGTGGTGCTGTACTAGGTTAAGTAAGTTTTAGTGTTATGGCAAGTTATGTTTTAGTGCGTTATGGTGTTTATAATGACATGTTAAATACCTATCGTGAATTTAAAAGAACAATATGAAAGTGTTTTTTCGTAACAGGGCTGTGTTCTCTGTTAGCTAAGTGTTCTGTAAATTTAAAAATGACTCCTGGGCACAGGAATCAAACCTGGGACCTTTGGCTTAGTATGCCAATGCTCTAACCACCGAGATATCCATGAGACTCTCATGCCCAGGGTGATTCTTCACTCATATTGTGATGGATGTGAAGAAATAATAAGTTATATACGAGTTATGAATTAATAACGCGGCCACCTTCGACTCAGGAGGGCCTTAATGTTGCCAATAGAACAATGACAATTGTACTAATGTATGTATCATCAATTTAAATAATATTATATTTAGATGTGCCAATTATTGTAACTAACACATATAACCCATCATAACCCAAGTGTGTGTGTGTGTGTGTGTTTCAGAGGAGGACTGTTATAACAGCATGGCCTGTATTGTGGCCAGCAAGGGAAAGATGTTCTGCACTCAGACCAAACAGTTGTGGGAGGTGACGTGGAGAACTGTAGCGCTCATCACCAAGAAATATTGCGTGAGTCTCTCAAAGCATCCCATCCACTGCATAGCTCTTAGGGTAGTTGTATAAGTCTGAGACACTCACAGTGGAATTGTTTGTTCTCGGCACTCAGAAATCTGCTGCTGTGCATCTCACTCGCCATTGTGAGGGGTCGAGGGCAGAGCGCATCTACAGCGACTGGCTCTGGTGGATCCTGAAGGGCCTTCCTTTCAACCACCTGGTGAGTACAGGGCTTCCTTTCAACCACCTGGTGAGTACAGGGACTTCCTTTCAACCACCTGGTGAGTACAGGGCTTCCTTTCAACCACCTGGTGAGTACAGGGACATCCTTTCAACCCCCTGATGAGTACAGGGCTTCCTTTCAACCACCTGGAGAGTACAGGGACTTCCTTTCAACCACCTGGTGAGTACAGGGACTTCCTTTCAACCACCTGGTGAGTACAGGGACTTCCTTTCAACCACCTGGAGAGTACAGGGACATCCTTTCAACCACCTGGAGAGTACAGGGACATCCTTTCAACCACCTGGTGAGTACAGGGACTTCCTTTCAACCACCCGGAGAGTACAGGGACTTCTTTTCAACCACCTGGTGAGTACAGGGACTTCCTTTCAACCACCTGATGAGTACAGGGCTTCCTTTCAACCACCTGGTGAGTAGAGGGACTTCCTTTCAACCACCTGGTGAGTACAGGGCTTCCTTTCAACCACCTGGTGAGTAGAGGGACTTCCTTTCAACCACCTGGTGAGTATGACAATAGTACATTACAGACTCGCATGTCCCCCAATGCTTGTGATACAAACGGATCATCTGGTGTATATTTCAGGTCCGTGTCATGGATTGTTTCCTCAACGAGGGCATCAAGGTGTTCTACAGGGTGTCTATGGCCGTGGTCCTGCTGTTCTACAAGCACTCCTCCCCCCAGAACTCCGAGTGGATGGCCGAGATACTCACCAAGGGAGTGGACTCTGCCCTCAACAGGTTTTGTAAGCAGTTGCCGGTGAGTCCCCTCTCAGAGGCAGCAGGTGTCCACTGTCTCAAGGTACACCAATCATGGCTGATTCTATTCAGCTCCACTGAAAATTAGTTTTTAACAATGCTGCTACTTTTCTTTGGATTTGACTATTTTCTATTTGTGAACCACTAATAATCACTGGCACTAAAGTAGACAAATTGTTTAGTATATGAAACCACAAAGCGCCATTTCATTTTGTAAATCTTGAATATTTGCCTTCACACTTCGAAACCTAAACCAGGGCTCTGCCCTTGGGGCCACCTCCCTCCCTAAGCACAGTACTGCACAGGTAGTCTACCCTTCTTCCAGGTGACACCGACAAAGCTGCTTCGCACGGCGTTCGGTATTCGAGCGCTGAGCTCTGCGTACATTCAGCGCGTGTTTGTGAAGACAGAGATGACACAGAAGAGTCGCCAGGTCATCACAGGGTCACGGCAGCTAGTGAGGTCAAGATCAAGTGACAACCTGCCCACCAGTCAGTCGCAGGTCAACATTCAGATGATGTCTCGCACGCTCACCATCAGGGAGGTGAGTCCTCTATACTCTCAAATTATGGGTCACCCATCACCAAACAGGCATGGACACATTCCCCCCCAAAATTCAAAAATTAAAATAATTATAAAATTCTAATCCAAGTTTATACATAATAACTGCATTTTATGTTTTAATTACATGAAAGTAACTTATTTAGTGTTTGATAATGACATTTCATTATTAGCGAGCGATTCTTTTTGTGTCAGACTGACAAACAAAGGTTTTTACTAAGATTGGGAGTGCAGAGCTCTTACACCCAAAGTTTAAATAAAGAAACTTTGCCCTCCAAGACCACAACCTAACCTATCACGTACTTATCATAGCAAGGAGGGAAACAGTCCTAGTTTTAACCCGAAACTATATGAGAAAGCTACTTGGATTGCAGGGTGGGAAATTTTTTTTTTGTTACTATTTTCGGCTCTGCAGACATGTGGGTGACTACAGGTGTAGTTGGATGAGAAAATAAAAAAGTATTTGGTGAGTAAACTACATTTTCAAAATGAACTGAATCTGTCAATGCTGGGGCGGATAGACATGAGACAGCAATTACAGTTACAGTTACAGTTACAGTTACAGAAAGTCGCTTAAAAACAGCGTGAATTAGTGGAGAGAAACAAGTACATACTTTCCAGAATAATGGATTGTAATTTGGTTGTATTTAAGAGGCTGTCTTTAGAGGATTATTAGAGTTTGTTGCATCTTTGGATAATGTAACATCTGGAAAGTTAAAACATTTTCAAAAACAATACAGAATGAAATTTTGGATGCTGTGCTGATAATCATTCTTATATAAAAAAAGAAATTGAAAAAAAAATTGAGTGCTTTTCAGATCAAGGAGATGAAACCACTGACATAGCATGCAAAACACAGATGTCTATCGTGCTTCGTTACCAAATAGATAAGGATCAAGACATATGTTGGCACCACTGTGATGACTGGAGCAACAAGTGGGGTTCCGCAAAGGATTTAAGAAACTTGTCCTCATTGCTATGCGCACCAAGGAAATTGAACTATGCAGCAAGAAACTTCTGCTTCAAAAGAAGTCAAAATATTCTTTTCTGACATTCAAGGAATTGCACTATTTTTTAGCCGCTCCCCAAAAAGGACTGATGTTCTAAATGAAATAGTCTAAAAAAACTACCTCAATCTGTCCCTACAAGACGGAATTTTCAAAGTAGAAGCGTGACTATGATTTACGAACACAAAAACAGCCTTGTAGAATGTTTTGAGAGGATACGTGGATCAGAGACAGAGACTAAAACTATTTCACTTGCATCAGGGCTCATTAAGACAAGAAATTTTATTTTGGTTGGAGTTTTTTCACACGGTGATGCCTCACATAGACATGTTATTCAATCAGAATCAAAGGAGGAAAATAGTCTACTGAAGTTAAGAAATTTACATCTGAGTTTGTTGCTGAGATTGAGAAAATAGGGAGATTTTTCTCTAGGGATCAAATTGAATCTACTGGAGAAAATGAACCTCTAATTGTCAAGAAAATACTACAAGATGGAAGTCCATTGCACAATAGGCTATCAGCTATTGAGGTGTGTGATATCATCAATAACCAGGCTAAATGGAGATTCGAGTTCAAAAATCATTGGTCAGTTGCCCTTCTTTTTCGGCAGAAAATTTTGAAAACCACAATGAAAAGTTTCATGATGAACACTACTTGAGCAACATTCAAGCTTTCCAGTTCATTGAAAAGTACAAATTAAAAACAGAACGTTAAGTCTTGTATTCTAGGGAAGATTTATGAAGGGTCAAGAAGAGCCTGTGACTTGTTGCAGTTTTTTTTAAAAGAAATATTTAAAATTAGTTTTTTCAGGCTTTGTGACATTTCTGAAAATAATTGTGACTATTCCAATGACAAGTGTAGAAAATGAAAGTTTCTTCTCAACTCTTAAAAGAATAAAAACATTTTTGAGAAACTCTATGCAACAAGATTGTCTGAATGCTCTAGCCATGTTGTTAATTTCTAAATATCTAATCTGTCCAATGCCAGATTTCAATAAACTCGTTATTGAAGAGTTTACCAAATCCAAACACCAAAAACTGAACTTTTCTTGTGTGTGATTGTGAAAGAAGACATTTAGTTTTTGTTTAATCCATGATATTGCATTTTATAAAACAGTTTTGATACCAACAAATGCAACTAAGACTTTTGATTCAATGAAGATATTCATTGCTAAATTTAATAGTTTTGTTGTTTTTCTTAAAATAATTTTGGATATAAGAATAATATTGTTTTGCTAGCAAACTTATCTAAGTTGTAAAGTATTATTTAGCTAACCTGGCAAGGACAATTTATTTCTTGTAAAAAAAATTAATAATTAGGTAGGTATAAGTATATAGGTAAATATATATATTTTTGTATGCGATGTTTTTCAGGAAATCATAATAATATTATGTAATTGAAAATGTTAGCCTATTAATTTTTACATAGTTAATTGGCTTGATTATTTTTGTGCCCTCCCTGAGAAATATGTCTGGAGCCACCACTGGGTATAGGAATAGTGCTACACAACAACTTGACTTTGAGCCCCTCCTTGTAATGCTTCATAACCTGTGTGACCCATTAGAACTCTTCAAATCACGTGTGACCCATTAGAACTCTTCAAATCACGTGTGACCCACTAGAACTCTTCAAATCACGTGTGACCCACTAGAACTCTTCATAACACGTGTGACCCACTAGAACTCTTCATAACACGTGTGACCCACTAGAACTCTTCATAACACGTGTGACCCATGAGAACTCTTCATAACACGTGTGACCCACTAGAACTCTTCATAACACGTGTGACCCATGAGAACTCTTCATAACACGTGTGATCCATGATAACTCTTCATAACACGTGTGACCCACTAGAACTCTTCATAACACGTGTGACCCACGAGAACTCTTCATAACACGTGTGACCCACGAGAACTCTTCATAACACGTGTGACCCATGAGAACTCTTCATAACACGTGTGACCCACTAGAACTCTTCATAACACGTGTGACCCATGAAAAATCACGTGTGACCCACTAGAACTCTTCATAACACGTGTGACCCACTAGAACTCTTCATAACACGTGTGACCCACTAGAACTCTTCATAACATGTGTGACCCATGAGAACCATCCATGCCAGAAGTTACAGTATTGTGTTTGATCTGTTCAGAATGTGTCTAGGAACACTTCTTAACCTAAAATTGGTTGATGACCATTCAAACTGTTCATAATTCGTGTTTCTGCAACACAATCACACTAACATAACATTCACCTTTGAGCATGTTTAATATCATGTTCAAACTAACAAAAAATTTAAAAAAATCAATCAGACTCGTTTTTTGTTGTTGTAATAGTCTAGTAAACTGGAGAGAGTATAACAACAAGTGTTGTTTGAACGGCAAACAACTGCCTTTATAAAATGTATCAATTCCCTCTGTGAGTGAAAGTGGGGAAGAACCCCCTTGTGGGATTTTTGATATGACTGTGTCTGTCTCTGGAGGCCTCAAGTGTACATTTATTAGATAAGAGACGAGTAGTAGGAGTTCACTAAAACTGGCCAAGGACGGATAAACAATCCTGATTAAGTGTTTCACAAAACTACAATCAGACAATTTATATTAAATTGGTGACCTGGTGGTCCAGGGGCAAGGTGTCAGATTTTTGTGCTGGGTCCGGGGTTCAAACCTCAGTCCCGGCACAGATTTATCTGATTTCCAAACCCCTCCTTCACCTCTGACAAGATATCTTGTGAATGTGGGTAATGCCAGGCCTCCACCGTGGTTCGGATCCCACGTTAAACTGTAGGTCCTTCATTTCATCTCACAATCACCCTACCCTACCATTACACATTAGCGTAAGTGCGTATAACCCGAATGGGTAGTAAGACGCGGTGCTAATAATAATAATAATAATATATTAAATTAATGTAAAATGTGAAATTATCTTTCATCAACAATTTACTTTGTGCCTGCTTCGGTGGTTAAATGGTTTAATATGTCATTCTCACAATATACTGGACTAATGATGATTATATTGGGGTTTGAGTCCAATCTGGTGTACTGGGGCTGATTTTAAATGGGAGTGATGCCAAAGTAAAAAATAAACCCTGTATGATCATAAAAATAGGATTAATTTTAGTTATTATTATGACAACAACACTTTGAGGTCATTTGTTCTTTTAAAAAAAATTATAAAAATATCCTTTGCACAGGAAGATAAATACCCTAAATAATTAGATTAATGTTAGTTAAAGTGTTCTGTTACTAATTGAAATATATTTCTTTGACCAGATATAGCCATGAACATTTTCTTTAAAGTATGGCAGTCCCCTGATTGAATTTAGATGAATTGTACCCACATTTTCATGAAGTAAGAGTGGCAAACCATTTATGAAAAAAAAAACTCTCAATACAACTGACCGGTATTTATACGTTGATCTCCCCATCATTGACATTCCAGTCTATTGAGACGAGAGTGACATATTAGACCATGCGGCCACTGTAGGTGGATGTAAATAATTGTAATTAAAATTGTGCTTGACACTGTGTGTTGTATATATAGTAAGGGGTGTCACATGACTCTTTAAGACCGGTTTAGAAGTTTGTTTAGTCCTTGAATGACTTAGCAGAATCTCTGCTTCATATCCTAGTCAGATAAGCCAAGTGATGTTGAGAGAGTCCAAGTCACTAATGGCCCAGGCAACCTATGCAAACAGGATAGCTTCAGTTATTCGTTCGAAAGAGTATCTTAAAGCAGATACAAATGTAGTGTAGCCAACTGATCCGAACAAGATCAATCAATAATTTTATCTTAAATCTGTTGAAATTGATCCCACCCATCAAATGGGACAGTAAGCACACACATGTTGTGTATGAATAGATTTGATTAAATCAAGTAATACTTTGAAGCTTCAGATTCGGTATTCCAATAGCAACCCAATACTAAGAATAAAATGACACGGTATACCAGGTTTGCCAACAAGTCGGTTAACCTCTCTCTAGATTGGTCCAAGAGTTTTGCGTCGTCCTTGTACAGCTTGCGTTTCCTGACTAACTCTTTCTTTCTTTCTCTTTTTATAGTGGGTCTGTTACAGTGAAACTAATCTTCTTTCTTTCTCTTGTTATCTTGTAGAAGGTGGAGGGTTGGTAGACCTGTTAGTCGCATCTCTAGCTCTACTAATATACATATGCACAATGTGGTAACCCTGAGGACAGGGCTACAAACTTATTGATAATTTTATTACAGCGGACAGAACACTTTGTTTCAAAATTTAATTTATCTAATATGGGGTATTTAACACACACTTTATGAAACAACTAATTAAATTAGCACACAACTTACAAACTCTCTTTACTCTTGAACATATACAATATACAGTCTCCCAGCTGTTAACACATTACTTTGAAAGGGGTAAACCTCGATGGTATATTTTTCAACCACATGGGGAATCAAACCCAAGACCTTTAACTTAGTATGGGACTACCAACAGAGTTTGGTGTCAGACTGAAATCCTATTAAAACTGTATACAACTCAAATTTAGTCACGTACTATAGTATAAATTATTTTAATATTTCAATATAAAAAGGGAGGGAAACAAGAATTATAATATTTTATTTAACTAGTTATAAAAGTGGTGGTTGCCCATCCTCAGACTTGCCACACTTCATCTCTTTTTCAGCTTTTAACAAACCCTCTTGGCTCTGTCATCTGTTATCTTTGTATGTTTGTAGTACCTACTAATGTTTGTAAGCTGTGAAACATTGTCAAGTTTGGAAAACTCTAAGCATCGCAATAAAATTATAAGTAAAATTTGATACTTTTTCCAGTCTAAAAATTAACAAAAAAATATTCAGACTTTAATTTGTCTTTAAGAATATTTCATAAATTTGTTTTTTATTGTAAAAGTGTACCTTTTACACTGTTATTGGAGTCATGATTATTTTAGTTTTGATGAAATCAAATCAATTAGATAACTTCATGTTTGATTTATTTTTAAATATACTTTATCAGATGTTTAAAATAAACAAGAATTATGGTAATGTGTTTCCTAGTTACTCGTGCGGCCATTTTGTTCCTTTTGATTGACCTGGGAACATTTCTTGCCATGGTCAAAGGAGCCCACCCCCTATAGGGGTTGTTCTGAATGGCTTGGGCTCGAATCCAAGTCAGGAACTTTAAGGGGAAATGTATTATGCAGGGTATGAGTGGTTCTCTGTAATCAGGAGGTCCCAAGTGCTAATAATACAGACATTTAATCTGCCTGTAGGAACTAATATTTTGTTTTATTAAAGCACAAGATCCTACGCACTACACGTAAGTCGGTTCCAGCCTAGTGTGAGAACAAACTTTGTTTCATGTGTGCAGCTATTTCCTTTATAATATTGTTTGTTGTTTATCACTGAACAGAACAGGACACACATTTTGTGTCTTATGTTTGGAAACACAACTGAAACGATCACTTAATAAATGTTATTATTTGAAATGGCAGAGGGTTAGAGGGTAGAACTCTCGCTCTTTCAAGAATCACTTGAGCACGGTAATGTGGTAACATACCGATATGGATTGGATTGGTATCACTTTGTTTTGTAGTTCCATTGTTCTGGCACTACAATAGTTTTTTAAATGTTTTTTACGGACCAGATATAAACTTGCCTGCGCCATTGAACGCACAAAGTTGCCGACGCGCCCGCCAGTCATCAAGTGTCTGAGTTTCAGTTCTGTTTCCCCCGTATTTCTCGCGATGATGGTAGGAGGGAGCTCCACGTGGCGTCCTGGCGCTCCAGCCAGAGTGTCTCTTGTTGTCGGTGGTGGGGGTGATGGTAACCGGGAGCTTATGTTTGTTTTGTGGTTGCTGCTCTGCGAAGGGCTCACGCTCGCCCGGCGCCCGTGTACCCTCCATGGGCGCATTCCCCATTCATAACATCAGGTCTCAGGTTCTAGACCAAAATGAAGTAAGTAGCATGCACGATGCATGCCCCCTCCCCAATCCTCTCCCTTCCTCTGGAGTACGTACGTGTTTGGTTGAGAGTGGATGAGGGCTCATGGTCGCAAGTGAGTTCTAGTTTCGAGCTTTTGGTTAACAAAAACAAATAAAAACAAAATTAAATAATAATTACATCATATGATATAATGGAACAAATAATTCAGTGATATTTGTTCTCTCTGTTTGGGAATAAATTAGTATTTTATCGTTGTATTGGCTTGCAACAGAGTCCTGGTATTGGCTGGTTACACTCAAACCAGAAAACTTATCGAAGTGCAGTTCCCAGCATTGTTATTTGACGACAGAAGTTACTGCACTATGATGTGACGTCTGGCTTGCGCTTTGCTATTTTCTTAGCTAGCTATTTTCCGGGGGTGAGACTAAAACACTTAACTGGCTGATGCAGGAGTTAAATTGTTTGTTACCTTAAACAAAACAAGTTTGTAAGCCAAGAGTAAGTTCGCATGTCAAACCTCATCATTACCCGGTTAAGTGAGCTGGTTATCGATCCTACTTTTAACCTTATTTTATTATTTATTTTGCATATAAAACTTGGCTTTTTATTTTCCTTCTTTGCCTTGGAATGTTTGTTAAGTTTTTTTTTGTATTGCATTATCCCAACTTTTCATCTACTCTCAACTTGGGATAGTCTCCGTCTCCCTCCCTCTGAGTGTGTGTTTGTATTATGTAATACAACTTCGAAACAGCACAATAACACAAGAAATGTTTGCTTGGTCTCACAAACTAAAGTAAAACTTTTTTTCTATTATGTTTCTGTTAAAATTCATGTCGAAATACGTCTTCAATTTAGTTAAAGTAAAGAGCATTAGAAGAAAATGGCTGTCGCGTTTTCATGATAACCGATGTAAAGGAGTATTAGAAAACAGTTTAATGCGAACTCCATAGAGGAAATGTGTCTCCAATATTTGTGCTGTTATAATTTTAGTCTTATATGGTGGGTTTGGACTTTGATCTAATATTAAATCTGCTAAATTTCTATTTCAAATTACGCCATTTCCAAACTATAGTCCTGTCGATTGTTTGCTTATTAATAATAAATAAAATCTCCTATCATTGGAAATAATTATTATTGCATTATCATTTACCTGCCTCAGTGGCGTAGTTGGTTAACACGCTAGTTTCATGTTGGACTAGACTGCCGAGGACGAGGTTATCGAAGTTCAAATCTTGGTCAGGTGAACTGGGGGTGGTTTTTTCTCAAAGGTTTTTCACTCTCCCTCCTCACAAATGTGGGTTCACTTCCTCTAAATTCAACCATCCCAATTCCTAACCCATTAGCACAATTAATACTTAAGTGTATAATCCGAACGGGTAGTAAGACACGGTGCTAAATAAATAAAATATAATTTGTTATCTATCCAAGATGTAAAATAATTTTCTTTAAAAATATATAATTTTAGTTAAAGTGAAAATATTTAAAATTTAATTTAAGATTAAAGGATTTGGGATTTGAAAGAAAATTTCAGATTCTTTTTTGAGAAATGTAGAATTCAACCCATCATTAATTTTAATGTCACGGGTTTTATGCCGCGATTCTTAGCTCTGACATTTAAATGAAACATCGATATTCAAATTTGGGTGATTTTTTTATTGATAATTATTATTTCTTTGCCGTTTCTGTTTATTACCGACAAATTGTAAATGTATTCAATGTGACCTTGCACAAATCAAATAGGGCCTCTTTTAAAAAAAAGTCGTCAGTTTTTAGTTGTTTTGTTTTAGCCACATCTCAATACATTATATAAATGAATTAGTTTAAACTAGTTGAAAAATAACCTATGGACATGGGAATTAAACCCAGGACCCTTTGTATTAGCACGCCAATGCTCTACTACTGAGATATCCAGGAGTCCTTCAGTGTTCAGGTTCTTCACTCATAGTCTAAGGCTGAGTCTGTGATGGATGTGGTCCCCTCTGTACAGATAATGATTTGCAAACTGGGGGTTGATTTTCATTTTATAAATAACTAACATATTGTTAAAGCAATGTTGGACTCGTGGAAAATGTCGAGGGATTGGAATTGAGAATAACCGGAATCATGACATTTTAAATTGTCTTTAAATTAAACATTGAAAGGAGGATAGAAAGGGAAGACATATACACTTATAAGAAAACTGTTGAGTCTTAAAGTTCTCATGAAGGGTACTGGGGTACCCCGAAAATTAAATAATTGTTTGTTTTGTTGTGAACTTTAAGACTCAACAGTTTTCTGGTGTGTAGGCCTTAGCCTTCGATCCTCCTCTCAATTATTAATTTAATATAGCCATTTGGCGTCATTTTTTCTTTAATTATCATCTTTGAAAACTGTGCATGGGCTTATGTTAAATCTTGAGCATGGATCTCATTTATTTTTTTAAACATTTGTTCAAACTAATTTCACAAATTAATAAAATATGAAACATCCAAAATGAACGTTGTAAGTTTTTTTTGTTTAAATTGTGGTCAAAATTTACATTTGATTTACTTGTAAGGTCCATAGTGATTCATAGTTTGGGTCTAACTTATCGGTTCCATTCCCGCACAATCTTTGTACATTGTGAGCAAGCATGAGGTGACAGGAATGACAGGAGAATACAGATCTTTACAGTTTCTTAAATATTTCTTCAGTAGATACGTTCATTTTAATTTCCACACTTGGCATTATCAACAATTATTGTTGAGTATCTGTTATGAACATACCGTGATTTGAACAAGACTTTTTCTGGTTGTTTAAAAAACTGTAAGGACAAGTCACAATTCTCGTGACAGATATAAAATGATTGTTAAGATTATCAAGTGTATAAAATTAAACTAGACATCCAAATGAAGCAATATTTTGTTGTTTTTTGGTCAAAAATTTGTTTAGTTCTAAAGACTAAATTTTCTTTCCCCTCACTCTCTCCCATTATAGTTCCAAAACTGTACAGACGAGAACTGACGAATCCTTGGTGCAGTTCCTGCTGCAGTAAACAACTTGCCAAGTCGCACTCTGGTTAAGATTTAAAATAAAACAAACCCCATTTCATTGTAATGTTGATATATCCAGCCAGGTTCAGAGCCTGGTGACGCACTTCTCAATATATTCAAATATTAACAGAACATTGATAAAATGGAAGACGAGAGAAGTCTATCTTGGACCTAAGGGGGTTCAGTCGCACTTTAAGCCCACAGGTCCACAATGGTTCATCAAGAAAACATGGTTGAGATCCCTTCTGTCCTACATGTAGAGCCACACATACTTCCTGACCTATTGACGAGAATTGACGAGAGTTTGACGATTGCATGTTCTTGTTGTGGTAACGTGGATGTGTGGCTGGTGGATTGACACTTTAATTATGATTGTTAAATGCTTTCATTCAACTCAAATTTCATTCATATAATTTTACCAATTGCTGATCTAAATAAAATCAAAATTATTGTAATATGTATTAAACTAAGTAAAAGCTTAAATGTATTTTAACATACATACTATACAAATTGCTATAGATAATTAACCATACATTATTAGTATTTTTCTTTTTAAATTAATTAGTTTTAACTTTGAATAATAGCTAATTCAGCAATAGTTACAATTTAATCCCTGCCATTGCGATAGTGATGCCTAAGACCATTGGCACTGGAGCGGGGATATAAATAATAGAACGAAGTAAGAACTTGCAGTGTTGCCAAACATTATGCAGCAAAAATCACATAAATTGGTCAAATATTTAATTGTGGAATCCCAAACACCCTTTTTGTGAAGAATTTGTACTTTGTGGTTATAAATGTTGTGACTTGATCAAGGACGAAAGGACACTTCTCTACCAATATGTTGGATATTAGCGACTTTTAATCTAAGGTAACACATAAAGGTGAAGGTGAATTTTAAGGAAATGTGCAAACTTAGAGGAGAAACCACAGTATTGTCGATTGTTCAAGGCACTTTCTTTTACGCACCACCCCTCAGAGTAGTAATAATTACTGCTCAACACCCTCCGTTGTTAAATAAATACCTAAAAACCTGCCTAGGTGGCTGCACCACTCTCCCAATAGACCAGACCAGAGTCTGTACTCACCCTGACGAGTCATCGTGCTGATTGTTCCAGCTGTTTGCCCTGTGGTCCTGGTTGCCGGTACGTATCACCATGTACCAACCTCGCCTCCTCTACACCACCGAGGAACACGGCTGCAGTCTCACCACCTTCTATGTGCGAGTGGAGATGTATGAGCCCACCCTTCTCATGATCAAGACTTGCAACAATGAGGTGAGACACTAAGCTCGTAATATCAACAATCCACGATTCACTTTATATATTGCCAAGAGCCGGTGTTCTCAACCAAAGTCTAACTACCCGCAGGTTTTCGGTGCTTACTGCTCGTCGCGCTGGTACGAGCGCAATCTCAAGGACGACCACGGAAACAGGCAGGCATACTTTGGGACAGGGGAGTCGTTCCTGTTCAGCCTGTACCCTGAGCGGGCCAAGTACCCCTGGGTCGGGATAGACAGCTCCCAAGACGACCCCAGCCTGGGACACTCAGCGGAGCTGTTCATGGCGGCCGACACCAAGATGCTCACCATCGGGGGAGGGTGAGTACAATGTCCTAGACTCGCATCAGTGGTCGAATGGTCTCACGTAACTCTCTAAAATGCTTCCTTCTTCATTCCTACCCCATTGTGGATAGCCTGGACAGGTAGTAAGACGCAATGATAGAAAACTAACCTCAATCTACCTGACATCTTAGCTTAGTTGGTAGTGTGTCTACCTACTGAGTGAAGGGTCCTGGGAACTATTCCCGGCATGGCTGAAATATGTGGGTCTTCCCTTTCATGGCGATGAATTAATGGATGGGGGCTAGATTTAAGTTAGTTTGTAAGTTGTGTGCTGATATAATCACAAATGATGGTGTATCACTTTGTCTCATCTTGTGTCCTCAGGGAAGGCCAGGCCATCTGGATGGACGAGAACATCAGGTTCGGGAAGACGGACCACTGTGTAACCTTCAACAACCCTCCACTGTGCGAGAGCGGCGACTTTGAGATTAGAGTACTGGAGGTGTACGGGTTTGTCGGGGTGTAGGTCCTTCTTCCGGACACATATCAGTAGTTACATACGTGTTAAAATAACTAACTCTTCTCAGAATAAAGAGGGTTCAGGACATGTTCATTCTATTTATCCTCCTGCCGATGTTATTTTGTTTACAGTGTAGGTTGGTCACATCCGGTTCAAATGTTTACCATCCTTGGCGGTAGTTACGGTGGGAAATAGTAGTCGAATAAGACTGAATTTTCCAGTTGGTGACTGAAACCATTTTTTCCTGATTTACTTTTCCGAAAGTAATGCACTGATGCGTGGGGGAAAACAAAATAGTACAATAATGTTTAATTTCCCTTTGTACTATTTATTCTCACCCTTGCAACTTGGTTCCAATCTTGTGTTCAGTAATTAATGATAACATAACTTTAATTTTAAGCTATATATATTGTAGATTTACAAACCTACTATCCCGTTGAAATGTCTAGTCAATAAATTGTAAATTATAATTCCCACTTTCTTTTATTAACCTATCTTGGTAGGTCTGTACAAAGTGCTTGTTGTCAACCTGATAGTGTTGTTTTGAACAGATAGAATAACTCGGATGTTTCAGCATTTTAAGTTGTAGTTCTGGGCCACAATCTATCAAAGTCAGTCAATTCATCGGCTGAATACTTTGATTATTTTATGTTGTCACATATTGCCAAACTCATTGATGCTTGATTCTGCTCTCCATTCTACTTAAGATTTGTGTATTGCCATGTAAGAATTGTATTCTCCTGGAGTCAAAATTAAACTCTCTCCATCTGGTATACAAACTGAGGATCTTGTCCAGGCCGGTGTATAACCCTCCAAGCATACATAGTATTAATCCATCACGCTTGTTTGTTTCAACAGCATGTTTACTTGAATATATCAACTTGGAGCATATGTAAAGGCTGTGCAAAGCTTCAAAAAAAACACATACTATTATCTATGGCTTTGCTTCAACAATTACAAAGCTTTGTCAACCAAAATATCCAATTATGTTCACTTATTGCCATTTTTAGGTGCTATGTGCATTACAAATTGATGATTATGGGAAAAATTCTGAAGTAATTGAATTGAATGTTATGAAAACTTGATTTATCGGATTATAGTATGAAATATTGCGCACAATGATGCAATAAAGCATTTTCCAAGAGATTTTAGTGGATAAAGTAATATAAATAAACAAATAGATTTTTTCTAAACATAAAACAACTAACCAAAACTATCCAAACTTCAATTCAGCTTCGAGAATATTTCTTATATTGAACTCGAGTTTACTTTGAATTGAAAATGTGGACTTCACACCCCTCTCTAAACATGAAATGTATTTTTAATATCTGTTTAATATCTGTGTTTCAATTGCTAAAATACAATTAATTGTTCCAAATATCTTAGAAAAGTTTAGAATCCGATTTAAGCAAAGATACAAAATGAAATGACAATAAAAAGAAACACTTTCACTTTTAGCTGTGAGCCCCGCAGCAGTGACTTTGGGGAGTGACATCACTACAAAGAGAAATTTCTTGTTTGAGATAAGATACTCAGTTTTGTTTCTGCAATACAAATGGAAGTCCACTCAAATGAGTTTACCTTGATATTCCTTTTTAAAAGCTTGTTTCATATTATGATACATAAAATGTTATTTTTAATATCTCGGACAGTTCCTATTTTGGTTATCATTGACTCAGACAAGTCGACCCTTTGTTAAATGTATGGGAAGATGGACAAGTCTTGTTTTACTGTCGTATTTGACCAGTATGTGAATATGTTTAAAAGATTGAGACATTATTTCTAAGAACAGACTGTCATTTGTTAACATCAACATAATTTAAAATGTGATTTTACTTTTTATTCCTGCTCTTCAGAATGGAATTCATTTTAATCTTGAATACTCAAAACTCCAAACAAATACAGTAGAGAGTCGACTATCAGAACTAATAGGGACCAAGGGTGGTTCGGATAGTCAAACACAAAACAATATAGGAAACAACTGTGGCAATAAAAATACAATAAACATTGCAAAACATATTTTTATTATTAAAAAACTTAAATTATTTTATAACATATAAAAAATTCTTGACAAAGTTTCTTTCTGAAGTGAACAGCTAAGATGGATATCCACAGTATCAAGAAAAGTATGCTAACAAAAGTAATTATTAATTTTTGTTTGCACCATTTTTGATTGTCTATTTCTGGCTGCTAAATCACGCAACCTTTTTAAAAGAAGAAGTTGGGTTGGTCAACTTTCTGTCTGCTTTTCGTACCACACCATTGCAGTAATTACTTGGGCCCCTTTCATTATCGCTAGCGATGTTTCCACATCCATCATCTTCATCTGGCATTTCGTCTGTCTTGGAGATAACTTCTGTCTCATCTTCATTCATGATTTGATAACCAGGGTCATCAATATCATTTTGAAACCAGGATTCTGTATCTTCTCTGTCACGTTCACAAAATCTTGGAATGTTCGGGAACATCACTACAATTTCTTCCAAATCATTATCAGGTTTTCTCTCCTCTGGAAGCAGCTTATCCCAAGCTTTTTTTAGGTTGTTTTGTGTTGGCACATTCGTTTGGTATAAACTCGTTTTTGTACCATTCCGTGAACAATTCACCCTCCACGCATTTTTCTGGGCTTTATAAGAAAGTGGGAGACATGTTATATTTTCTTAGATTCTCCGATCATCAAAAGTAGCAACGCATGGTTTCCAGAAGCATTAGCAATTAAAAGAATCCTAACCCGTGCTTTGCTTGCTTTAAAACCTGGGGCTTTAGCTTCTTGTGTTGAAGCAAGTGATTTACTTGGCAGAGATTTCCAGACCAGCCTGGTTCATCATCACGAGTGTGTCCTTCTCGTGTAAGAAACTTTTAAAGGTTTCAACTGCTGGTGAGTCACCAGACAATGACTCTCCTTGGATCTCTAATTCCCGAATGCCATGGCGAGATTTGAAGTCAGGTGGACCACCAAGTTTTGCATTCATTTCTAGGTTGTTGTTTTTTCGCAAAGTGACGGGCCAGATATTGGTCCCCCTGCTCCTTCTCTACACAAACCATAAAAACAAAGTGTCTTCTAATCTTTCAACAGTACATGTTTCTTACTCTTAATATCAGAAATAGTAACCTTAACTTCATTATAAAATGTTGCCAGTGACGAAGCCGACTGACCCTTTTGTAATCTGTTAATGATTTCAATTTTATTTTCAATAGTTCCACATTACAACGTATTTTATTTGTAGACGACATTTCACTCACAAAACTAAAACCTTCAACTGCGAACAAAAGATCACAGAATTGTTCGACACAACAACTGACACGACACTGACAAAATGAGGAGTGGAGTGTAGTGGCGCGCAGCTTACGATCGGGTGTGGTGCGCAAGGTCATTGCATGGCACTGCCGCCGTGCGGGCTTTTTTAATTTCTCTCGTGTCGTTCATTTGCTGTGTCACATTATTTAAAACAGGCGTTCGGATAATTGACATTCGGTTAGCCGACACTCTACTGTAGAGTTTAATTGAATCTAGCCTAGCTCTCAATCTGGTCCCAGTTCTATTAAAACTCTTTTCTTAGCTTTTCATGGAGATATTAAATTATGCAAGCACAGTTGATAGTACGGTAATTAGAGGTTTAATTTGTTGTGCAATATTTGAGACTTTTTGCGTTTTTCTTTCTCGAGTTAAAGTTGCAATAATTATTATTACTATTACCACTATTACTGTGGTTGAACTATAAAAAACATTAGAATAAAATCTTATAATCTATTAAACATAAACAGCTAAATAGATTATTATACTAACGGAAGTTATCGTAGTAATTATCTAATTCTTTCAATGTGTGGATATCTTGACAGTTAAATTGTAGTTGGAAAATTTACTTGTACAGACTTTTCCTGTTTGTAAAAATATTGTATTAATTAGTTATTATTTTTTTAACTGACCGAATAACTTTACAGGCAGTTTCTTTGGGATTGTTTTCATATTATAAATTGAGTTGCAAGGTTTTTTTGTTGTTTTTTCTTGTAAAATAATACTTACCGGGTGGGACACGAATATTTGTCGCAGTGATTACCGGTAGTGTTTCAACTTGAGTGTCTACATGTTATAGAAGTCACAACGTACCTTTATTGTTATTAAATATCACACTTTTCTAGTATCTTCTTTTATATTAATTACTATGTTGTTTTTACTTGAAGACCCTCGCTCATGCATAAAGTTTATGTTGTTGTCAAACATATGAGAAGGGAGGAACTGGAAAGTTGGTAAAATGATTGCTGCTAGTAGCGCCGTACTCAGAACAGTGATTATTTTGCTTTACTTTCGTTGAAACGTGAAAGTAACAATTTCATGTTGAATAATTGTTGCCCCTTAAATTTGTAGTGATGCTGAATTACTGCAGTTAAAATTTGTTGTGTGTTTTTAAGTGTTAGACTGTGGTATTAGTTTATAAAACAAAAAACTGTTGCTCTGAAATTTCATTCTATGTTATTTGTTGTGATCATTGCTGTGGGCCTAATTGAAAATAATAATTAAAAGTTAACATTTCCGATGACACAATCGTGTCTCACGAGTGTTTTATTAATGTTTTGGATGTTTAGTTTGTTGGTATCAAACTCTTCGTAGCTTAGCTTTAAATGTCGCAGCTGTGGTGAGAAAAGTATTACCTCCCCTTTCTTTCCTCCCTGATGTTGAAATTGGACCAACTTTAGATTGAGACAAAAGTTTTAGAATGTAGAAGGGAGATTTCTTGTTGTCTGAATTTGTAATTGTTGATGAGTGTTTGTAGTATCGTCTCTAGTCTATAAATGTTGAACGGCTCTTGTTTGCTGTTTTACTTAGACAGCTTTATGTACCTTTTATTATTCGCCTGCCACCTGGTGGTAACCACACGAGTTATATTTGTACTGATCGTTGATAAGCTTTAGCTTAGTAAAATAGTCAAATATATTTGAAGTTTGTATTATATAAAATAGTTTTAAGTGCCGTGCCGGAATATTGCAAGGTACGCCAACACGATGAAGACACAGATATTGCCATTTAGAACAAACTGTTATATTTTACTAATACAATTCTAACTTGTTTTTTTGTTTGGTTTTTTTGAGACTGTTTTGTTCAAAGTTGTAGAGAAGGTTAAGTTGTAAAATATACTGTAACTTATATGTAGATATCAAGTGTATGTTCTGATAGTTATTCTATTTTTAAGAGTTATATCCCTTAACAAATTATAGAATTAGTGTTGTGTATGTTGTTTTGCTGCGCACTGGTTCTCAGTTTTGTGTTTGTAAATTATTTTTGTTTTTAAATAGAGAAGAATAAAAATCTAAAGTTAGTTCTGCGATGACATAATAAATAATGAATGATATACTTTATTCGTGATTACCACGCTGACATTTATACTGACTGTATTACATAATAATATAATATTTGTTGCTGTACTATCTTCGTAAGTAAACTGTAGCAGTGTTCTAAAAGATTGAGTTTGGAGTTTTCTTGGAGTTCACCTCCGGTTATATCATTTGTAATACCTGTTCCCAGGACTACTGCGCCGTTGGTGGGTAGTATAATTAGGGGAGGGGGAGATTGGGTCACCGAAACTACTTAGAACTAAAATAAAGATATCTATTCAATTTTAAATGATTGTTCTTATCACATTTTAATCAAAAGTACCAGTGAATGAGTGTGAGATGCCCAGAATACATAATTTGCGAAGCTATAAAATGGCAATAAATGTAAAACCTTCCCATTTACTGTTTCTTGATGTTCTTTGTCAACAATTTGAGCCAAACTTAGAAGGAACATTTGTTTAGTGGATATCGACTGTTACTGGCTTTGTAATCTATACGAGTAGTGGTAGGAGGATCATCTCACAAACTTAAATACATCAAAAATAGACACCCAGCTATTTTGTTACATTTTCAAAACACTTTTGCTCATATCATTAGAAAGTGTAAGTTGATATTTAAAGTGGACTGATCGATGATAATGTTGCTGGAATGACCTCTGGATTAAATTTACAGATAATAAGAGTATAAATACTTGGCATACACTGAACAAAGCTTCAATGGTATTTATGAATGTAGACTGCATTATGTCGTATTAGTAGTCCCAGGAATGTGTGGAACCTGCCAGACACCAAATTGTTTTATTGACACATCCGAAGGCTTTATAGTTAATTAGGTTAATAATTTGCAAGTGAGTAGGTTGTTTTTTTTACACTAATAGTTGTGGAACTATAACAATTGTGCATATTTTAGTCTTTCATCATCAACATGAAGTTTGTGAAGATAGGTTTCATCATATGTTTAGGTTTTGGGTTGCCAACACTTTTAAAAGATCACTGTTTTGTTTTAAGTGGTAAGTTTTTTAATTACCTGTTATATTTTACATTTAAAATAACGGTAACTTAAGTTTTCTTACACTGTTTCATAAATTTTAATAATTTCTTTTTACCCAATCCTAAACAATATTTTAAACATAATTAAAAGTACTTATTCTCTGTTTTGAAACATTATCTATGGTGTGTAATATATTGTATACATTGATAGCTTTTAATACAGGCATCGTATTTACATGGAAAAGAGAAAATTCTTGTCATTTTTTTATATTAATAATAAATTATTTTATGATTTTATCGTATTTCAAAATATTTAACTGAATAAAATATTTTTTCCACTCCGTGGGTGCATCATTGTAAAGAGCTTGTTTTCGTTACGTTCAACCACATGGTTTAAATTCCTTAGTCGACATTTTCATGCTATGTTAGACCTTTTGTGAAAGTGTTGTGAATAATATTTTTTTTTAAATGGAATAAAACGATAAATAAGCTTTGCGCCCGACCTCAGATAAATATATAAATAATATTGGTCAACTATCACATTCATACATTACCATACATTTTCATTACAGTCATCCAAAGTGACAGATGTCAACTGTTGGTGTAGGGCAGTGATTGCCAACCAGGGTACCGCAAGCCTGTGTCCTGTGAGAATTTTCAAAAGCTCGTGAAAAAATAGTACAACTTGTCACATTAAGGGTTCAATGTGACACATAAATAAAGCAAAGAAGCATCTTGAAAGTTTAGGTTGGTTAGGTATTTGATTGAAAGTTATTATTTAAGAAACAATAGAGATTTAGGGTGTGTTTTCTTAAAGACGGCTGAAGTGTGCGGCCCACACCCCTATGTTTGTTTTCTTACTCGCAGCAATCTTCTGTGATAGTAGCAGCTCCAGATTTTCCCACCATCTTGAGGATGAATCGTGTCTCCTGAAACTAGCATACCTGCCAAATAGATATTTATGAACACCAACATGCAAGACCCCAAGAAAAATATTTTTACGTGTACAGACAAACTTGTAGCATTCAAAAATAAAATTGGTGTTTGGACAAAAACATCTTTCTAGGGGTAATTTTGTAATGTTACTCCTATTTTATCATCTTCAGAGCATTACAACTGACAACCACCGTGAAGCCATTATGCCCCTGTTCTGGCCGTGTGGAATCTCTGGCTGAAAATCTGGACAAGTACTTCCCTTCTTGGTCATCAGAAGAGTATGATTGGGTCAAAAACCCTTTCACCGATTCTCCAACCAGTTCAGAAAATGTACTCAACTTGCAGGAAGAGGAACAAATGACAACTGAAGTATGATCGCACACTAAAAATTCAATTCAATGAACTGTCATTAAATATGTTTTGTATATCAGTGTAAAGAGAGTTTCTTGCCATCTCCCAGAAAGCTATAAACATATTGCCACAATTCTCAACATCGTACCAGTGTGAGCAAACATTTTCGAGTTTAATGAATGTAAAAACCAGACAGGAATATACTGTTGTCTGTGTAAGAAGAACTTTGTGTGCCTATCAAAGATGCAAACACAAATTAAGTTGTTGTGTTCAAAAAAGGAAGCATCAAGTTTCACATTAAATTAAGAGACAGTAGGAATAATTGTTATTCTATTGAAACTTGTATTATTTTCAGTTGTGAATTAATAACACAAAACTACTGCAAAATATGTACATGAAGTTTGCTTATAACCAGTAAGCCAGATGTAAACTGAAAAGTTTGTAATTTTTTTATTGACAGTAATATTAGTAAGCTAAATATTAATAGGCAGCAAATACTCGTGTAATATTTTATTCAAAAGTATGATTTATTATTATTATTTACTACTCATCCTACTGCTTTACCTATCTTTATTTAAAACGAGCTGGTAACAAAAGTATGTAGTACATGCTAGTGTTGTCCTTATACCGGCAAGTACAGTTTTAGTCTTGATCTTGCAAACCAACACTTAAAACACACAAAAATTGCAAAACCGGGCAAGTACCTAAGCACTTAACTAGCCTTGGTGTTAACCATTAAAATACCGAGTCACAGCAGGCCTATTTTTCAGTAGAGAATAATTTCTTACGCCTGCTTCGCCAGTTGCAATGCAATCAGGCTTTGGTTGTCTAAGGCAGGGCTTCTCAACCTAGGGGTCACGTAAATAGTATTAAGGGTTGCAGGACATTTGAAAAAAAACCTAAATAATATGTAACTAATCTCTCAACATGACAGTAATACTAATAACCTACCAATTTTAAGCTGGGTAGCAGACAACAGGTCCTTTGTACAGGCTTGGCGACAGGGAGATTAACAAAAGGTTTGAAAGTATTTTCTGTGGTGACTAATTATTAGCGGCTTGTACCTTGCAAGAGACAGAGATAGATAGAAACACTAGCAGGTAGATTGCAAACCTCATCATCAGTACTAACCACAACAGTTCACCAACTCTTGTCACTTGATAGTTTAACCCAGTGTGGAAGGTCTTATTAGCAGTTTGTGATCCATCGTGTTCAGAGCTCTTGCTAGTTGTTCACTGTTCAGTGTTAGTTGCACAGTGTTAAGTTTTTTAGTTGTTTTTCTAGTATCTCTGATGCACAAAGATGTACTGGACCAGCAAATAATTAACTGTAACCAGTTATTGCCTGCCATCATTTCAAAGACAAATTACAATAAGATCGAAACTATACTACCTACTATACTACTGGATAAGTAGTTAGATTTGTCAGACTAAGGGCCGGTCTTATGACTCCTGGATAAAAATATCCGTCACAAAGTACCTGATAACTTTTATCTGTAAGTTAAAATTGTTGTTGCCATAGTGACGCGTTGTTTTTAATGAGGTTTCGCCAATCAGAATCTGTTCTTAGGTTAAAACCCTGGTTCACGTGTTTAGTAGGCACAGGCTCTCTAACTATATAAAGTTAGAACATTTAATTCACACTTTTACATAAACTGAAAAGCTATTTGTAGAGTTATATTAATGTAAGAACAACTTATCAAAATGTGAATACAATCAATGAAATTTTGTAAACATTGAACCAAACTATTAGCAACATTTTGGCAGACAAAGCTAGCAGGCAGATAAATTCAGTTCATAATACGTGTAAAATATCAAAGTGTCTGATAACCTTTATCTGTTAGCTGATTTTAACCTCCCGGTAGCAATATTTATCCGGTAGTCATAAGACCGGCCCTAAGACAGCAGATAATACTGAAGCTATAGATCCTGCACTAACAAGAATGTGCAGTTATATAAAACTGAAGATATTTCTCATTCGCGCACAAAAAAGAAGAAATGTGTCCAAGAAAATTTCTACAGATCTGAACGCTATACTACAAGATGCGATTAAGGTTATCAATTTTATTAAAAGTTGTGTCCTTAATAGTCGCCTCTTTGCAAATGTAATGTGATTAAATGGAATCCAATTTCAGAACACTTTTACTAGATACAGAAGTGCGATGGTTGTCAAAGGGACAAGCATTGAGGCTATTAGTGTTAAAAAATGAAATACTATTTTTCTGAAAATAACAATATGTCAATTTCTTTCATAATGAAAATTGGCTGTGCAAATTATGCTGTCAGATTTATTTGAGAAACTCAACGAACTTAATATGTCTCTCCAAGGGGAGAGAACAAATATTTTTACACTGAAAGATAACATTTTTTCATGAAAGCCTGAATGTTAACATTTTGGAAGAATAAAGTATAAAATGACTCATTTGAGGATTTTATTGTTGATAAGATGCTAAGCTTCGACTTGGTTAGGCAGATATTAATTTATCATTTGGTATGCTTGGAAAACAATTTTGAGAAATATTTTCTACCGGAATTAGACAATAATCAATTAGATTGGATTCAAAACTCTTTTATTGTGGAGATGGGAAATGTGAAGCATTTCTCGTTGAAAGCCCAAGAAGAATTTGCAGAACTTTCATGTGATTCAAACCTCAAACTTTAATTTTCAAGGAAAAACTTGAACAGTTTTTGGCTTGGTGTTAAAGCAGAATTTCCAATATTGTCGGTGTTGGCGATGGCAGCTCTACTGTCATTTGTTACCACCTATTTGTGCAAAACGGCATTTCCAACAATGACTGCAATTAAAACCAAATACTGCTCAAGTCTTAGGAATATCGAGATCGCTATGAAAGCAGCAGTGACAAATATTAAGCCACGATTTGAGTTATTGTCAGAACAAGCAATCACAGCCATCCCATTAAAGGTAAAACGTATTCTTATCTTTTGTCAGCCTTCAGTAAAAATTTTATTCGGTATATTCAAATTTGATATTACAAATTGATTGATATTTTTTATTTACAATTTTATTAATTATATTTTTCATGTCAATATACTATGAACACATATTTTTAATATAAATTATTTGAAGAAATTTTCATTTTTGATATTTTCATACGCTATTTTTTAGTCAACATAATTCTTTAATGATATAGCTATACTTATATTTAAGATACTTTCATTTTTCGCTCAAACAGGGTTCATACAAAAACCGGTAAATCGACTAAAGTCCGTTCATCATAGGAATTGTTTGCTGAAAGGTATTTTTCCCTACTAGAAATATATTATATAGTAGGATATTGGTAGGAAAAAATACCTTTCGGAGAGAAATTCCTACCGTGAATGGAGTATATATACACAGTGTTACTACTAATTGCATTTATGACAGAGTGAAGGGTAATGAACAATGGTATCTGGTCCAAAGGGGGTCACACATGAAAATAGGGTGAGAAGCCCTGGTCTAAGACACTACCCACGCAATAGACTCTACTTACAATTACATGGAGATCAGGGTTTGAATACCGATTGGGTGAACTGGATTTTTCCAATCTCCCTTCAAGCAAATGCAGGTAGGTATATTTCCTCAATACATCTTCTTATCCCTAATATATTGGGTGAAAAAAATATATATATTATATAAGAGTCTTGGTCTCAAATATATAAAAACACTCCTTAGCTATTTTAAGGTTGTTAAAACATGAATATATTAACTTGGGGTCACCAAGTGGGGTGACGATGACCAAACATTTATTTGATTTTATAGAATATGTTTGATAAGTGTTGGGGAGAAGTTGGTTGCAAACAAACTTTAGATTACAGGATAATTTAATATATCTTTAAAAAAATATATATATATATATATAGTTATGATTAAATATAAAACACTGAAAGATTAAAATACTAAAGAATAGGACTTATTGAATTTATTTGACTGGTTATGACTTATTTTAGAACAGGTTTATTCAGAAGGAAGACTCATCTAAAATGCAGTGTCCCCCGTTGCTAAGTTTACAACTAGGCAAATTGAAAAGAAACGTTCGGCCACACTGGTTTTTTTTTCCTTTTTGGCCATGTAAACGATCCACAAATGTTCCTTTAGGTATATTATGTTTTACATACTTCAGTCATTATAATTTTATCCTTCAAATATAAATTTAATGCTTTTTCCATTTCATGTTCACTGTATTGGCACAATTTCTTGCTATTAGGCTTCGGAATATATTTCCCTGGCATCTTGAACAGTGACAATAGTGGTAAGTTTAGTTAACGGTAGACAACTATATTTGAAGCTAAGGCCTATCTTGGCTGTCATAATCAAATGCAACTAGATTTATAGGCAATTTTATATTGTGATCAATAAAATATGAAGAATAGGCCTATTGTTGTGTTAACTCACAATTTATTGATATCTTATATTTTTCTTAAAAACATAACCTTTAAAATTACCAAAGCACTATAGTATGGATTTTAGATCATTTTTAATTTTTTATCAATACTCATTATTAGCACCCTTCTAAATATTAATAAATCAATGTTTACCTTGCTTTCTTTAAAATTATTTGTTTTAAAAATCAATTCTCCAAAGACATCAACACCATATGCAAAATTAAAAGTGTTACAGGCTGATCAACTTGCACAATTTTATATTTTTAGATACTATTTAAGTTAAAAATCATTGTTTCTTCTTGCTATCATATGAGTTGTGTTCAAAAGTCTTGAAACCTTGTTTTTGTGTTTGAGCTATAGATAAACATCCAGCATCTATACTTCTCCAGGGTTAAAAACAATTGAGGAGGCTAGTTTCAAAACGTTCTTTGTCCACCTGATGTCGAAAATTAGATTTTGATATCACCATATTCTTCATACATTCCTCTTTGGTTAAAACATCTTTATTTTTGACCAAAATGTTCTCTAAATCATTTTAAATTGGGTTTAAATATGAGGTTTTGAATCAAACTGTCTCTAGTCCACATATAAATGGCGGCCAAAAAATAGTACTAAAAGGTTTTAAGTTTTATTTTCAAAATGACTCATGTCTATAGGAGAACATAAAACACCCTGCCACTTTGTTTAGTGGACAAAAGACAGTATGAAACTAATCAATCTATCTACCACAGAGAAAAAATACCAAAATAATTTAAATCGTTATTTATTTCTCATAGTTTCATGGAGAATTTCAAGAGTGGTAACCCTTATGATCAGCTGGAAAGGCTTGAATTCAAATTCTGTTGTGTGTGTATTAATCATTGAAGTTTGGTGTTACTCTTATCGTTTTCTTAACGAGTTAAGTGAGATAGATTGTTTTTATTTTTTTTTATTTTAGTGCATTAAAAGCTTTATTTAGATAATTTTCAGAAAGGTTAAGAATGAAAAATCGAAATGTTTAATATGTGCAATAGCCTAGCCATGTATTAGTTTCAAACAGTTGTGCCCGATATCTCGGGCTGTAAAATTAAACCAGTCCACTGATTCTTTTTTGTGAAATTTTAAGTCTCTCTCTTGGTTAAACCAAGACAATGATTAGCTATATTAATTTTTTTAAATAGCCTTAATGAAAAGTGGTCATTGACGCATAACTGACATCCGAATAGAAAGTCCAAACTGTGTTTTTAAGAATTTTTTCCTCTTTAATAACAGTGAAAAGACATTAATATAATTTCTAATTTTTTTCTTAACATGTTTTTCTAAGATACAAAACTTTTTTCCCGTCCATACTGTTCTAACATAGCAATTATTATTTTATTATTTTCATTTGGAAAATAAAAGTTGCTTTCATTGCAAAAAAATAGGTTTGGATATAAATTTTAAACCAAATTGTCTCTTGTCCATACTTTAGTTCCAAAACGTCCCTTGTCCAATTTAATTTATTTAATTACAAATAAAGTTTTAGTCTTAAAGTGTTAATATTAAGGTGAGACTCTCCCACCTGATGGTATAAGAAATCTCTTTAAAATATTCATGAGAGGATGAGTTCATATTTTAAATATAAATATGATTTTCTCGATTTCCCATAAATTTAGGAAAAAAAGACGAGCCGTTTTGAAAATAAGTTACTCATTATGCTAAACTATTTTTTTATAAAAAAATATTTAAGTTTAATTGTTTATAAGCATCCATACTGGACCAAAAATGTAATGAGAATGTATGTTAAAAAATTAAGTTTGTAATTGATTAATTGTAATAAGAAAAATAAACAAATTTTAAAAACTTGGTCGACTTCACCCCATTTGAGGGTACATAAGTGTATTATACAAACGATAATAGCCCAGTAGTCCTTGGTGCTGTGGCCTTTTCAGTTTCTCTTGTGTAAACGCACTCAGACCACAAACACGACCTGCTTCGGTGGTCGCATGGTATTAAGGTACTACTCTTGCAATCTACTGGACTGCCAATGACAGGTAGATCAAGGTTCGAACCAGGTTGGGTCTAATGAGGGTAGTTTTTCACTCTGCCTCCATGCTAATGTAGGTACACTTCTTCTAAATTCAACCTTCCTAATCCCTAACAAACTAGTGTTATTAGTACATAGGCGTATGACTAGAACAGGTAGTAAGACGTGGTCAAATGGGGCAAGTGCAGCTTGCCTGTGAAATATCTGTGTGGTGAGGAGAAGCAAGTGCACTTGAAAATATAATATAAAGCAAGTGTTGTGATGAAAGTAAACCAGCCTCGTATGAGCAAAGTGATGCTGTAGAGAATGTAGAGTTTGGTGACTGTTGAAAGTATTTAATAGGCAAGAATAATACATTACATTTATAAATTATATTGACTACATAAAGTGAACTAAGAACTATTTAATTTAAAATCCTGGGTACAAAGTTGTCAAACAAGTAAAAATATATGTTGTGGCAGTAAAATTAAAGTGCTGAACATACAAATATTGTGTTTGTTTCTATCCACCTGTCCTGTACCTTCATACAAATAGTGTTATTCCTTGAACAACTGCATTAGAAAACTTTGAATTGTGGCATAAAATTATTTTTAAAAAAGTTTCACTATGAGTACTTCTCAGTAGCTTGTAAGATGAAATAATTTGCTGTACAATCACTGGATAAAGTCGCCAATATAATTATAATGGAAAATGATTTTTAAAAAACCCCAAATAAGTGAATATTGAGTAAAGAAAGCCAGCCTGGGGAAAGAGTAAAAAATGTGCCAAGGATCCAATGCACTAATGTGACAACTTTCTTTCTTCTGACTTCTATAGTAGAAATACTCACACACAATGAAACAGAAGAGAGTTTATATTTTGGTATTACATCCCTGCTTTAGCCCAATTTTCTTATAAAAGGCCATGTCCAGACAGCTAAAAAAAAAACTTGATCTACTTTTTCACATATTCATACATCAAGCAATCACTTAACCTTGGCTACAAAACGTACATTTTGACTAAAAGATACTAGTGTCCATTTGCAACAAAATCAAGGTAGGTCTTTATGTATTCCATGCATATATTAAAAGCTTGCATAATAAATGTAACCTAAAGTCCTGTTATATACTATTAAAAATAATGTTTCTGCACAATTTAAATTCTGCTAAACATTGACAAAGTATTAATCATAAATAATTTCTAAAATTAAATTTTTAAATATTTCTTCTGTAATATTAAACTAATGATGCCAAATGTTGGAGTATATCGTTCAAAATTGAGTCCTTCTGTGCATGTCCCAAATAGATAGTGGCTAGTAGGCCCGCGATTAAAAGAGTCGACAAAACATGAATGGTGTTAAAATGACACTCAACAATAATAAACTTGAAAAACCAGTTCAATTTTTTTTTATCTGCTTGGATGTATGTTTTTTTACATCCACTAATGTTTCCAGCTTGTGGTCAGTTTTTTATTCAAGACATATATTTTCCACTATCGGATGGCTAGGCCTGTCGTAACTTCATATGTCTATAATCTAACTTAAGACCAGGACAAGCACAACATCCAGTCCCTAGCCGTTAATTCAACTCTATGAATGGGTTAACCCACATTTCACCAATGATACATTTTTCAGCCATGCCGGGAATCGAACTCGAGACTTAACTTAGTAGACAGACACTCTACTGACTGAACCAAGGTGAAATATTGGAGACTACATTCCCTTTATGGAGTTTGCATCAAACTGTTTTCTAATGCATCTTTAGCATGAAAACTCAACAGCCATTTTCTTCTAATGTTCTTTTTCTTTTTTTAAAAGTTTTCCCATGTTTAAACTAGACTGAAGATATATTTTGACATGACATTTAACAGAAACATAATAGAACAAAATGTATTTTGTTAATTTTTGAGACCAAGCGGACATTATAGTGTTGGGAAAATGCAATACAAAAACTTTTACAAACATTAAAAGGTGAAGAAGGAAAGAAAAAAAACAAGTTTTATATGCAAAATAAATAATAAAATTTGGTCAAGAGTATGATCGATAACCAGCTCACTTAACCGGGTAATGATGCGTTATGAAATGATGTGAACACACTCATTTGGAAGTTTGTTAGTAGACATCATAATTCCTATTTTACTCTAATACAATTCTTAAATTTTAAGCTCAATTTTTGGATTTCTCTTTCTATAAACACCTCAAAGAGTGTAAATAGTTAAATAATATAAAGACCTTGTTGATTTGTGCAAGACCATGTTGAGTTACTCAATTTTGAATGTTGCCATTTCGTTTGGATACCAGAATGTTCCGTTATTGGTATTGTGACAAATTTTAATTCTTGACTCTTTTGGTAGCAGTAAAGATTTGGCTCTACATCTCATTTTATTACCAAATTAATGTAATTACAAACTAGTTATAGTAAAATATTACCAAGAGAAAGTAAAACAGAGGAATTTGCACACAACATAAACAACTTGTTCAAATCATGTCCCATTGAGTAAAGTGTTTAGACAGCCCATCATGGACATCTTGTATTGGAACTTCTTTTCATCGCTCAACTTCTTCATATCTGTGAGCAAACTCTGGAGGAAGAGCATGTCTGTGTCGGGATCAGAGAGTTTCTGTTGTTTGGCAACGGATGACGACAAATTCCTGTTGTCACCGGGTCGCTTACCCAATGGCTCTATAGTGTTGTTGTCAGTCACAGGAAAATCGAGATTAAATGTCTGGTTGCAATGAGACGAATCGTAAAAGCTTCCAGTATCCTGGGAAACTTTACCGGCAGAAAGTTGGGCCTTCTTTCTCATCTGTCGGTAATTCCTGCGCCTCCGTTTTATTTTCTCACTCCAAGATTGGGTTTCATGAGGATCTTGACTCACAGCTTGGTCGGCTGTCGCGGGAGGTTGCTGTGGATTCATATAATAAGCAGACTTAAACTTGTTTGTTGTTCCCGTGAGATTGGCCACAGCGGCAAAGATGTCAAAGCCGTGCGGAGATTGGTCAGTCTTAAGAGCAGATTTAGTGTTACGGTTGTTCTTGCGGCGTCTCCCGAACCGTCTGTTATTGAATTTCGGACCAAAGTCATCGCTTGGGGAATTATTGGCTTCTTTGTTTTGTTTACTAACGGTTTCTACTATTTCACAATCAACGTCTTTAGCAATGTCAACCTTGGGGTAGTTATCTATAGAAACAAGATCTCCCATGACCAGGGTTGAAGTATTATTTTCATGTGGTGGGGGCATTGAATTGAATGTAGAAGTTTCGACCAGTGCATCGGACTTTGAATTTAAGGTTGAATTTTCAACCCCTGTGACATCTTTTGGCACATTTTCAAGTAACTTGACTTCATTATCATCATTTGAAAGTTCCTTCTCAGGTAAAGAGTCGCTTGGTTTGACTGGATCATTCATTTTGTGCGCAGGAAAACACTGAAATAGAATAAAACGGGTTAATTTAATCGGCCAATATTTCAGACAAAAAAAAGGCAAAACCACCAATAGGCCCTACACATTAATTATGTACTTTAGGTTAACTACATGAGTAACAATAATTTCCACCTGCTTTGGTTGTCTAGCGTGCTATTCTTGTGTTGGACTAGACTGCTGATGGGGAAATCGGGGTTAGACCTCGGTTGGGTGCACTGGGGGTGGTTTTCCCTAAATGAATTTCCACTCTCCCTCCATGCAAAGGCAGGTGAATTTCCTCTCAATTAAGACTTCTTAATCTCCCATTAGTGTAATTAGTACATAGGCGTATAACCTGGACGGGTAGTAAGACGTGGTGCTAAAAAAACAAACAATTTCTCTAAAATATAGTTTAAAAATGACATTTGGACACAAGAACCAAACCCAAAACCCTCGACCTAGCATGCCAGTGCCTTACCACTAACTATCCAGAAACTTTCCTGCCCTTAGGGTCATTATTCAAATATAATTTAAGGCAAGGTCTGTGATGGACGTGTGTATTGAACCTCAATTCTAACATTTTTAACTTAATAGGGATATTTCAAATTCATTGTACGTTTAGTGATACACAAGAGGATGAGGTTATGGCAAAGTTTCAATGGAGTGTGAAATATTCATTAGTCGCATAGCGAAGAAAACCTCTTTGACAATTAACATATTGTATACCCAACCAAATTTGATGAATATTTGCTAAATTCTTTATACAAACGGTGTAACTCATCATTTGTCTCCTACCGATTGTTTAAACCATAAACCATTTTCTCTTTATAAGAATTATATAAGTTAAAATGGTAAACTTTATGCTAAGAGAAATACTTTTAAGAGATCTACCTTTTTGCATTCAGGTTAAATATTGACAAAAACCTTTCTAACAGTGCACGAGTTTGTTTACTGGAACAAACACAAAACTTTTCTCTATGACCTTAGTCTTGTAAACATGGTTTGAAATTTGACATTTTCCTCTCTGAACAATCCACATATTATCATTGAGCGCTAAATGTTTAATGGGATGTGGGGACAGTCACAACACAATGTATTGTCATTTGTATTTTCCTCCTCCCCTGTTTGTTCTTACAACTCCACATTATCAGCCCACTTTGTTTCTGGCTTTTAACAGTTTCTGATCGACTATTTTAGGGCTTCAAGTCCATAGTTTTGTCCCAAAGGCTGCCCTCTCACTAGTTAAGATAAGATCCCCTATTTCCACTACTAAGTAAGAGCGTTTGATACAAACCATGTTGCCGAAGCAGTTCATGATCATTTGTTTTTTTACTAACTTATACGCTACTCATGACTTGTGCCTTTGTAGCCCTGTTGGCGCTTGTGAAAGTGTCACAAACGCGCTTAGACCCTGTTTCAAACAGCAAATAGCGCTGTGGTCTCAAGGCTGTTGAACATTCAACAAAATGAATACAGTATTCGTTAGTGAGTGTATATTTAGCATCCATAAGGAGTTGGTTTTTATATAAATAAACTTTTAAATATCCATAGTTATCAATAAAATGACAAAATAAAGTGTCAATACAATTCTAAGAACTTAAAACGTTTTCCTAATTCCTTCTGTTGCTAAGCTTAGCAATATCTGGGGTTGGTCTCTTCTCTTGGGTGATGGTGCCATAACCTGGTTTTGTGGTCTGTTTGGAGGTCAAATTTTTCTTTCAGAGACCGATATGTTTCATCCCAGCGGTGGATAGCAAATGGGTTTGTATTCATATATTAAATTGATATAGTCTCTAACTTGACTTATTCATTTTATCAAATAAGGGTCATCCTTTCACTGTCAATCACTCTTATTAAATACACGCTATAAAAACTAGTAACTTATAGGAGTCCACATGGTAGGCCTAATAATTATTACTTGAATTATTCAAATTCAATTTCTTTCAAAAACGTTTGCAAAATAAGGGTTTAATATTTGTTAGTTTGAAAGATTAGGAATTCAATGTGCCATTGATATTGTTTCTACACATTACTTATTGTAATATTGGAAAATATTACTAAAATACTTCAAATAAACGCAAGCTTTTAAGATAGATTTTAATTCTGTTGAAAGAACCCATGGGCGTTTATCAATTTATGGTGAATTAACTTGTGTGGAATCCTCAACAAATTTAGTCATTAATACAAAATAGGTGAATAATGTCACTGTATTTACCTGTACTAATGTTGATCAGATTGACACAGTATGTTGTGCGTAGTTTTTGTAATTCTTTATATTATTGTAATAATATTATATAATTATTGTACACTTTATAGGTTCAAGACGTAATTTAGAAATCGCTAATAAACAAACTACATAGATGACATATACAAAGCAAACATTCCTTTTTGAACCTCTTCCATAGATAATAAAGGCCTCTTTAGCTTGGTTGTAATTTTATAATCAAGGAGGATAGTCGGGGAGTCATCCCTGAGAGCGACGAGTCGAACTAGCCTAATTCAAATAAGTAATACATTTTGCAGTTCTTTTTCTTTGATCTAAGTACATAAATAACAAATGTATGTTGACAATTAGAAGTGCCTTTACTCATAAACAACTGTTTCCAACATGTGGCTGGGTCAGTTTAGTTAAAAGCATCCATCTTCCTTTATCCTTCCACCATTCTTCTCCTCTCACTCTAACACTTTCTGGTATCTACTCCTTCCACCTCTTTCTTGGACTCCCTTGCGATATTTTTTCTTACATACTTTATCTACAACATTTTATTTGGCATCCTCCCGGTTTCTATCCTCATTACATGCCCATACCATCTCAGTCTTGCAGTGGCATGTGGTGAATAATTCTCTAGGGTAAGCTATCAAGATTTTTTGAATGTAAAAATTAAATTTTATATTAAATATATTAAGTTACGTACCTCATTTGTAATTGAGCTGGATTCTTCTATTATACTTAGCAAAATTTCTCAATCATGAGATCGTTAAACTGTGGATTTTTGCTTTATTGTTGTAGAAGACTTTTTTGAATGGATAACACTGACAAGTTTGTGAGCATCTCTTGGCCTTTTGAATTGCGTGCATAATCTTTTATTCTTTTTAATGCTGAGAAACTTCTCTCAGCGGAAGCATTTGTCATCGGGATGGTTACAATTAGTTGACACAGTTTTATCACTTGACAATATGTTCTTTGTAGATCATTTGATTTAATAAAATTAAGCAAATCACTGACATTTGTGTGACGCAAATCCTGTGAAATGAAGATGGCTACGAGCTGTTATCTTAAAGAAGGGAAATCAAACATAATCACTATAGCTGCTTTTAAGGTCTTGAAAGCCATTTCTAGGAAACTGCATTTGTATTGTTCAAAATTATCTACTTGTAAAAGTTCTAAAAACATAATTAGTTCAAGTTCTTGGACATATCACTTAGCTGTGTGTCCAAAATCTCACAGTATAGGCGTTTGTAATATATTTTTACATCAAAGATGTCAGTATTTTCAATATTTCTTGGACATTTTTTGTTCAGGCTCAATCACGTCCAACTCTTTGTTAGTTTTTGTCCAGATTCTCTCAAATTCTTCACGCTTGACTTTTAATTGAACTTGAAATTCCTTTACTTTGTTTATGCAATAACCGATGTAATTAATTTTTGCTTGCAATATATCAAATAATCTATCAGTAAGAGGGAAAATATCAGCAAAAGTATTTAGTAGAAAATAAAAATTGAAATAATGCATCGATACTTCGAATCCACGGGCAGCAATGGCTTCTTGAGCCCATTTTTTCTCTGGATCTGTAATCTGTAATCTTGCCAAACAACGAAATTAATTGATTCCTGTGCTCGTAAACAGTTTCAACCAATCTATAATTATAATTCCGGTGTGTAAAAGTTACTCTTGAAGACTTTTCTTCATCCAGAGCGCGTGTTCTTTTGGTTGATTTTGAAAAAAAAATATTCAAGGCCATTNAGAAAAAGTATTCTTAAGTCTTTGATAAGGAACACGCCTTGCGACACTACAAGATTAAGCCAGTGAGCAGAGCAGTGCACAAAAATTGCATTTGGAAATGTATCTCTTACCTTGGACTGCAATCTATAAACGTGCCAAGTCATGACCAACCGCAGCCCCGTCGTAGCTTTACGAAATCAGCTTTTGTTCTCAACCATACCTCTGTATCAATTTTACAACATAGATAGATAGTGCTTCCGTTGTTCTGTCATCAGAAATATTTCTAAAGCCCGAAAATCTCTCATGTAGGCCTATCTGTCCATCTTGATTAACATAGAGAAATACAGAAGACAATTGGGGAAAAATTACTTACATCTGTTGTTTCATACAGTGTGATGGAAACCAAATTGGTTTTATTGAACTCTTTTTTTTATATCAGATAGAAACACATATTTTGAAAGGGCATTGATCAAAACATTTTTGATCAAATTCGATAGTCCCGTAAAAATAGATTAATGTTCTAAATGGTTATTCAATTTTTCATCCTACTCACTTAAAAGATTCACTAGTTCAACGTAATTACCTTTATTGAAGGACTCACTCGTTTCGTCGTGGCCTATACACGAGCCACCACTGCTCACAATGTTCCACTATGGCCAAGCTTATAAGACTCTGGGCTATAGAATAATCCATAAAGATAAGAAAGTTAACTTGCGTAGTTTCACTAAAATGTATTATATATGTTTACATATAGTTTAATGAGTAAAAAAAAATTATATGAACTATGTAGATTGTATACAATCGAAAAATCTGCTTGAATAAGACTTTTGAAACAACAACAAAATCATAATAAAATTGTAGAATACATTATTTTGAATATCGATTTAACTTTTTAGTATGCAAGTCAACAGAGGGCATCATAAGGGCAGGAACGTTGGTAATTTTACTACAGTTAGAATATGTTGGGCTTAATTTTATGTAGAGTCCGTTTACCCTGCAAGGTTAATGATGGATTAAAGCAGAGGTATCCGGCCAGATGTGGCCCATGGCAACGATTTAATCTGCCCGCTACCTAATTCCCAGTTTTCAGACTAGCGATGAACGTACCAAGCATGAGACATTAGTTGAGTCTTTGGTGCACAGATGGTGTTTTTGGTGGATTCAGGAAAATGTGTTTCAAGGTAATCTTAGTGTTGCAATTGTTAAACCACGCAATGTGTTCTCACCTCTCTGTTTCAAACACCACTCTGACAAGTTGACCGCATTGATCTATGAATTTAGGCATGGGAGAATAGGGGTTTACAGCCCTGGTGTAACATTGAAACATACAAAAAAAGAATGACTAGTTATAGTAGTGTCCTTGATTCAATAGAGAGCATTTGTTTTTTCATTTTGCGCCAGATATACGTTCAGTATTATTGTTACATTGATGTCCCAAAGTTTATCATGTGATTACAGTTATTGTGACCTAGATCTAACCTGTTGATATAGAAATGTCAGCCAACTCACGAAGGAGGAAAGTGGACACTGAATGTTGCGTGCTCAAAGAACAGTGTAGTGAGGACTATTTTGTTACATAATCAGGTCATAAAGCATTGTGCTTATTATACAATGAAATCGTCTCAAGTGTTAAAGGAGTCTAACATTAGGAGACATTATGAGAATAACCACAAGGGTGAATACTCAAAATTCATGGCGAAACTTTGTTCAGAAAAACTAGACACTTTCAAACTTGAATTAGTTATCGTTGTAGCAGTTAACATTTAAGAAGATAAACAACAGAGTGAGGTTGAACATGAGCTAGCTTTCTAGTGGCACATTTATTAGCCAAGTGATGGAAGCCATTTACTGATGGTGAACTTGTTAAAACATGCATGCTTCAAGAGGTAGAAGAGATATGTCCATAAAAAGCGGATCTATTAGTCTTTCGGGGAATACAGTTGCTCTCGAAGTTCCGAGGACATTGGTAATAATATTGTCTTTCAACTGACTAAAATAACTAAGAAATTCTTTTCTCTCTCTTGCACTTGATGAGTCAATTGATGTTTCGGACACTTCGCAGTTGCTGTTGTTAATTTGGGGTATTGACACAAAATTTTAAATTACAGAGGAATTGGTATCTCCTAGCAGTATGCATGGAGCTACTACAGGTGCCAACATTTTCAGAGAAGTGGTAAAATCACTGTCTCAATACAATCTGCAATGGAAACAAATTAAATGTGTTACGACCAATGCTGGAAAGAATATGAGGGGGGCTAAATCTGGCTTGGTAGGACAAATCTACAAAGCAATGGAAACTGAGGGTCTTCCCAAACCAATGGTTCTGCATTGCATTCTTCATCAGGAAGCATTATGTGGTAAATTCTTGGATATCGCGTGTGTAATCGAACCTGTAAATTTGACAGTGAAGTAATTTGCTCGCGTGGACTTAACCAACGCCAGTTTCGTACATTTCTCGAGGAAATAGAGGCGTCCAATCATGATTTGCATTACCATACAGCAATACGATGGCTTTTCTGTGAAACAGCTTTAGCACGATTTTTTGAACTTTGAAGTGAAATCACCATGTTCCTGAATGAAAAAACAAACCATTAACTTTGATGACTGACAGTGAGTGGCTGTGAAAGTTAAATTTTCCCAAAGATTTGATGACACACCTGAATTGTTTAAATCTCAAGCCATAAGATGAAAATGGGTTCATTTCTGGCATGTACAGCGGCACCATACAAACTGGTAGACAACAAATTGTTCGACAAGCTATACAAAATATTTGGAAGGCTGGGTGGGTCAAGTGGCCGACACGACTAGGACCAACTTATAGATAAGCTCATGTATAGGAGTACAAAGTGATAGACAACCAAGTGGTTGACACTAGAGGACCAACTGCTAGACAAGCTCATGTATAGGAGTACAAAGTGATAGACAATTATTATTTGCTATCCTACAGGCATTGAAATATATCTTATCTTTACGTCCGTAGCTTGTACTGGTATTATGCGACTCCCGTAGCGCTTTGGAGTCTATAAGTGGTTTGTCAAGCCCTTCATCACACCCAATGATAATTCAAATACTCGAAAAGTGCGCCTCTCTAAGAGATAGGGGCTACTAATTGGGGTACCAATGGATTCCTAGTCACGTGGGTATAATGGGTAATGAGAGAGTAGATAGTTTGGCATCTAATGTAAATTTACTTTCCATTTTACAGGAAATACCGCTACCGTATAGCGACCTTACACCGAGGGTGAAACTCAGAAGTCGGGTTAAATGGAGCGAATGGTGGGAGACACCATGTCAGCAGAAAACAAAGTGATACCATGGGGTTTGTGGTACTAATATAGTTACACCATGCTTTTCAGGAGTTAAGGGCACTCGAAAATTTATTTGTATAATAATCCGCCCTTGGCTCGGACACGCCTGCACGAAAGACTGACTTTATTTGATGAGCAAGGTACCGTCCTCACATTGTGTAGTTTGCCACATTAGAACATATATTTATGACCGGCCCTGTACATCAGTTGACTCGGGGAAGTTACATTCTTAATTATATGACTTTTCTTTAGTTAATGTATTACGTTCAGACAACTTTACTTTGTATAGGAGGCTGTACAATTTCCTCCTAAATATAAATATGTTGGTGTAGATACGAACAAAATGTCTTCCTGGTTATCTCGTAGACGAAATTCGTGTTGAGTTAGGGCTAGGTTGGTTGAGTCAGAACTGGAGTGAACTAATAGGAAAATCATGAAAGTGGAATCGTGAGTAAATCAAATACAAGTGCTCCTGGCTTATTGAAGACAATATCTTCAGTTCCATTGAAGAAAGAAGAAAACAAAATAGTTGTGAAAAATTATATAATGAAACAGAAATACAATTTCCTGCAGACTTTGCTGTTAAAACCATAACTGATTTGAATTCACAGTTTAAATTTCGTTTTTCAGATCTAGACGCGCATATATCAGACACAAGTATATTTGAAAGCCCCTTTGATTTCAGCATTGAAAGTCTCGTTCCACCTGAAATTCAACTGAAAGTGATTGACATGCAGTCCAGCAACGTACTGAAGGACAAATATAAAGAAGGAAACTTGGTATATTTTTACCACAGTCTTCCTGATGACTATTATGGCAATTTAAAGAACTTTTCTAGTAGCTTTATTTCAATTTTTGGCACAGCCTATGTTTATGGGGAAAACATATTCAACAATGAAACATTTGAGGTAACTACCGATCAAAGTTGTCCAATGAACATTTGCAGTCGATATTGATGATAAGGAACACGAAATTTTGAGCCACAAATAGCAAAGGGACAAAATTTCAAAAAAGAAACAACACCATACATCTCACTAAAACTATCCATTTCTTTGTTTGTGTGTTATGTTTAGCTCAATTTTTATATTCATGTGTCTAATAATAACTAGCGTCATAGAATAATAATTCTTTTGTACTTTTTGTTGCTCTTTCTGTCCAAGATATAAGTACAAAAGTAGTAAACTTGTTGTAGAAAACAAAAAGTAAAAACATCTAAAAAAATAGAAAGATATATAAAAAAAAGAACAAGGATTGCATGGTTTGGCAAGCGACAACTTTTCAAAAATGTAATGTAGCAATCCTTTAAAAGAGTTTGACCCCTGGATTAAAGTTACACTGTTGACCGATACTATAGTTGAATAATTCAAGGTAAGCTTGTTACCTTACAAACTAGACTGGGACCATCTATTGGTAATAAGCCTAATTAAAAAGAATTCTTTTCTCTTAGTCTCAAACAAATGAACATTGTTGTCAACCATTTTATTCATTACATCTGAGTGTACTGATGAATAACAAATTAAATAATTGACAAAGCATAATACAAGAATAAAAAAATTGTAGGCTCCTCTCAAATTTTAATTTAATCTTGAGATAAAATGACTGCCAAAAGGATTCTTCAAGGTACATTGATTTTAAAGGAAACTGGCTTTTGAATTATTTTTTTAAAAATAAAACTTAATTTTGTGGAACTCACAGAGTACCTAATATAAAAATAAGTAGCTTATGTCATAAAAAAATGAGTGAATACTGATGCACTATATAATTTTCGGGTGGTCCTCCTACCAAACCAGAATATACCGAAAGTAATCACTTGGGTACCTACTATTTTTAAAACATAAACAGGATAACATATTTTTTTCCCAATTTGTTATCTTAACACCATTTTTAAAACTGTGACGAAACATGATAATATTTGGGTAAGCTGAGTCAAGAACACTTATAAAGGGGCACACTCAACAATGTGGAAAATAGGATTTTTATGAAGTTATATATTACAATACTGGCAGATTACTACTACTACTACTTCTATTACTACTAAAATAATAGGCCCTAATAATTTTTTAATACTTTTTATGAAATAACTAATTTTGGTCTTGCTAATTTTCCTTTTAAATGCAATTTTAGTTTAATAGAATTATTTTATAAAAAGTCAAATGATCCTAAAAAGTCATTTTTGATGTCTACAGCGTCACCCATTTTTTATACGGTATATACACTAAATCATAAAAAATGATTGATATATATTATAATACAATATTTAAAACAATTCAATAAAATAATAAAATTCAAGTCACAAAACTTAACTAATCTATACTAAAATAAACCAGTAGCCCTCTGGCCCCAGCAGTACAGTGCTCTCATTGGCTGAAATTGGTCACGTGACCACGCCCCTCACACTCTGATTGGCTGTTTGTTTTCCCCCTTCCCTCCCGATCCCGTCCCATCCACCCTTCTCCTCCTTCTGACCAGTGTTCTCAAGTGATCATTACAAAATTTCCTCCCCTACAACCCCCCTCGCCTACCACCCCGGACATGTTAGTTCTTGATGATTAATTATTAATGATTGTTAATTAATTTTTGCTAATTAATTATTGGCTAGGATTGAGGTGTTGGAGTTTTTTACTTATTTGGGGAGCATACAGTCCATGATGTTTTGGCATGAGGGCTCTGCACGAAGCTCTTCTGACGGTAGTGGGGCGTAGAATGAATAATGGCTCCCTGTTACAAGACTCTGTCGGACTGTCCCAGAACAAGCAACATGAACCTCTCCTGACAATCGTTTGGGGTAGAGTGTGATAAATGGTTCCCCTGCCTTGAGACCGCTTTTACTTGACCTTCCATGATTTTTGTTCGCTTTGACGACTGTCGCGGTTATGGTCGGCACGCTCCTTTTATAGGCGCACGCTGATTGGACGCAAGCCTCTTGAAGGGTGGCAGGACACTACAGTCTTGAAAAATGTGTTGTAATATCTCACCACCTTAGAGTCGTTGCCTGTATGATTGGTGGGCGAGAATAGGATTAGGAAAGTTTTCATCGGAATGTCCTGGGCGTGATTGAGAAGGTACATGAGACAGGGATGACTGCAAACGTCTGAGGCTATGCTTTGAAGTTGTAGCGTGCTATGAGACGTGCGGGAAGTGTTTTGCGTATAAATGCCAGATGTGACTTTATAAGGGGCGGAAAACACACAACTGTCAAAATATTCTCTCACGCCATCCTTGTCGGTAAAGATGGCGACCCAATGCGTCACGTGTGGATCAGTGTTGATGACTAGAGTGACAGGTCGAGCTATTCTTGTGGGTAGTTAATCAGCAGGGAAAACACCCGACCGTACAGAACTGAACCAGGGTTTGTTTTCAGCGCACGTCTTATGGTGTGCGTGTCCATCTTTAATAATCCAATCTCGAAGTCCCCAGACGATAGAGGCCGAACAGAAATTCCATACAGAACTATGTACCATGCACATGGTGCGGCCATTCTAAGTGTTTTCAGTGACGTACAACCTCTGTCGTAAAGATCTACAATGGGTGTAGACGTGTATTTGACTAGAAACATTTTCTTTACTGCCCCCTTGACGTAGACGGTTTCTGCACGCTTTGAGGCACGGGAGATGAGGGATTCGAGCAGGCTGTAATCCACATCACCGCTATCCCAGGGAATATCATGCAGATTGTTGACGATATAGTCGGCTTTCTTTCTGGCATCGGTGGAAAGTTCCTCGATAGCGTATGGGGGTTTTAACACCCAATGTTGAAGTAATGTACCGCAAAAAGATAAAACACTCAGTTCCTTGACGATAAACTCTTTGTTGTCGTAGATGAAGATCTGGAAATCCACAATGACTTCCATGGCTTAAATGATGGGGGTAAGGGGCGGGAAGCCGTTTATATTAACTTCCATAATCGGTCACGACGTTTCGGTCCTTGTCAATGGTGATGATGTTGGCAAACTCCCCGTACAAGATACAGTTGGCAGTTTCGGCGAGAACTCTGGTGAAGCTCACTTCGTTGCTCAGAGAGCCGTGCCTCGTCAAATTCCAATGCGATGTCATGTGGGTGGACAGATTAGGTGTGAGATAGAAAGCCATGAGATAATATCCCTTGGGAAAGGCTTGTCGTGTGATATCGCTACCTTTGTTCATGAAATGGATACCCGTTCCAGAAAACAGTGTGTGGTAGGACATGACATAATGTCCGTTTGAAAAATCGGGCTGTAGTGGTTTCGACGGCACGTGTTCCCCGTCCACGTACAGCGAGAAATGGTTCATGCCGTAGGTTTGAAAGCTGAACGGGTCCTTGGTGGCGTCTCCGTTGAACGCCGCGTTTGATACAAATGCCACGATGGATCGTTTGGGTAACTGTCCGGTGAATAAGTTGTCCAGCGATTTCCCTTGCACGCCCGTAGGAATAGTAAGTGTTTTTACTTTCACACGAGTAATGGGATACTTTGCAGGACTGACGTTTAATGCTTTAGCATGTGCCAACAGTATAGAAGGTGCACGTCGCACTAGAAGGCCGGCTTCAGCGATGTGAACCTTAAAGTGAGGGAGTTCAGGGATGGCCATAAAACTAAACTCGTCTCTGGAACGGATTAACTTGACTCTGAGTTCGGTGCCGTTCAAAAGGTATTTCTCTTGGTTAAACACGTCACCGTGTAAATACCCCAAAAGATTCACCGTCTTACTTTTTTGTGGTGAGAGTGCGACGGGCCTCAAATCCCTTGTTGCCTGCGTTAGCCTCCTTAAAGGTTCCAGGGTTGTCTGCGAACCGCGAGCTTCGTGCCGTGGCCTCATGCTCCCCCAAATAAACTACAACGCCCCAATCAATTAATATAAAACCCTTTAATTTCAAATAACAAAAATTCCAACACCTCAATCCTCGCCAATAATTAACATGCAATAATCAATTAACGATCATTAATAATTAATCGTCAAGAAACCACATGTTTGGTGTGGTAGGCGAGGGGGTTGTAGGGGGAGGGGGAGAGGAGTGTAAGGGGTTGTAGTGGAGGAAATTTCGTAATAATCACTTGGGAACACAGGTCAGGAGGATGGGTGGGTGGCGGGTGGGGAGGGAGTTGGAGGGGAAAAATCAACAGCCAATCAGAGAACGAGGAGCGTGGTCACGTGACCAATTTCAGCCAATGAGAGCGCTGTACTGCCGGGGTCAGAGGGCTACTTAAACCTTTGAAACACTCTCTGTATGCTAATAATGTAACACGAGTCGGGGATAGCCGCTTACTGGTCGCCTTCAGTGATTGAGATGAACCGTTGCGCGCGCATTACCCTCCTAGCTCCCCGCAGGCCTGATTCTCTGGATGCGTTAGCTGAAAGGTATAATTTTATCTTGCCAAAATGAATTGACACATTCACTTCACGTTCTTGTTAAAATTTCACTACGCTTTAAAAAAATGAGAATTCAAATATCAATTTTACATCTATTTTATGCAAAAGGGATGTTTTCTCTCCTTTTTCGAGACCTTTTGGGATAACTGAGCTTATCCTGCCTGCCCTGACACCTTGATTCTGAAAAAAAAACACTTTTTGTGTGCTGTCTGTGATACACAAGCTTTTTTATACAGGAATCCACAACTCAAACTAATTAATTTCTCTTGAGACTTCTTATATTTTGTTTTCCTGTCAGTGTTCGAACAGTACCAGAAGGCGCGAATGACGTTTGTTCAGACTGTGTCTGATTTGGCGTCAAGAGCAAACAACATCGAGTACCTGGATAGCGCGGGGGTTCTGGACCTGTTGAGACCACTACTGTCCGACGTGGTTCCATCTGTCCAGCACACGGCTGCTGTCGCGCTAGGGAGGCTGGCCAACCACGACGAGGGGATGGCGCAGGCCGTGGTACACAAGGATGTACTGCCCCAACTGCTGCGCTCTATCGACAAACAAACTGTAAGGAAGCGCTGTGTAACTTGACATAATTTTCTACCTACTTTGGTGGTCGAATGTTTTAAGAAGGGTTCATTCTCTGCCATAAGCAGGGAGATTGGTGTTTGAACCTCAATGGGTGTACTGAGGATAGTTTTTCCTAAATGGTTTTCCCACTCTTCATCCACACAAATGATTTATACTTCTAAATTTAACCCTCCTCATCCCTGTCATATTAGTATAATTAGTTCATATGTACACAACCCAAACAAGTATCAAGACACAGTCACAAAAAACAATGTATAACACGATAATGTAATTAATTCATGTGTGTTGCTACAAACATGAATTTTTAAATTCTTGATGAAACTATTCACGGTTTCTTTTACTGAACTTAGAGTGACCCATTTTATCGGATTATAAAAGGGAGGGGGTACATGCACACCCTTTCCTCACCACTAACGTTGCCCATGCATTTAGATAGTTTTTAATAAAGTGGTATGCAATTTTTGGAAATTGTTTAACAGAGAGGGAAATGGACCTTTTACCACTGGGACTGCTGCTCTAGACAGTTACTTCAGTATAAGCTAAGCCAGGTAGTTTTTTATATCTTTTTGTGCGCCTGTCACAGAAATTCTACAAGAAAGCCGCCCTGTTCACCCTGAGGGCCCTCGGCAAACATTCGCCCGAGATGGCACATGTGGTAGTGCAGGCTGGTGGACTGGAGGCCATGGTGATATGCCTGGAGGACTTTGACCCCACTGTGAAGGAAGCGGCTGCCTGGGCCATTGGATACGTCAGTCGTCACAACCAGACACTCTCACAGGCAGTAGTGGACGCAGGTTACACTTCTTTCTTTTTAACAACGAACTCGCACCAATCATATGCTATAGTAAGCAGGAAGAAAACTTTAAAAGAAGAAATGGAAGAGAATGTGAGTTAATCTCAGTATTTTTGCAGTTTTATAACAATATTTTTTATTCAACATACATAAATTATTGCTCCATGGATACGTTTAGTTTTATTTTCTACACACAAACATACAGACACAATGTTCCCTTATGGGATAGGCAGAAACTGTGCAAATATCTCAAAAAACAACTTCGTACTTAATCCATCCTCAATAACTTTCTCCACACTTTCCTATCTTTGCATACTTCCTTCACTTCAACAACATCCATATACCAAGTGCTCTTTTATTCTTAAAACTCTTAATGTTTCTCTTTTTCACACATTCATCTACCACATTTAACCCCATCTTACATGGCCTAATCTTTCCTTTTGAGCCACACATTCTACCTTCATATAATTGCTTCATCCCTCAATCCACACTCATCCTCTCAACATGCCCAAACCAAGGTAAGATATTTCTTTCCCATTGACCTATTGGATTCCCTTTCAAACCACACTCCTTCAGCACCCATTCATCAATGACTCTGTCCATACGAGTTTTCACACATATCTTTCTTAGATATCTCATTCCAAACGCATTCACCTTGCGCTTGTGTTTTCACATTTGGTAATATTATCAGTTTTTTAATATATTACATGAGTTTAGTGGACTTTGAAAAGAACCTCTAAAAATGAAGAGAAAAATTTCTCGTCAAAATCCGCTAAACTAGTAACAGATATTCAACAACTGTTGATATTCTCAAGTGTGGAATATTATTCTAAATACATCTAGCAATATTTTACGTATAGCCAAAAAAAGTGTTTTGTTGTAAAAACTGTAAAAACATTTATCTTATCCCGTGTTGTCAACCAACCCACCTTAGAGGTGTTCAAACAATTATTGAATAGTTTTTAACATTTCAATTTTTTGTTGGGAAACCAAGGAAGCGTTACACTTTTGATTAATAAACTTTAATTGTAAAAAAAAAAATGTTTCTAACATTTCCATGGCTATAATACAACTTCAAAAATATGGTAGTAATCTTAATATAGCTATGACAATTTTAGAAAATATCCCAAACAATATTTTGTTAATCAAGAGATGACAAATGGCTTCGCAACAAATAAAATGTTATAAATAGGTCCAAAATCGCTACAGTGTTTCTTGTAGAAGCAGTGTGTGTTTGCCTCTTACTTGGAAGACCAAGGTTTGATCCCAGCTGGTTTCTCTATTGCTATCACTGAACATTTATGTAAAATTGCACTTCCATCCCATGTTTCCTGGGATTATAATTGTACCGACGCTATATACGACTGTCTTGTTATAATAACCGTGATACAGGTGCGGTTCCTCTGCTGGTCCTCAGCCTCCAAGAGCCTGAGCTGTGTCTGAAGCAGGTATCTGCGTCCGCCCTGTGTGACATTGCCAAGCACTCCCTAGAGCTGGCACAGGTGGTAGTGGATGCAGGGAGTATTCCCTTCCTGGCGCGTTCCATCGCAAACCCTGACCCCAAGTTTAAGGTACTCTCGCCCAGATACTGCGTCCGTGAGAGCCGTGTTGGAATGGTTGCTACTCTAGATGCCAGTCTTGAAATAATATTAATGATAACAAACATAATATGCGAGAACGAGTCACTTTTTTAATTGCTCTAAGTTTTAAGCTCCCTTTTAGAAAGTTACATAACGCATTTCACTCTCTTTCCTGGCAGGTTCTGATCGAATAAAACCTAGGTCAGGAGTTTGAACGGTAACGACAGATTTTATTTCAAGAGGCAGCCATAACTTATTTGTCCAGTGAAAGCAGTGTAATGTGCTAATTGTTCTTTCTATTGTGAAACCATATTGTTTTTGTCCTTTTCAATATAGTCCGTAGCCGAGTCAGTTTGGTAAAATGCCTCTATCTTCCTCTTTCCTTCAACCATTCCACTACTTTCCATATGCTACAGCGTTTTAATAACACTTCTCATCATTCAAACAAACCGTCTATATTTTCAGATAATATGCTGATGGATACTTTGTGTTAATATAGATAAATGACAACTGAGTAGTTAGTGGGACAATCTGTAACAGCGCTCTGATTGACTGAATTTGGTCACTTGACCACGTCCCCTCGCTCTCTGATTGGCTATTGGTTTTCCCCCTTCCCTCCTCCTGACCCTCCTCTCGCCCTCCTGACCCCTTTTCAAGTGTTCCTAACTTGTTTATTCTTGTCCAAACTTGTTTTTTTAATTTATGCTCATTGGTTATTTATGTATGCTCAATGAATATTTATGTATGCTCATTTCTTTTTTATTTGTGTTCAATAGTTATTTATGTATGCTTATTGCTTTTTTATTTGTGCTCATTGGTTATTTATGTCTGGGTAGGATTGGGATGGGGCGTTGGAGTTTATTTATTTATTAGTGTGCAGTCCACGGCATCGGGCGCTTCTCCCTTGACACCGGCATGTAACACGAACATCTTCTGACGGCAGCGTAGCGTAGAGTGAACATTGGACTCCTCTCACAAGACTCTGTTGGACTGCCTTTCACTTCCCGGAACAAACAGAACGAACCTCTCCTGACGACCATTTGGGGTAGAGTGTGATAAATGGTTCCCCTGTCTTGAGACCCCTTTCACTTCCCCTCACTCCACCCTCCCCAAGTCATGTGTCGCAACCCCTTATGTGGTAATGGGTTTTCCCGGTGTCATCATCGCAATGTCGTAATCCCCTATGGGTTAATGGGTTTTCCCTGATGACAGGCGTCAGTTTGGTGGGTCGACAAGACAAGTTGTTACAAGAATATATCGTGACCTTGAATGATGTCACAATGGGTTTTCCCCAATGATTGGTGCCATTTTGGCGGCTCGACAAGACAGGAATAGATCGTGACCTTGAAACCATGAGCTAGGTAATTTATTCTGGCAGCCTTACCCACGGCAATGGGTTTTATCCCGGTGATGTCGCAACTAGTCATTGCAATGTTGCAACCTCCTATGTGGTAGTGGGTTTTTCCTGGTGATGTTACAACTAGAGAGCATTGACACCACTCTAATTATGCACAATCAGGGGCCTCGGAATCCTCAGCTAGGGGCCACTATCCCCCACCACAAAAGTCTACTAAAATTGGTTGTTTGGTATCGTCCATCGACATGCGTGGATGTAGGTATCCATCATGGACCTGAGGAGTAAAGTAATAATGTTCCAGAGTTTATGTGGAGTGAATGAGAGTAGAAAACCACCCCCGTTCACCCAAGCGAGATTCGAAACCATGACCTCTCCTGCAATAACTATATGAGTGACAAGTACCCTTTGAGGCAAAACGTGTGGTAGGGATGATTAAGAAAATGATACGGAGGGAGAAATACCTACAGTTTACACCGGGATTCGAACCTAGATATCTTTAGCACAGCTGATGTCTGTTATAACGGTTGTACTTCCTGCACCCCCACCATTTTCGAAGGGATTTTGCCGGTCGACCAGATTTTTCTAGACCAGGCAGAATGTGCACCCGTATTTTCTTCAAACGTTGATCACTCTATAATCGCCCGTCTTATGGCGCCTTAGAACATGCGACCATCGATGCAAGTATAAAATGCATTGTGATGGTAGATTGCTACCCAAGGACCTAGTCTTTTTTTTTGCCAGTGATGGGGTTCAAATATGGTCGGATGGATTGATGGTTTAATTATCTAACTTCACACCAATGAGGGCACACTTACCTTTTAAATTATTCATAACTAGCAATCCCACACGGCGTTGCTCCTAGCCCACTGTGGTATTGTGTTAAAAATATCCCAATTAAAATTTTAAAAATCCTGCTCCGAGGTGCATTCGGACCCCCTACCGTACACCTATGTTAAAAATGTCAGAGTCTTGTTACGTGCCGTAGTTTTGGCTGGGCATCGCACACAAACACACACACACAGACAAACACTTCCTTTTATTATTATAGAATCCTGTTTCATTAATATAAATATGTTGATAGCCCAGACGCACGCAAGAGAGAAAACAAGATCGAAAATCTCAATATCGAGATTTATTCCCATTGCATCCCAATGAGATTCGAACCGAATCCTAGAGATGAACATGACATCTGAGCACTATCTCACCTAACTACAAACCCATTTTAATAGGAACAACTAGAAAAGCCACTATATCTAATTTCACGTATTCATACGTCAAGACAAGTGATCTGCAGCAACCTATTTTGATATACTATTAATACCTATAAAATATCAACGATATTGTAGTATTATTTTATAAAAATTGTAATCTACATATAAACAGTTGTTTTTTCACAGCGTTTTTTTACTGCCGATTCGGGCTTTACTACACTTATTCCCACCTTAGTGCGAGCCTGACGACTTGTAGTTCGTGGTGTTACTACACTTATTCCCACCTTAGTGCGAGCCTGACGACTTGTAGTTCGTGGTATTACTACACTTATTTAACTATGAGAGGCTGACATCATAAACAAAATAGTCAAAACAAAACCTTCCAAGTTTCGGCATGGGCTCAAACTAGAGTCCCTTAATGACCGTGGGTATCGACCTAAATTAAAGCCACCCTCACGCGATATAACCATGGAGGTTGTAGGGGGAGGGGGAGGTAGGAGGTCGATCATTGGAGAAGTCCCTTGTCTCCTCCCAGTGGCACCAAACCAGCGACCCACCATCCTAAACCATGGCCGTTCCGATTAGCATGAATTTGCTATCTTTTACTCTTTTTAGCACCACGTATTACTAACCGTTCGGGCTATAATACGCTTAAGTACTATTTACGCTAATGGACTAGGAACTAGAAAGGTTGCACCCGCATTTGCACGTGGAGGGAAAGTAGAAAACCATTTCTAAAAAACTCAGTACATCTGGCCGAGATTCAAATCTGAATCTCCCAGTCATGGGCAATATAATCTACGGTTTGATAGGGCGTTACAGCGAGGCGGGTATCTATCCCTATGTCCAGCTGGATTCTGAATTGGGAAGATTGCGTAGAGGGAGAGTAAGGAAATGTTCCAGCGTTTACGTGGAGGGAGAGTGGAAAACCATTTAGTGAGAACTACCAACGGTACACCTCAGCAGGTATTCAAATCCCCCAACCTAGATTCGAACCCTGATATCTTTCGTCGGGTGCTTCATGCCCTATAGTTGTCAAACCCGAGAGAAGAATATGACGTTTCAAACTGGGTGCACCCGTTCGGTCCCTAGAATATATTGTAACAGAAAGGTGCTGGAAATATACAACTTTGCCGGAATAAACAGTAAAGAACACAGACGGTTAAATGTTAAGCTTTATTGCTTACACACGTGTAGTTAATATAGCTTTAGCGAGTATAATATATGAACAGAAAGGAGGAATAGATATATTATTACTATTATCTCACTGATTAAATATTTGTTTATAATTTTAACTAAATTTGGTTTAAGGTGAGGTATCACACAAACACACACACGCGAACTCGATACATTTTAGTAGCGCGTCTTACCATCTGTTCTGGTTATACGCTTAAGTACTAATTACGCTAACAGATTGATAATTGGGAGGTTTGAGCGCACATTTGCGTAGAGGGAAAGTGGAAAACACCCCTAAGTTACCCGACAAGGATTCGAACCTCAAACTCCTTAAGTACTAATTACACTAACGAATTGATAATTGGTAAGTTTGAATTTCGACGCTGATGAATGAATCTATAATATTGAGTACTATGGCGTGGATTTGTTTAGTTACCCTGAATATTTGTTAACACTTATAATGTCCGTTTACAGACACACACACACACACACACACATACACATACAAACACACACACACACACAGCCTCCCATCGTTCTGCATGTCTAATATTTATCACAAGAAATAAGTAAGGCTGAATAAATTAGATTTACTAAGGGACTGTATCTCAATTTTCCAGAGTTGGAGGTGGAAAACGATTTATGAAAATTTACCCCAAAAAAATAACTTGCTGTGGGATCAAAGCCCAACCTCCCTCATAACCTGTATCTAAAACGGAAACTCAAACGTAATTACCAGGTGATCTGGCACATATAATATCTATAGTTCACACCAACTCAACACATTTTAGCACCGCGTCTTACTATCCGTTCGGTTTATGCGCTTAAGTACTAATTACGCTAACGGATTAGGAATTGAGAAGCTTGAACCTGCATTTGCGTAGAGGGAGAGTGATACCCCAGTTCACCTGAATGAGATTCGAGCCCCGAGCTCCCTCGAATCATTTGTGTCTGTATGGGAATTAACAAACATTTACTATTAATCAAAAATATATTTGTAGACAATAAAGAGTAGTGAATTTCAGTGGGACGGGGATAGGTAATAAATATATGTATTAAAATGTTGCAAACTCTGTAGGCGATAATGCTACTAATAAAGACATGAAAACATGGTTTTAAATATTATTCATGTAAATATTTATAATATATATTCATTTTTAGAGTACCAACTTGAGGAGCTCCGGTTAAATAACAATAATATTGTGAATAATAAGTAGTATTTTAATGAGACAAACCATTTGTAACATGTAATAAAAAATATGAAATGAATTTTCTTTACAGAGACAAAGTTCGTTAGGGTTCTATAATAATATTACTGATTAAAATATGTGATAAGTTAATAAGTACTATGTTTTCTTCATAAAACAAATACATCATTTTGTTGATCACAATAATCACTATGTAAATATAAACTTTTAACCAAATTGGTCTAATATATTTAGCAAAATTTAAATTTTCAAAAATAAATTATTTGTAAATTACCCGAAATTATTTGGTATTTGTAAAAAATGTAGGTTATTCTTATTTATCAGAATGATTACAGTATGGAATTTTAAACGTGTAAAATGTGTAAGGTCGAAAAACTGTACTTTAAAAATAAACATAAAAGCTGTCCTTGAATGGTTTTACTATGGAACACCAAATATTTTTCTATGGGGAAAAATGTTTAAAACAAGAATGACAGTTAATAAAAACCTTTGCCAGTCGATAATGGTGATAATGCTGCTTGGTTCAGTAGTGGAGAGACATATATTATGTTAAATATATATTTATTCGGGAAAGAGGTAAATATGATACTCAGTCTAAATTGGTAAATAATTGTTTTTTCAACCTTTAAAAACTTGATAAAAATGAATATACTTTAAGCATAACATTGAACTCACACACTTAACAAGGATAAAGATTAAGTCGAAAACTTGAGAGTTTAGTTAAATATGTTTATTTAAAGAATTCCTATTTAATTATTTTTATCTTCATTCTTGACAGTCGACGGTATAATCTGCAAAACGTAGATATGGTTAAAAAAAACTCTGTTGATACACGAAACTTTATAAAAATATGATATAAATTTAGTTTGTTCTCTCACCGATGATTATAAGAAAGATAAATCTTTGAAATTATTTCTGAAAATGTATTCGTCATCAACAATGTTTTGAATCAAAGCTTGAAGTTACATTATAAGAAAATATTTAATTATCTCATTAGCACACAAGTGACTTAACGCTATGTGTGAAGTAGTGTAGGAGGTCAGGAGGGGATGGGGGGGGGGG